>CM074582.1:15259214-15816714 GCA_037305975.1 Chrysolophus pictus | reverse complement strand
CAAACAGAGAACAGCTCAGAGGAGTGTCACCTTAAAGCTTAGACAGCTCATGTCTCAGGAATTACTGGCAGAGAAGTGTTCACATCCAAGTCATAACAGAGCTTCCACCCTGTGATTAGGGAGGGTGTGGTGTGATGTGGTTCTGTGCTTCAGCCACGGGTACACAGAGCTGTTGCAGCTTAAGCCAGTCTTAAGGAAAGAGCACTGTGCTAACTTTTGTTTTTTGATTGATTGCATTTCAGGCATTGAAGTTGTGGTAAGGATTATGTTATGCCAAAACTAAAAAACATTTAGCGACACCATTTAATGGCATTTTGCAAAGAATGAGATAAAAGAAAAATCTTGAAGAGTTTGTGGTTGCATTGCATGCTCTTTATAGATCAGAGATAGAAAGGGAATGGAAAGTTGTGTCATTTTTTCAGTGCAAGGTGACAGGAGATAAAGGTGTCCAGTCTGTCTGGCAGATGTGACTAAGTGGAAGTACAGTGCAGCTCTGGTCGTTCTCAATGAGCAGAACTGCTTGAAGCTTTGGGACATTACTGAGCCCTCCAAGAAGAGGAGAAATATTTGAAAGCCATTTCACATAGTGTTCTTCACCTTCCATACTTGTACCTCCCTATATATGAATAGTACTGCAAGTAATACTCTTCCTTCCTTCTCAGTTCCTGCAGAACCTTTGTTGTGCAAGTTTGCCGATGGAGGACAGAAAAAGAGACAGAATCAGAATAAATATATACAGAATGGAAGAGCATGGCACAGAGAAGGCGAGGTGAGACTTGTAAGTCCTCCCTTCAAGCTCTAGTGTGGGTGTACAATAATGAATACTTATGGAAATGATAGGCATTGAGACTTCTTGGCTCGGCTCTTTGGCATATTAAAAATATGCAAGCAGCCCTCACCTGACAATTTGCAACTCTATAAACTGCTTAACTGTATCTTCCTTAAGAGAAAAAAAAACCAAAATGTATCTCATTAAAGTGAACACTAAAATCTCCTTTGCTTTGGTCAGGAGTATATCTGAAATATCTCTGATATTATAAAGCTATGTGAAACGTAACTTTATTTACATCTAGTAAGTAATCCCTTTTGTTCATGCAGAACTGAAGCACACAGCCATTTTATTTTTGAAGACTAAAACAGGGCAGTGCAGCATTAAATTTTTCTGTTTGTTGCAGCTTTTTTTAATCTTTAATATTCAAGATAATACTTTCATTGGCTTACTGTGATTACCAAGCCTGGAGACCTCATATGTATGAAACAACAAAATTCAAATGTGTCTTCTGAAAAGTGGGCTCCTTGTTCATTTTTATACTTTATATATTATATGCCTCGTGTAGCCCTAGCATAATCATCCTCATGCTCTGCCTCCCAAACACGCACATGTTATCTAAGCCAGGTATTTTATAGATTGCATTTTTTTCTTCTTGATGGAAACTTTTTAGCCAATATCACAGACTTTCTTTACTTATAATTACTTCTGTCAATTAACCTTTCCCTAACTGTAGGATAATCAACTGTATCAATACAAGTTTTCAGTTAAAATTAATACAGCTAATTAATGAGTATGAGAAATAATTTACATGAATTGATGAATTATGTCAATTCTCTTTCCACTTATTTTTTTAAAGGCTGGAATGACACTCACTTATGATCCAACCACAGCTGCTTTACAAAATGGGTATGTTAAGTGCTGGCACGCTAAGAAAAAAATGTTTGCATTATGAAAGATGCGTAGAACTGGCATTTAATAAATATTTCTATATTTTCTAGATTTTATCCATCACCCTACAGTATTACAGCAAACAGAATGATCACTCAAACATCTATTACGCCATATATTGCTTCTCCAGTTTCTACATACCAGGTTTGTATTTAGAACTTAGGAGCTGCAATGATTCATTGGAGCTTGTGTTTATTTATCAGTTGCTACATCTGACTCTCTGCATTCTCCAGTCATGCTACCTTTTAATGAAGGGGCCTCTTCACTCTGTACAGCATGAAAATGAAGGCCTTAAAAACTGAAGGTGTGTTTGTTGCAGGAAGCAAAGCAAAGTAATGGGATGCCAGTTGTGTTGCCAAAAACACTCTCTAGATTCTGGTGATGGCTAAGGGTTTGTAGCCACTTCTGCATTTCATGTATGATTTTTCATTTTTTCTTCATCAAGTTCTTTTATTATCAATAATTCACCTTTAAAATAATTATTCTTTGTTTAAATTCTTTTTTGGTTTACTGAAGTTTTATTTCAGAGACATCTCTCCGTGGTTTTGAACATTTCTGCAGGTGGTTTCAGAGCAAAAAAGCCCATCAGTCATGTGTTACGTAGGTTGGCTAAAAAGGCTACAGAAACTTGCTTAACATTGAGACGAAACTTGGAAAGGAGTTTGGAGTTCAGATTGTATGAGCATTATCACAGTGTTACCTAAATGATTACCTATCTGGCATTTTACTGTTTAACACACAAGTTTTCTACCTGTGGACCATCATTACTGTGCAGAAATAACCATGTCCTCTCATTCCATCTGAGAAGAGAGAGGAAGAATTGTCCAGTATTAAGTCTGAAGATTAATGCCTTCTTGCTCCAACAAAGTTTATGTAGGAGGTGCGCTCTGGGATAAAGGGCAGCTGGATTCATTTGGAATTAATTTCTGAGATGATTTATGCAACACAATGTTTGCTCCTGCCAGGCAGTGTCACTGATGTATTTTTCAGTATATGGAGTCATTCCGCTTTGTACAGCAATATCTCAAAAACTGCAGCAAGCTCATACCCAGAAAAGCATTATCAGAATTTTTTATTAAAATATAAATTATGAATCAACAGGAGACTCTTGAACATTCTGAGTCCAAGTAAAAGTTGAAAGTTGGCATGGAAACATGCTTCTTGGGAGCACGGGATCACTGCTGGGTTTATTGGGAGAGGTGGGCGACAGTAACGTATGTTTCTAAAAATGTCATAACCAGTGTTTTGGTGTATGTCACATGGAGCTTAAATAGGTGTGGATGGAGTTATTGACGTCATGATATTTAAAGTGCTACAGTAATACGAATTGAAAATGAAAGGGAAGCATTCTATGGTAGGGAGGGAGGAGGTTCTTGTCCAGAAATATTTCACAATTTGAGCATTAGTCACATCATCATTACTGATCCATCCCACGGAAACTTGCAGCATTCTGTCACCTACACAACAGAACGTATCCTGAAAGCGTGATTTATTTATTTTTTTCTTTGGGCATGCTATAACCTTTTCCTAGATTTATTCTTATTAAAGGTAAACAAATTTAATAAAGTTTTGGCTAGTGTTTGTTTCTGCAACTCCTGTATACCCAAATGACAGCACTAAGCCAGTTACTATGATAGCGTGAGTAGATCAGCCAAAGCTTTCGTCAGGCTGTACCAGAATTTTTGCCATTAAGCTTTTGCCTGGGGAAAGGGAGGGTTCAACTGTTTTACTTTTTACCATTCGATTTCTGAACACCTTGTTACACTTCTCCTGATTAAAAAAAATTGCTCAGAACTGAAAATGAATGCAAGAGAATGGAAGAAATGTTTCCATCTTGCCAAAAACACCCCGCCTTGTGTTTTTTTTTTTTTCAAGACGGTCTGTCTGCCTGTCCTATTCACAGGACACTGGGAAAGAAGGTGAAGAGTTTAAAGGGTTTTAAGTTTCCGGCAGTCGTTGTGAGTCAGGTCTGCATGCCCCATGCAGGTCAGATCCTGCCTTATCCTACACATATGGCACTACCAGAGATGAAAAAGAGACATTGTCATCTTGCTTTCATATTTCTTGCAGCACACTTATTCAAAGAGCTGTTATAACCAGCTCTTTTTAAATAAGAAATCCATATAATCCATTAGTGTACTTTTCATTCCTTTTAATTTAACTTGTCACATGAAGTTAGGCAACCTGCCTCAGTTTAAGCATCTGGATAATCAGTTTTTTTGGAGAGAAAATATGCTAGCTGCATCAGGAGGGGAATAATACAGTGTTAATTGAAGTGGATAATAAAATACCAATTTTGTTCCAGGTTCAGAGTCCTTCTTGGATGCAGCCTCAACCATATATAATGCAGCACCCAGTAAGTTTTTATACTTCTCCATTGTGGTGTAAACAATTTGCATATTTTAAGCAACAGGGAATAGGCCATTTCCAACCCCATTACTTCCAGATAATTGACAATTACATCATAATGATTAAATCATGGATGAAAAGTGGAAAGAGAAAGGATTATGATAACCTGAACTGGGACTCATTTTGTTAGGAAAAAAAGAAAGCTGCCTTCAGGGTATCGACGTGATGATTAAAACTAGATTTACTACGTCTGCATCCTGAGGAACCTTTCTTTCCTTTTTAAAAATTATGAGCACTTTGCAATTACCAATGCTTTACATACTGTGTACCGATAGGAAGCTGCAATAGAAGACCCAACGTTTTAGAACAGATCTAGAGGAGTTCAGTCTGGATAATCTGTGACAGACAGATGGACGTGGCGATATGAATGGCAGCAGGGGCACTCACTTGAGACAACCTGGATAACCTGTTCTGGCTTCACCATGCATGAGTAACACTACTCTCCCTATACGTCTGGCTGTGGTGTCTATACCAGACTGACAAGTATTCTAATCTGTTCTCTCACATGTTTTGCTTCTTATCTACATCATTTGCCAATTGAGTGCTATTATGGGTTTATAGGGTTTCTTGATAGGAGTGTTACAAATAATAACAGGCCCTCCTATAGTGAAAAACAAGTCTGTTTCCAGATATAGGAAAGATATTGTCCAGATGTCAGTTAACTTCTCCATGCAGAGTACAGAACGTAAATCTGTGTGGCCAAGCATTTCCTTGTGCATCCAGAGAAGGTGATACTGAGCCTGGCCTCCTTCTCACGCAGTTCACTGTTATTGTATTTGTAATTTTTGAATGTTAAACACACACACAAACTGGTTTTAACTTTTCTGTCAATGCAGAATTTCCTAAAAACCTTCTTGCAAATTAACGCTGTAGGAGACACGAGTTAATATGTTATAGCACCGTGAGATCTATCTGTTTTGAAGATATGCAGAATGAGATTTCATAGCTGAAAAATAACGATCCAGTTTTTTGACGTACGTTTAGTTTTGGTCTGTGCAGAAATTGGTGCTGTCTTACTCATTTGCTTTGCAGAGAAGCCTGCAGTCTGCAGACAGGAAATTCTTTCAGTGTTTGATGTGCCTGTGACTCATTTCATCTACGCTGGTCACATGGTTGTTTTTCCAACTACACTCCGTAGGGTTGGTTGGTTTGTTTTTTTTCTTTCATTTTAAGGAATAGCTATAGATTGAAAATCCTAGCTTTCAGTACACTGCGATTATTTCTGTTGATTTTGACCCTCCATTTATTTTAATCAACACTTCTGCAAGCATAACTCATACAGGGTGCTTGGAAATATATTTTTGCAGAACATGATTAGTAAAATAAAGTCAGTTGATAACCTTCCATTTCAGATAACTCTGAAAACCTGACAAGCGTACCTTGGCATATTTAGCAACGTTGAGTTTTTAAAAATGCTCACATCTTTGTAACTTTGTAAAGTTAGCAAACTGGCCCCAGAACCATAGAACCATCCTGGCAGCTGGTATTTGTATAGATAACCAAGTCTTTTTGCAGCTCTGCTGACCCCCTCATCTAAAATTTGTCTTGTGTGTGAACATGACGTGTGCAGGTAGCATTCCCCTAACACAGGTGTTCCTCCAAAGCCTCTATTCCTTAAGATGAGACAAATGCTTCTTAAAGCCTGAAATTCCAAAGCTCAAACTAAGCAAACCTGGTAATGTGCCAAGTTTCACTGTAAAGTTAACGGCTAGTTGAACTCGTGTTTGCAGCAGGTGTCTCAAGTGCATTGTGCATCTGTTTACGTTCAATAGGAAGTCAATGGAAGTCAATGCAGTACTTACCCTGTGACCAAGCTGTGCAAAACGCATCCAGGTTAGAGTGCCCAAGAGTTGTGTGCTGAGTCAGTCAGTGCCTTGCATTAAGGAGAATTCATGCAGTATATCCCCTTGAAAGGACAGCGCCTACTTAGTGTCTCAAATTAAAAACATAATTAAAATCTGATTGTTGCCTTCATCATTTCTTTCTTTGTTTTCATAGGGTGCTGTACTGACTCCCTCCATGGACCATACCATGTCACTACAGCCTGCATCAATGATAAGCCCTTTGACGCAGCAGATGAGTCATCTTTCATTAGGCAGTACTGGAACAGTATGTAGCAATTACAAACAAAATAGAACTTTTGCAAGTGGAAAATATTGTGTGTAGATAACAGTATGCGCGTACATTTACATGTAAAAATCTTCATTCGATAAAATATTAAGAACTGTCTCCATGTATGAATTAGATTCATCATTATTTATTCAGTCTATTAGTTAGTCAGATATAGTGAGTAAGCAAAATAGATAAAACAAATGAAAGGAAGCCAGGAGATGACTCCAGAGTGAAAAAGAAACGACAGTTGTTTTCGTTCTTCAGGAGATCAGAGAGCTGAAAGTTATACATTGTGTGGAGCAAAAACTAGACAGGAAGAGGAGATGAAGGCCAGGCTCTAAACCAAAAGACTCTTCTCTTCTGAGTAGAGAGTATTAATATATATGTGTATGTGTAGGGATTAACAGAGAAAAATTCTTTACTTACTTTTTTGAAGGCTAAATTAGGTATTAAAAAAACCAAAAACACCTCAGTTTTCTGAAAAGACTCTTAGTTTCAGACACAAAAGTCTCTCACGTATGGGAAACATTCAATATCTATGACATGGTGTCATGACAGGTGTTTTGAATACTCTTAAATTTTCGTTGGACTTCAGCTCAGCTTAACATGCTGTCTCTCCTTCTAGTACATGCCAGCCACAACAGCTATGCAAGGAGCCTACATACCCCAATACACACATGTCCAGACAGCAGCGGTTCCTGTTGAGGTCAGTATATGATACAGAAGACCAGAGATAAGAGATACAAATATACTATTTTAAAATTATTTTATTTTTATTATTTTTTGCAAGGAGTATTGCCAGCTAAAGTGCTGTAACTGTGCATGTATTGTGCTATGTTTGAAAGGTTTTAGACTTGAAGACCTAATTGCAAACATTGCATGGAAATACAGATTGCAGGTAATGCTGTCTGCTTTCGTCTCACATATTTTCTCCCTCTTCATTTTCAGGAAGCCAGTGGTCAACAGCAGGTTACAGTAGAGACGTCCAGTGACCATTCTCCGTATACGTATCAACAAAATAAGTAACTGTGAGGTAGGGGCTCCTCCTGTCACGTGAAAGATGTGAATTCAAATATATATTTTTTTCATAACATGCAGTACTCTGTATTGAAAGTTCTTGCACATATCATATAAATAACATTGATAATATCTGGGGACAGACACTGAAATTAACATGAATTTGGCCAGAGTTAGAAGTAAGGGAAAGGAAAAAGTGAGTTAATAAATTACAAATAACAGCACTTTGATATTTCTCTATAGCTTACGTGGATTATATTCTATTTTAATTTGTTAATCTTGTATACCACAGCATGTGGTATAAAAGAATAACAATGAGTTAATACAAAAAACCTTTGTATCGGATTGGGAAGCAGCTTCACAACAGACTTAGGGAGTATGCGGCTGGGTTCCAGTCTTTTAGAAATCTTTGCTGACACTCTCTTGCAAATTTCCCTGCCCATCCTTTATTCTAGGAAGTAACAGTTGATTTTTAATCCAGGTCCTGGATTGGCTCTAATTCCAGAGTTTTTTATTTACTTTCCTGCTGCAGGTTTCCTATGTCCCTGCTTGCATTCCTCACTGACCCTTCATTAGTTTTATCCTAACTCCTTCTGTATATCATTTTTCTTTCAGTAGATCGGTATCCTGAAAATGCTGTTTGCACTAACCATCCCCTCCTTCATCCTCCATGCTTTAAATTACTGGAAGTTAGTTTTTTCCTAACCCATCTTTTTCTGGCTGCTTTGTAAACCAAGCAACTGGACTACATAATTTTGAAATCAAATTTTGTAAGACCTAATGCTGAATAATTCCATTCAGCTTCAAGTATGTATGAGAGGTGGTCTTAGAAGTGTTTTTTTCACAGCCCTCATGGCATTCCTGAAGTACTCAAAAACCTCACGCAGTTACGTGCAAGAGTTCCCAATGGTGTGATACTCTCTTTAAAATGCGCAGATCTAACAGTACACACATTTTGCCGTCACTTTTGATTTTGCAGGTCAACTGTGTTATTTGACAACACTGCCCTCATCCCTATTATTGGCATAACAGCTTCTTACATGTTCAAGTATGTAAAGATAGAAACAAACCAATTGGGAAACTTTGCACATTTGACAGCTGGCACAGTCCGCATAGCGCAACATATGACCTGTGTTTATTATTTTAGTCTGGCCAAACGCCGGCATCTAGAGCAAGCCCACATCCTTGGTTTTCTTCCAAGGCAGGGAGAAGCAAAGCCACCGACTCTTCTCATTCTCCATCTCCTAGTGTTAAAGCTCCTGCATGCTTCCCATGCCAAGGCTATTGGCTGGTGTTAACCACTTTTCAAGGAATTATTTGTTATGCCGTTAAGTCTTCCCTGTGGGCACGTAAAGCTTCCTTGTGAACAGAGATCTGTAATAGGTGGGACAAGAGAATCCTGCATCCCCACACCTCCAGCAGTGTGCCAGCCTCTTTCTTGTAGATGGGGGCCATAGGAGGAGCAGCATGCAGACTCCTGAAGAGGGATCAGGTGCGCTGCAACCCGAGAAACGTTGTCTAACATTGACTCTATAGCACACTGAGCTCTTTGAGCAGCTCTGGGTGCTTGCTGGAAGTGATAAAATCCTCCATGATTTTATTCCTAGAGAAGCTCTGCTGCCTGCACTGATCTGCACAGGGAAATCTGTGCATTGCGGCAGCGGGTGTGGGCACAAGGGGAAGGGTAATATTGCTCAGCTGATTTCAGCCCCGGAGTATGGCATTCGGTATTTCTGTCCTCAGAGCATGCTGGTACTTGTCATTTATCAGACAGGTGAAGGGGAGGGAACTGATGGTTATTTCTTGCCCTAAATACAGGCAACACTGTGGCCTCTTAATTGTTATAGTTTTGTCACTGTTGACAAATGGAAGCTTTTTTCTAAATATGTGGACAGCACGTTTGGAGATGTCCTATTAAAAGTTGGGATATATTTTGCCATCAGTAAGTGGCAAATGACAACCAGCACACTAACATGAGTCAGTGCAGTCTGTCAGGAATACCCAGCACCTTTCCCTTAATGAATACACTTAATAGCTGTATTGTTTCTTGTCGTCAAGTTGCTGCTATGTGAAAATAGTCAAAGGGACTTGAAAATAGCCCAATATAATTGAATATGCACCTATGAATGTATAACCTTCAAATTAACACGCTGCCTTTCCTTGAAAAATTCCAAAATTGTCTTAACTTTTCATTAGCTGAATGTTTTTCAAAACCCATCTGATAATTTTAAGCCAGTATAGCAAATGGAAGAGCCTCCCTTCATGTTTAATGAGCCCTGAATTGCTGTTAAATGTTAACCAGCGTGGAGGCATGGGAGCTGCCTGTGCTTTGGCTGTGGGGAGCTGCGCACATCCTCCCTCTTCTCATCTCATCCAGAGATGGAAGCCTTTGGATGCAGCAGCAGTAGGCTCACTCTCTCATCTGCTTTGGGTCAATTAAAAGCAACCAACGACAAGAAAGTAGGCAGGGAGATAGCTTGGAACATAGCTTCCCAGCTCCTCGGTGGGCATTCTACATGCTCATATTTATTAGAGGTAAAGGGAGAAAGAACACTGGGGAGGCCACATGCTGGTAGAGAGCCATATCCCAGTGAGTGCCGAGCACCTGGAGTGCCACCTGGCTTTGCTTCTCAGATTTGTGCTCTGATTCACTCAGTCTGCTCCCAGCTGTCTAGAGGAGGAGGTGGTGTAGCTCGCACACAGCCACGTTAGCAAAATGAATGCAATTCGTAACCCTGCTGTAGCTCTGACCTTTCTGTGTTGCAGATGCCCGGTGTTGACCTGGCCTGGAGAAGGGTGCAAAGGCTGAAACAATCATGGATTTTACTGATCAATTGTGCTTTAGGAATTATTGACAGTTTTGCACAGGTTCTTGAAAATGTTATTTATAATGAAATCAACTAAAACTATTTTTGCTATAAGTTCTATAAGGTGCATAAGAAAAACCTTAAATTCATCTAGTAGCTGTTCCCATGAACAGGTTTATTTTAGTAAAAAAAAATTTTTATCAAGTGTTACGACGCAAAAAAAAAAAAAATTCAAATTTCTGGGTATGCACAGATGACCACGAAGACTATTCATGTGCATGACAGAATTTGTGTTTTGGTTTATTTTTATTTCCTTTGTTTCCTTTTATTTTTTTCCTTTTTTTAAATTTTTTTTTTAATTGTATGAAATGGGTTTTCTGAAGTTTAAAATAGTAAAACATCTAGGATGATGTTCTGTGCTTGCAGTGTGTGAGTGTTGCTTTAGTGCAGTGTTGCAGTTATAGCGTCTGGTCTTTTAGCCTTCTGTTTTTCTTTTAATGTAGTGTGAAGTGTCTTATCCTTTTCTATGAATTCCAATTTGCCTTAAATCTTTCGATGCTGTAGCTATTTCAGTAAGTAGTCCAAACTAATGGTGTAGAATGCTTTGACCAAATGAGCTGGTCTATTATGCCTTGTAAAACAGCAGCATAGGGCTTTTAAAGGTAGTCAATAAAAATTGCTGAAAATTTGGCTTTTTTAATGTGTAGTAAGTGTTTTTAATGATTTTTCACATAATATGTAAGGTAGTGAAACGCAAGAGGGGAAAACTGTTTTGTGTGAAACACATTTTCTGATGGGGAAATTTTAATAGGATAAATCGTTTGTAAGGCCGTACGCCGATAGCTCCCTCTGGTAGTTCGGATGACTTAGGAACTCTGCTGTATGATGCAATGTAAAATCTTTTTTTGCCTTTTTTTTGGAAACTAACTCGATGTTCTAGTTTTAGCGTAGGTAGAATAGGGAGTTTGGGGTGGGGATCTCACCGAATGTTTTTGTCCTTCCTTTATACTAATGATAGTGCTTTAGGATGAGGATCGTACTGAGACTTAGCAAACACAAAAGTTGCTATTGCAGCAAAATGGCAAAAGCTAAAGGACTCGTTTTCAAACACAAGCTGAGATGCAAGGAGAAGCATAATTGATTGGGTACTAGCTCTCTATTGTAGGTAAATAAAAATAAAAAGACTTGGCACTTTTAAAAGGTAACTTTACCAAAGAACAAAGAGCCAGTAACCAATAATTTTGATTTGTCTCAGCATTACGTCTTCTGTACTCTTTATTTTTGCCGGACCAGTTTGCGGTTAGGAGAATGTGCCTTTTTTGTACATTTGCATTTAGGTTTTATAATTTTAATTGACGTATGGACACAAAAGCATGAAGGAAGACTTGGATCCAAGCAGTGCCACACTTTACATCATCACTACAAGTGTTAAGTGTAAAGAAAACCGATTTTGAAACTATGAAATTCCTGATTCATAAATACAGTTATTTGTACTTCACATATTAGATAATTCACTGCTACTAAAGCTCTTTATTACGATCGCATATGTTTTAAATCAAACGATAAATTAAGTTGTCTTCCAAAACTGTGTACTTCTCTGGTCAGCTGTATATGATCAGTTATCTACCTCAAAGTTTATTTCCTTTTGTATTGGGACAGGTTGCTGGCCCTCCCTGTTTCCACAGACCAAATCATCCCGGCTCAGGAGCTGGGGCTAACAGTTGTTTCTTTCGAGTATTTTTTAGTTTTTAAATTTTGTGTGAGTATTGGAGTATAGATGTCGGTGACATTTCATAGTTTCAAAAGTAAATTGCTGCTCTGAGAAGTGTAGATTCTAGTGAAATACATAGTCGTAAGAGATGTGTTTTTGTTTTTTCTTTTTTTGAAAAGTTGTGGTATTATTGGTTCTATGCTCCCTGGAATATTACTGCTTTGTCAAAGTCCAGACTTTCTGCAGCACCTTCCCTGGGTCGGGTGGATTTCCATACCTGGATCTCTCACTACTTGATACTTTTGCGTTACTTCGAACCGCAGTATGGTGGCTGTGTTAGAGGGAGGGAAGAGCTGCTGCCGAAACGTCTGAACTAAGTGCCATACTCATTGTCTGGGTAAGATTTGGGAAATTTAACCTCTGTACATAAAGAAATGATCAGTTACTTAACCATCACATAGTAGACAGCCATTAAATTATAAAAAATTAATTTATGAAGAAAGACCTTTTGTACAGATTGAAAAAAAAAGATTTTCATAGAGATATCTATATGATCAAGAGAGTTAATTTTTTATTTTTGTTTTACTAGTGCCACAAACTTGCCAGTGGTAACTTATTTGTCCGGTTCAAGATAACTCTGTAGTTTTGTTTCCTAGGACTTGTTGTTAAACGCCAAAAGACATTTTTGAACTGTAAATTTGATTAGATTGTTAGCTTTTTTCTGTTTTATTTCTTTGAAAACTTTTGAATAAAAAAGATCCAAAAAAAAACCAACAAAAAAAAACAAAAAAAAAACCCGCATCGTCTGTTTCCTTCAGCTGTTCCTTTACTGGGGAAAAAACCCAACCAGGTTGTGGTGGAACCTTTGCCCTTAGGCCTAAGTGCTCAGTGATGCTCCGTGCTTGGTGTGCCCTGGGCTTTGTCCTCTGTCTTTTGCTACTATCACATTTTAACTCTTTTGAAGCACAAGTTCCTTCCTGAAAGTTTCTCTTTCAGACAGAACAGAAAAGACTCATGACAAATGCATGGCCAAAGGTATCTGTTTGAATGCAAGAGTTCCTGTTCCTAAGGGAGGTGTGCATTCACACTGCAGTGTGGATGCGGGGCAGGGGTGGGGGCAGAGGTCTCTGGTAGCTCCTGGCACTGAGCTGCAGCCAGGGCCCCAGTCATTTCAGCTGCACTGGAGCTGCTGCAATAACCCGTTCTGGATTGCAGTGCTTCAGTAGGATTCAAAGTGAGCCTGAGTGATCCTCTTCCAGCTGCATTCTGTAAGCACCTCTTTCCCTAAAGGTAATCTCTAATTTTTATCATCCTTTTGGCAAGATCACTGCTGCTGATGCCATGTATCAGAGGGTTGCCCCACTCAAAGTAAGGCCTGGAAACAAAATCAAGTTAAATATCAACCAGTGTATCTCTCCAGCTCGATGAAGACTCTACCACTCACTGGGCCCACAACGCTGTGTGGTGCTGGCTCAGCAGGCTCTGACCCACTGGCACTTCGGGGGGCAGAGTGGGGACTTGGGGACTCATTGCCAGGCAGCGGGGACTGTGCTGCCCCAAAGAGCACTTCTTACATTCTTCACTTCTTTTTGACGTAGTCCAAGTGCCCCAATAGCCCTGCACTGGGGCAGGCAGCCTGTGGGATGGGTTGGTTGGGGCTGCCCTACAGGCACAGCCCAGGCTTCTGTTGCACGACACTGAGATATTGAGACTGTTTTAAGTGGAACAGAAAAAAGGGACTCACCTACAGGTTAGGAAACACCAGTTTACAGTAGCTTTGGCAATAAAGATGTCCACGACAACAATGGCTCTTATCAATGAAGAAAGAAAAACCTCATACTCTGTGCTACTAACAGGACCAGTCTCCTGTAGCTGAAAAAATACCAGGTTGCTGTTTTGTGGTGATTTAAATGCTGGCCCAGCATGTTGCCTATGTAAAATATAATGGATGAATACAGCAAACTTCTAAGGGGTTTTGTTGCATTGTTCCTTTCACCATTGTATCAAGTTAATCTCACAAGCAGCCCTTCTGAATTAAGTACAAATGCTCCTTTACAAAAGCTTTATGGAAGAGTCAGAATAATGCAGGTTGGAAAGACTTTATCTATTTGCTTTTCTAATTAGTGCTATGATAAACCTACCTCTCTGTAAGTCCAGCTGTATTTGATAAGAATGAAAGCTTGCATGTAAGTACCCTTTGCCTGGTGGAATAAGCCTGTGCATATCATTTCTATCAGATAATCTGCAATAGTGCAATATCCTTATATAATATACTTTATTATATGTAATAAAATTAATCTATTAGCTGCTGCCTTGTTCAAACATCGACTCCACCCCGATGCTCACAGTTTGGTTTTGAACCCCGCTTGCAAACATGCTGTTAACACAGTCCTGTTAACAAATACCAATAAACATTGTATTCATGTACAGTGGTTTTATCCTAACACAAATACTTTGTGCAAGATTATGGACTGACCCTATTGCTTGTTGGCTGTTAGTGATTAGAAGCTAGTCTTTCTGTAGGGGTTCAATAAAATATTTTACTTTCCTCTGTTTTCTAAATTAACTGAGCTGAATTATTGCAAGCAATGCACTAGCTGCAAGTTACCAAAGCGCTGTTGATCAGCTGAGCTCTGTTAATGACTGTTTGCATATATTGGGCTAGAATAATTGTGACAGAAGTCACACTAGTTTAAAGCACTTTCCCGGTACTCTCTGTCAGGTTTTCGCAAAAATAATAGTAACAGTGAATAGATCATAGGTACTGCTTTCTCTTCTGGGGTTAATTTATGTCATGGTGCCTCCACCACCCCAGACAACCTGGATGATCAACCAAAACAGTGCCAACTCACTCTCCTTAGAAACAGCTGACATCATGAGAAATCCACTTTGTGTGCCAGAGTCTTTCTGTGCGTTCATTACTCCTACTCCTCCCATGCATACAGCACTGCACCTGCTCCTTTTGCTTTGATCAACCATTCCAAAATTATTTGCAAACTTTCACATGCGTTGGAATAAGATGCTCATTCGTACCCTGTCCAGCAATGCCTTATTGTGCAAGCCCATGTGTTATGTGATGGCGTTTAAGACATGTGTGCTGTTACCTTCCAAACACTTGCAATACTGACGTAGTCTTTCAACTGTGAAAGATCATCTGTACCATTTCCTAGCCAACAAATTCTGGCATTGATTAACCCAAACAAATCTGAGGCTTTTGGCTTTCGCTCTTGGGCCATTAATTCTATCCAGAATAGGGGTTAGAATATACAAAACCTATTCTGTTTGGCAGCATCTCCTCCGTCTCCTAGGGAAAGCCAAACTGATGTCAGAACAGTGAAGATTTACAATGCAGTGACCAGAGGGAGTGAGTAAAAGCCTGCATGTGGTGTGAGTAAGTTTCCTTTTCAGGACAGCTCTAACTGCATCTACTGTCAGAGAAAGTCTTGCAGGCCATTTCTGCAATCAACAAGAAACCATATCACAGGAAAATACCACTGGACTTTTTCATCTGCCACGGAAGAAAAGATGACTTGTCAGCAGGCAAGCTTGGGCTGCTTGCATTATCCATCTTGCCTTTTTCAACAGTAGCCCTTCACTCCATGGTTACATCAGTATTCTTCTGAATTCTGCTCAATTCCATCAGTCTCCTTTCAGCTGAATTATATGATATTTTCCAGCAGCTTCACCGGGATAGAAAGAGGTATGTTGCAAACTCAGTGACTGACGGGATGTGACACCCTAAAGACTTCCTGCAGGTGCTCAGACCAACCTGTACAGGCAGCTGTACAGGTAGCTTCACTGCTTCAGAGACTGTCATGGTAATGTTCCAAAAAGTAACAAGGGAAGCACTTTTCTGCATATGCATTCCACTGATCATAAAGAAGCAATTTGCAATAGGAATTTTTCCCAGTGATTTTCCCAGCTAAATACGTGAAATTCAACACCTGAAATAGGATTGATGCATTCAAGCAATATGTGTAAAGTGCATAAGGGTAACAGAAAAAAGCTTAAAGAAGGCCAAAAGAAGGCATCTGGGCTGTGTCAGAGCTGGGTTGTGAGGTGCGGGGGCAGCCAGTCCTTAGGACACGGTGGGTTGGTGGCTGGGATGACACATTCTGGGTCGCCTTGGTGTCAAGAAAACCTTCGTCAACTGCTGAGTGAGTATTCAACGAGCTTCAATAGTCACTGCTTTTTGCCTAGACAGAACAGTTCAATTTTAAGCCGCTTTAAGAGAGACCAGTGCAACAACAACAAAAAAAGAATGCTGAAGAAGTAACCAGCTGCATGCATGTTAGGTTCCTGACCTCCTCCAGCCATGCACTGCTCGCTTGCCATAGCTTAGCAAGTTGCAGCTGTCAGCAGAACAGTTCCGGTGTGAGCAGGAGGAAGGTTCGGCAGCACGCTGCCCTTCAGGCAGCGCTGAGCTCTTGAACCACGGAAGTGATGGAGAAAAAGGGGGGGAAGAATTAAGCAGTTCCAGGAATTCCTCTCCCGAAACTGCGTTGCAGCCGAAGGCAGCCAGCCCTGGGAGAACAACTGGGGGCACAAGGCAGCGCTGCGTGCATTGCAGTGAGGTATGCTCAGCGCACCTGCTCCCGCTGGGGCCGTGCGGTCGGCTGCGAGGAACGGGCTCAGCACCCGCATCCGGCCCCGCCGACTGACACGTGAGAGCAATGCAGTGCCCGGAGGGTTCTGGTGCCGGTGACCCCAGCGGCCCGCAGCTTCCTCCTCCGGTCGCTGCAGGGGTCGGGGAGTGATCACCCCCCCCTCCCCCCCCCCAAGTGCTCTCACCCGAGAGCGAGCACCGCGGCCACCAGAGGGCAGCTTCCTTCTGAGCCGGAGCAATCCGAAAGGTGAGCTCCCGTTCGTGGGCTGTAATGGTGGTGCTGCTCTTCTAGATCCGAAGCACTAAAAGCAAAGCATCGTGACATCTTCGTGAGATAAAATACTGGTGCTCCCGATTCCAGGAAGATTCATCCCTGAAGAGACCCGTGAACTCGAGCCAGTGTGTGGGCATATACTCTTGGAAACATCATTTTTGTCATTGTTTTTTCTCTGTAAGAGGCAAGACAATTAGATATATACACGTCAGTAACAAAGTGTAAAAGGCACAAACACCTTTTCAGGAAGGTAACAAAGCTCTGAAAGTAAAGCAGTCTCTTAGGGGCTAAAGGAAATTTCTCTACAACCAAAAGTATGAGCAGCATTTGGAATGACACAGGAAAGGCTGCTTGTTACTGCAAAACTCACTCCAGAAGACCTTTCAGTGGTCACCAAAGATGAATTTTTATCAGTCTATCCAGAGTGCTGATAGAGATGGGGAAGGGGGCAACACAGATAACGGTTATTTTTGCTGCCTTGTCTCTACCTGCGGTACAGCTTGAATGTAATGAATAAATTAGCCATAGTCCAGACTGAGCGCTGGAGCTTCAAGTCTCAGAAGCCTTTTGTTTGTCAGGAGAAATTGGTTTGCAGACACATTACAGAGGGGTGTATTCACCTCTGGCTCTGCAGGGTACCCATCTCTGTGCAGAGCTGTGGTGCTCAGGGCAGGGCCAGTGATTTGGTCCTACACAATCCGATTCTTAGATGTGGACTACAAGAAGCATTTGTTAACCTCTGCCAGGGATTTTGTCACTCGTCCAAGTAATTAGATGAATCATTTCTGGATCAGCCACACTGCTGTATCAGATACAATAAAAGACCCAAAGAGCAATGAGAACAAACAGGGCAGTTCATAGACAGCCATGAATAAGAAGTACAAAATATTGCAAGTCTGGAAATATAAAGTATTTCTCTGTTTTGCATACACCCCAGCTTGAGGCAAAACAGCATGCAGACACAGACCTGTACTTCTGGGCAAGGACCCGATCCAGGCGTATGTTTGTAATTTGTGAGGATTTCTTTTTATTTGGAAGCAGGACTGGGGAGGAAAATAAAAAGTCCAGTAACTTCATTTTCTTTTGCAAACTTCGGATCTGAAAGCTTTCTTTTTCTGTGTTTTTTTTTTTCCCCTTTGCAGTTTCAAGTACAGGCATGATCTCCTTTTGGCAGGCACCTCAATGCCAGCGTGACTGTGTTTGTCACAGGTTTTCTATGCTGCTGCAAGCAGGACTCAAATTAGGGTTGGTGTGACCAAAGGACAATAGCTCTGCCAACGAGACAGACTTGTCTGATCTCACGAGCAGATGCTCTGCGAGCGTCTCTCACTTCTTGCCTCTCTTGCCTGGAGGACTGAAACCAGCCTGTCAGTGCGAACGCACTCGCTGGAGCTACAACTGTTTGTGTGAGATCTGAATTTTGTCTAATTCCTACCTTAATATCTGTTCCCAACAGCTACTTGTGAAGACTCTGGCGGTAAATTTCATTCCGTATCTCATAGCTTCAATAAGCAAAATTTTTTCCAGAAATGGTTGCTCTTTTTAAAGAAGCTGTTTTGGACCCTAGTGGATTGCTTCAGATTGTAACAAATTGCTGCTGCGTGTCCCTGGTCATTGCTCACATATGAGGGCAATACCTCAGGGAAGGAGGCTAGAGTGGGGCCGTGCCGTGATTCAAACATCAGATCCACCTTTTTTCCCCCTTCCCATTACCTGACAGTAGTTTTGGGAGAAGAAAAAAACACTATTGGAAATTTTAAAGAGCTGGCATAAAATATTGACGGGTTTTCCAGGTGTCACCAAGGGGCAGCAGGCCTTGAGGTGTCTCTCAGTGCACACTGAGGAGTTCTTAACTGGCTGCAGCTTCTCGAGCACGCCTGATGTCTCCTGGCTGCCAATCATCCTGACAAGGTGATGACTAATGAGGACAATTAGCTCCCTCCCCTAACATGCTGTCTGTCATGGCTATTTGAAAGGGATTTAGAACACGTTTCCCTAAGGAAACAGGTTGGCAAATGGGCTTGGGTCTGTTAAAGCCTTAGGATAACTTCATATTAACAAAATGTCAAAAAAAAATTTCCAATAAGGGGTAGGACCAAGTGATATCTGCTTTGTAAAATCCTAATTGATTCATGTTCGCATATTGAGAAATTCACCCTGCAGCCAACCTGCAATTCCATGTGAGTGAGCTGTAGAATTTCCATTAATGCCAAAGGGAATATGATCCAGTTTTGTACTGTCCACCTGATAAAGAAACAAAAATAAAAGTTTATTTGTAAGTAATAACTAATTAGGCTGCATAAGACAAGCTACAAAGAAGCAGCTGCCAGTAATTTAACTTATTTTCATCTCTTTCAGAATCTTATTTCCAGTTTGTAGACAAACTGAGGCACATCTGGGTGTTAATTGTTCATTATCACCATTATCCAGTGATATCACTGCTAATTATTAAAGCAAGTTAAAATTCTTCCTCAGTCAATGCCTGTAACTGAGCTAAAAGCAGCTGGCTGCATGGGCCTCAGCAGAATTTGCTTAAGAGATGGGAGAGGGCATGGAGCTGTAGATGTCCCTGCTCACTGTGGGGGTTTGGACTAGGTAGCCTCTAAGGACTCAAAGCTCAAAGGACTCCATCCCCCTGTGATAACCAGGCTGCTCCCCACGGTGACCAAGATGCAGTCAGACTGCAGCCCAAAAGTCGCCATGAAAAGTCCCATGGCTGATGTGTGAGGGCACTGTCTGAGTGCTGGGAGGAAAGGGAACAGCACAATAGCCAGCTTCTTGAAGAACAGTGTGGTCCTTGTAGGGCTCTGCTCTGATCTCATTTGAATGACAGCAGAGCAGCCTGCTCTCGACTTCAGAAAACACAAGTCTTTCAGATTCCATATCTAATAATAAGATTTTACCACTGACTTATTTGTTGACAGAAATTACTTAGAGTTAATATGTTCCCATTGCAGACCCTGGGGTCTCTTTGTTTATGCTGAATGTGAATGTATTCTAGCACATGAATTACTATCTCCCGCTTGCTGCTTGGGCGCCTCCAGAATAAGTAATACGCTGGCATAACTTTGCCATTTGTCAGCCAGCAGTCTGGTAGCACATTTGCTTGTCAATCTAATTTTAACCTTTTCTCATACGAGCACTTGGTATTACATGTAAATCAACCAGGCAGTCTGTCATTTGATAGGACACTATCTTCATAGTCTTCTAAACTATGTACTCTATCATATGCGTTCATTTTTAAAGTAGCAGAGGAAAATTAAAACTAATATATTACTTCTTGTTTCTTAATGCCAGAATGCCAGGAATCTCTTTATTACCACAATGGAGATAAATGATATGTCTAGGAGGGTTGTTCTGACAGTGGGCATGGCCATGTATTCTGTGCTTTCTGAATTGGAAGTTCTGTCCTGAATGGTAAGTAGTGCTAAACGCTGCATAGCACACGGTCTACGTCTGCTCCCATTATTGCTGTAGTTTGCAGGTAGGAATAAAAGAACAATGCAACTGATTAATTAAATATATATAAAAATAAATAATGACAATGTGGTTCCAATAAGTTTCTAGTTAAAATATTGATGCTGACTCTGAGAAAGAGAAAGCAATTCATTCTGAAATATCAGTCAGTTCATTTCTTTTGATGATTTGTGTAAATCATATGAAAGGTTTCCTGGCATGTCCTTTAATTTGTGGGGTGTTCCAGAGATTGGTTTGGCTGTGAAAGCAGTATGTATGAAGTTACACATTAGCTGTTTCTCAGGGTTGCTGGAGCTATGCATCACTTCAACCTCCTTGGTTTTGTGTTTAAAAAATAAAAGATATTCTAGTCCATTTATAAAGCGTGATTCCATTCTGGCATTTTCAGATATTTTACTGTATAAAGAATGATTTGAAAAATGCAATTTTTCAGTTGTACTGGAATGTTTTGTGACATCTCCCAAAGCCTCAGTCTCACAAGACACCCATAGTCACTCACTGCATGGCACAACAGATAGATGTCTGAACAATGATGAACATTTGGATAGATTTTGGATAATCTATATTTTTCTCATTCATTCTTTGAGGCTATTAATGCTGCCTTCCATTTCACTCCACATTATGATAAAGTAATGCTAGACATATTTAATACCAGATTCTGCTCTGATGATTGGCAGCAGTGTACTCAACCTGGGGCAGACAGGTGCTCTTTACCAAAGAGCAGGACTGAGGCCCATTTACTCCTGTCATATCACACACGCTCCTCCTCTGCCCACACTCTGTTGTGCTGCTGTTCCTTTACAGGCATTAGCATCCTTCCAGCCCATCCCCACTACCATGCCTCATTTCTGGCAACCTCTATGTGGGGTATACACCCCAAAATTTGCCCTTATTGCTGTGAAGTTCTCTCATAGGCCGTGTCTCTGTTCAGTGAGTAGTGTCTAATTATGTTTGCATGATCCCTACCACAGAGATCTGTTCCTGATTGAGGCAGTATTGTAATAGAAGTAATAACATATGAGCTGCTACCACCACCACCTCCCGCATCCTTTCCTATCTACAAATCGAGTGCAGGCAATATTTGCCATCGAGAGCTAAAATCGTATATGACTTCATTTAGCATGAATGTTGCCTGAATTCTCAGCCACAGATTAATTAAATATCTTAGGGAAGACAGGCCTGAGATATCTGGTCATAACTTTGATCTCAGTACAGCTGAGAAGAATTGGTCCCAGAAAAGATTCAGGTAACTCCATAAGTTAATTTTGCGTAGTAGATTTATAAACAAAATAATCTTCTGTGCTCAGATGAAGTTCTCGTGGGGGTTTGTTGGACTTCCAGCTCCAGGTGTTCCAGGGACACATCTGGACAAAGTCCTATGGTTGGTGAAGGGAACGGCCGCCAGCGGTGATGGCATTTGGTTTCATTGAGCTTGTCCAAAGTAATTTCAGATGTGATTTGTTTGTTGTATATGAGATCCTCTGCTTTGCTACCACTGCTCTTGCAGCTGTGAGGCTCAGGGCAGTGTTTAGAACGAATCAATATTTGTTATGAAGGAAAACAGTGCTTTTCCAGGGATGGAGAGCCTGCATTCTATTACAGTGAAAGTATTTTCAGGTCTTACTGTTTGTGTGTTAGGATGTGTATTAATGTGTATTAACAAAATTCTTCTTCCCTTTCTACTTTCCATCAATGTTCATCTGCATGGATGCAGAAAAAAATGCTTTTTCCCTGATGTACATGTCTAAGGACAAACACAGTTCTAGTTCTTAGCTGTAAATTCCTCCAGGAATCAAAGGCGAAATTCAGCTGTCTGTACCGGAAGGGCTCAGTCTTTCTGTGTCCCTTTCCATGTGAATTCTTTTTTTCGTATCATTAAAGAACAAAACAAAACAAAACAACCTTAAATGCGTTTTCATGTGCTGCTTGTGTGACAGCTCTAACGTTTACCCCCAGAGCCACTCACTGTCTTGATCCTGCTGATGGCCATTGCTTTCCTCACCTTGATTCAGCCCAGCCCTGGGAGATGGTGAGGCTCACTGTTACTGTTTGCAGCAACCTCTTTATTAAATTGATTAAATAATCATAAGTGCCCCAACTGTCAAGCTGAGCTGCTTGTACTTGAGTGCTGTAAGGAAACTACCGAGATGGCATACATTCTGTCCCTGCATCTAGCATCCTGCTTTCTTGGCTTTTATACCTCTCCTCCTGAAATCATTACAAAAAGTAAGGAGAAAAAAAACATGCATCTTGATTGTTGTAGTGAAAGGAGGGTTTCAGGAGGTGCTCCTAGGATGAGAGTACACTGATTTCAGTAAATAAAAATGCTATGGACAACAACAAACTCCATCAGTTGTAATGAATTATCTGATTCTAATGACCTACTGCAGCCTGGTTTGTGGCAGATGCTGCTTCATGACATACCTTGCCAAAGCCACGACTGATGGGTATCTGACTGAAGGCTGTTGACAGTCAGGGGTGGGCAGGAAGTGCCCACCACAGCACGGTGGGGTTTCTTGCTGTGTCCCTCCACACCCCTGGTCTTTGGATGCTTCTGGCCTTCAAGTCAACTGTTGATGTACAAATTCAGGCACCAGTTAGCTCCCCAGGGATGTTTCAATAGAAAGCCTTAATAGAACAAGCTTAATAGAAAGCAAGTTCATAGGTAGTGTAGCAGAAATGCTAAGTCGTGGTCTGAACCAGTGATTGAGCACCTGGTGGGAAGGCAGGGCCAACCCAGGGAAGCTCAGGTGCATGCAGTGCATTGAGTGACCAGAAGGGATGGAGCCAGGAACCACCCCTTCCCAGACCTCATTTAAGGGTTGGCAGGAGACAGGAGGGGATTTTGCTGGAGGTTCCTATTTACATGAGGCCTTCCAAAGGTAAGTAGATTTTCTTTTTTTCTTCTTTTGTTTTTCATTTGCTGCAGCAAAAAACTTTGCCATCCTGCTGTTACTGCTGTACTTTTCATCACATTATAGCATTGCAGGTGGCAGCAAGTGTTACTGCTCCTCCTTAGTAAAATTTGCTCTCCACTGCTTTTTCCGGCCTGTCATAATGGACTTTTCTCTTACAATGCAACTTAGCACTCTGTTTTGACGTTACTTGACACTGCTTTGGGTCTATGCCCAGTTCCCTAAAGTCTTCCTGCCTCTTGTTCGCTTGCCTTTTTCCTTCCCTCTGAACCACTGCAGCAGGTGCTGGTAGAGATGGCCTTTACTCCCCTCACACCACACCACAGGCTGCACTTAACAGAAAGTCATCTCAGGTCCAAAGAAATGTCTAGTCAAAGAGCAGATGCAAGCATAGGTCACACTACTACTAGAATAATCCCAGGAACCCCCAAAGCTTGTAGCAAAGGGCTTTTTTCCTTCCCACCTTTGGGTGTAATCCAGAACAGCTGTGCCCCAGGTATGTGGGGTGGTTGTTGAAGTCCTGCTTGGGGCTGGCAGAGGTCAGGTTTAGCTTTATGCATTGCAGTAGGGGGAGAGATGCAACAGCACTGATGGTGAGGGGTCTCTAACTGGTGCTGAGGCTTGTAGCGGAGCTCTGGAGCTTGCACTGAGGTCTGGACTAGATCCTGACCTCAGCCTGCCTGTCCTCTGTTTGCTTTTCCTTTCTTTACACTGCTTCCTCTGGCTCTTTGTCCCTGCCCAGGGAAATGAGATGTGTGCCAGGGTGTTCCTGCTCCTACTGCCTGGTTTATAGGAAATAAATACTTTAAGAAAACACGTGTGACCTGGCTGGAGAGAGAATGTTTGGGAGACAGGAGCACTGACTTTCAGGACAAGAGTAAAATAGGATTACGTGAACAAAAAAAATAACTTCTAAAAATCAGAATAGTTTCAACGTTGCTCACTATGCTAATGGATTCGTTATTACACAGAGATTGTGAATGGGACAATGGGACTTTTATTTCTTCCCTCGGGAGTGAGGCAAGAAAGTGGCTGCTTAAATCACTATTGACATTCAGCATGTGAATTCCAGTTTTGATTTTATGAATGGCTTCTATCATCACATCTTGTGCAGACCATCTCATGCTCATTGTGCTGTGGGGTTAGACGCACTGTCACCACCCCTATAAATAGCTGCATTGGTTATGAAGGACTATCGAAGCCTCTTCTGAAAGAATAGGTCTTTTGACCGGTGGCATTTTAGGCCACTTTTCTTCAAACTTTCTAGACGAGATAGCATGTTTTCCACTATGTGGATCCTAGAAAATGGTCAGTAATCCAAGTATTGATCTCTGAAATTCAGGCACCCAGTGAGTGTGAAGAGCACACGGGGAAAACCGAAGTTAGGAGTAATAGGACAGTGCGTGCTTTCCAGAAGAAGCCTCAGCTGCGGGGCTGGCAAGGAGTAACAAACTGCTATGCACAGAAAGAGAAGCTCCCTGTGATCCAGCTGGAATCTGAGCTGCTGTGCAGAACTACTGTAGTGTTGGACAGGTCTGTTCTGCACCCAAAAATGCTTGAGTGTACCAGGGGATGGGAGGTAAGCTGACACTGTTTTCTATATCTTTGGTTTTGGACAAAGTAGGAGGTGATTGTGTATAGAAAATGGTTTGTTTTGGCTTCCAGCTGTTAGCCATTAGTGTGATCTGTACAACATGACGACAACCTTTGGGTAAATACTCAGCACCCTCGGGGTAGGTTTGGAAGGGATGAATACTTTTAAGTTTTCAAAGAGTGGGGGGCTCTAAGGATAGAGGTGGTCTGGTCTGTACAACCTTACTTCTGTGAAGAAATGTACTGGAGATATAGAAAGCACAGGTTCTGCTGGCCATGCAGACAGGGAAGATTTACAGCACGGAAGAGGTCAGATGTAGCACAGCACTGAATGATGGATAACAGGGCTTGCTGGGTGTCTTTGGCTATTAAAGGTAATAAATGCCTAGATATTTGGAGGGTTTCCTTACTATTAACAACCCATCTGGAATTCACACCCCCACCTTCCACAACCTGGGAAGTTTCCAAGAGTGCATTTAGTCAGCAGAAGCACCCTTTGTGCAAACAGTGAGTGTGTACACAAAAAGATTGCTCTGCCAAAAGGAAAGAAATAGAGCAGTAAATTTAGGGATGTGACTAACTTTTTCCGGATAGGGGGGAAAGCACCACACTTGCTAGTTATCTCTTCTGCGCCTTTCCTCAGCTGTGGCTGGGGCCATCTGATGACTGTTTCCCTTTCATTCCCAGCACAGTGCAGTCTGTCTGCTGTCAGCAGTTAATGAAGTCACTCGTGAGCCTCCATTCCGTGGGGAAAAGCACTTCTATGAATAGACCTGTTACTTGCATCTCTGGTTGCGATGCTCCCAGTGCTCCTTTTGCTGTGCCACCATCTCTAACAATTGTGCCATTTCTAAACAATGGCCTTTCACTGTAGAGTTTTGGCAGTGCAGGATGCCCTGAAAGTTCTTGATTCTGGCACAGCTGTAGAGCTCCATGAATGCTTCTATGATGTCCTCAGTGCCAGCTCTAAGTTTTGAAGTGCCACAAACTTAGCAAAAATGTGCAGGAAGAGGGACTGTCACCATGAGATGCTTCTTCAACATATATCCTACAATAAGGAGGAAATCAAGCTTTTTGTTTATAAGAACAGAATATTTCCATCCTACGGAAATAGAAAGGGAAACTGTTGATCTGATGAGAAATGTTAGAGAACTTCACATATTTGCCCAGCTGAACTTGTATGTCTGGTAATGATTAAGTTTGTTTTTGTAAGGAATTGTATTGGTCTAGACAGAGGTGAGCTATGAAGGAAATATAACCAGTAGATATAAAGACAAAGGAGAGAAATAACCATGATTCATGATAACATATTGTCCAAAGTACAGAAATATAAGGCCTTGTTAATACTTATTACAGTTTGTAGTGTCATGAAGGCAAGCAGAGTGTCACTGCTTTGTGTTTTCATGACTGAGTGGTGTAGTTGAGATCTTAATTAAAATGATTTTACAGTTGGACACTCCATAAGAAAATCTAGCTAAGGAAGTCAGTAAGTGGTCAAAAAGAGAGGGACTTGGTAAAGTAGCACACTATTAGAACATTACCTATTCTTTGTTTAAACAGCATTTTTACATTCAATTTTTCTTTTAATACAAACTTCATGTTCTTAACAGACTCTTCCTATATCAAATTGTCAGACTTTTAGTTCTCATAGAGCTATGATGAGGTCTCCAGTAAAATGCAACCGTCAGTTTCTTTTCACCGTGATCTAAATGTCTGCACCGTTCCTACATGAGCAGAGTCAGTTTGGTCTTACCTGAACCTTTATTCATACTCCTCATCCTCCTGCTTATATAAAACCAAAACAACATTAACAGAAGCCTCACCAAACTTGTTAGTCATACTTCTCATTTCATATTAATTCTGGATGGCTGAATAAGTTTGAGTGATTCATGACCTACGTTAAAATTTAATATCAGCCTTTAATGTGTTTGGCCTGACACATGGTGTGCCTTATAATATTGATATATCTCATCGACCCAGCACTCTGCATCAGCTTGTAGAAACATGCCATGGGAGGAAAATGACACAGTAGTCCTTGTCTACTTCTCTGTCAAAGCTTTAATTAAAGAATTCTCACTGTCTGCTAAGGGCTTTGGGGAATCTCAAAAGATGCCTGTACTGTTGTTTACAACATTTTGTTTTGAAAGATAAGGAGGATAGGAATATGTCTCATAAATCAGACTTCTGTGACACGGTCAGCATCTCGTCAGCATCCAGAATTCCTGTCTGAGTTGCTCTCTGGTATCATGTATATTAAAAAATCCCACAAATTAATGCATCAGATTATTCCTGATGTGTTTTTAAGCGCTTTCTTCCAGCACCAAGCAGAGCAGCTGCAGGGAGTTCAGCAGACATGCGGAAACAGAGCAGTGTTTCTCTCACAGTGGTTCTCATCCCTTTCTCAGAAATGCTGAGGGGTAAACCTGAGGACAGATTTCTCCTTTAGGACTTGTTTCCCTTGTTGACACCAACTGCCTGAAGGCTGTGACAAGGCAGTGCTCAGCCATCTGCAAGCTTGTCAGCTGGGAGGTAGAGCTTGAACATAGTGGGGTTTCCTTTAGCACAAGCTGCTCCTGCATGAGCTCCTGCCAGAGTGTCCAGGAACAGTATTGCTGTGATAGAGCCTCCTGGCTACCTCTGTAGAGGTGTCTTATTAAGGTCATACAGGCATTGCTTTTTCTTAATAAAACAACAGGTTTTTTCCCCTCATTTTTCCTAAGGAAAAGCTTTTACCTTAGCAGAACCATCTAAAGTGTAGGAGTGAGTGCAGCTGCTGCTGTCCACCCTCTCCCCTAGGGCAAGAAAGCTACTTGTAGCAGCAATCCTTAGCAGCACCAGGGGGTGTTTCCTGCTCTCTTCAGTCCCACAATGTCATAATTGCATCAATTCCTCTGATTCAGTAGCAATGGATGATAAAACTACTGCCAACACCTCGGCTGGCTGTTTATAATCAGCTCCAGCAAGCTTTGCTTCCCCTCTGACCACTTCCTGGCTTCTGCATGTGCTTCCCTTGTGCTTGGCTGTTCTCTGCTCAGACACTCAGGCTCGGACTTGGAAATCCCCTGTTCCAAATGCTGAACTGTTGTGTTCTGGCAGCATTTACCTGTTGCTCTTGTAGAAATGAGGGCTCTGTGATACCAGTGCTGTTATTCAGAGTATTAATAGAAACCACAAGCTGAAAGGTTCTTAGCCACAGGCTACCCAGATGGGAGCTCGTGGTGCTTCATCTGGGCCTGGTCTGGTTTGGGATGCAAGATAGGGGCAGTTTGCCCTGAGCAATCCTCATTTCTACTGTGGTAGAATGAGCACAGTACCAGGATCATGAATAAAATAATCTGCCATGAAGAATGTAAGCCAAAGGTCAGGTCTTGAAAGATTAATTAATATGTAAATTCAGAAGCACTAGCTAAATCAGACTTTTGCTGCTTAACATCTAAGCATAACAAATAAAACTGAAAGGAAGAAGCAAAGAAGAGAAAAATACCGCAGCAAGAATGGTAAGAATAAATCAGTAACACAGGAGAATTTGCATAGTGAGTTGAGAATGAAGGAAGAAATAGTTTTTGTTACTTCATGTGGGCAAACTGAAGTTGAAAAGACCTTGTGAAAATAAGTGCTTTACCAGTGATATGGTGTTATGTGGGTATCAAGAAGAGTGAGCAACAGGTTCTACAAACTCAATTGTTGTAGATGGAATAAAAAACTGCAGTGACCTTGCTTTTCTGTAGGTTTTAAATCATAAATATTGATTAACTTTTTAAAAATGAGAGAGAAAATGGTGGCATCACAGGGACAAGAAACCCGTACTTTCCACAAGCTGTTCCTAGCACATTTGCTCTGCTGCTGGCTATTCATTGTATAATCTTGCTTGAAATTATTAACAGGTTTTTGGCTTGTAGGTCATCTTCTGTCCCATTTTTTTTTTCTTCAGCTTAACATGAAACAGACAGAAGTGGGATTTGTGGTTTTCCTGTGTGCAAGAAAGGTGACGCACTAGAGAACAAGATTGGAATAGCTATAATTTTGAATTTCACCAAATTAATTGAGACATAAAATTAACAGTGGCTAAGTTGTATAATTAACTTTCTTGCCCAGGTTTGCCCTGTGTAACAGGAAACAGCTGTGTCTGACTTTTGAAGTCTCTTTCCTATTGACTGTGTCTATAGAAAGCACAGAAAAAGGGGTTCCCCCTGAGCATGAGCCCAAGAGCTGCATTCCCTGCTCCCTGCAGGTTTGCCAGTAGCACACAGATGGCTCAGCACATTCTCTGGGCTCAGTCAGAGTTTAAGCTGCTGGAGTTCTTCCTTGGTCTCTCCTGTTCTTCTTGAATGTTACTGAGCACAGTGACTGATCTGCAATTTAAAAGGGCATTCAGATGCCTCTTCCAAATTGCATTCAGCACCCTTTGTACAGGCATCAGTCTTGTTACTCAGGAGTGGAAACTGATCTTGAATTAGTTCTGAACCAGTTCTTCAGATGCTAAAGCTACCAGTGTAGTCATTTCTAAAGCTTTAACTCTTCAAGAATAAATGCTGGAAGACTTCTCCTCTGGAAGAAATTGCATAATCGACTGTCAGGTTTTGTCAGTAATGTTTCTGAGACATTTTACAATCCATGCAGATTTTCATTTCTTTCTCTCATATCTCACATGGTAATTGTCAAGTTGATTAACATGCTTCACAAAGTGACCCTGAGGTAGACTTCCCGGTGCCTCACGTGGTTGGAAGTAGGCATGGTGCTGACTTAAAGAGGTCCTGGTCCTTCACCAGGTCAGTGACATATGGGAAATCAAAAGAAAGAGTAAAGCTGGAAAAAATCACATCATAACTGACTGCTGTATAATGAATAACTTGCAGCCATGACTCAGTGTCTGCATTCCTTCCCTAACACAACAATGTCTTGTAGGCTGGCTTTGAATGTTTTTCTTCGCATAGTTTCAGGTAATGGATAACTCCAAATGACTAAAAGCCCTCCAGGAGAATTGATGAGACTTCTTACCAAAAGTTAAACCCTTGACATTACTCAAGTTCAGAAGTGTGTTAAAGTTTTCACTCTGTCTCTTTCATTCAAAAATATTTTTCTCTTATCTGAAGCTGTTTTAAAACTGCCCCATAAACATAAAGTCATTAGAGATACTATGATGTAGTTTTGAGCTAAAATAATGTTATTCCAGTCAGATGCATATGCAGTGTGTGCATGCAGGCTGTTTTGTTTGTTTTCATTTATAAAACAACAGCCATGTTGGCCTCTGTGGCAACGCCGTCATTTCTGGATTGAAACAACCTTTACATCACCTCACGCTGTAGTATGAAGGGGAAAGGAGAGAGAAATGAGAAGAACACAAAATGGGATATGTGTCTGAGTAGGTTTGTCCTGAAGGAAAATCCACCACAGAGTTCCATTCCTAGAGAGGGTGTGTTAAAGCATGTGAGATAATAAAGAGTAGCAGATGTCTTAAGAATTGATGTTATGGGGGGCATTGTAAAGCATTTCTCTTTTGAGAGGAAAGAGGATTTTACACAGAAAGCAGTCGAACTCCATCTGTGCATGTGTGGTATTCTTTTTCTGCAATTAGGATTGCTGTAATTGATAGCAATACATCCCCATTGCGAGGAGTTGGGCTGGGTGACCTTTAAGGTCCTTTCCAATTCAAATGATTCTGTGATTCTGTAACATAATTGAATCGTGTAACAGTACTACAAAATAATACTTGGAAACAATATACCTTTATATATGCGTATAATAATAAAAGGATTGGAAGCAAAGCAAATAGGAGAGAAGCTTGGGGGCCGCTTGTAAGTAATTTCCATGGCTGGCTCTGAAAAGCAGGAAATGGTGTGGGAAGAAAGAAATGTCAGATGGGAGCAATGTGGGCAGGAAAAATAAGCATTAACGTGGGTGAGAACGTGAGGCAAATGTCCTGGATGTCAGGAATAAAAGGAATGTGAGCAATGACATTTAAAATAAAAAAAGAAGCACAATGTCATAAAAGCCAAGCTGAGATATTTGTATACAGAAACTGTGTGCAAGGAGACAAAGGCTAGGAGTGCAGGGCCCAGGATAATCCTGAATCTCTCAAGGACAGCAAAACATGGCAGATGAATAATCCATGACTGGTATGCTCTTAAACTGACGCGTAGGCTATTAGGGAAGATAAAAACAAAAGCAGAGGTACAAAGGCATCACTCGGACACAGTGCAGAGACTATGAGGGCAGGATGCAAACTGTTGAACTTTTGGGGCAAAATATGGCCAGTAAGGGTCTTCTGAAGGACTGCTGAAGAATGATTACACGTATCTGTAACAGAGATGACTAAACTTCAGCTTCCGAGCATTGTGTCATTATGGAAAACTTTGACGGCACAGAAATAAAGAAAATGTTACCGATAACAGCAGAGTCAGTTATTCCAGGGTGTGATATCTGGCAGATTTCATCACTGAGCAGTCACTGGACGGGTATGGTGCTATTCTAGGTGGTCTTTGTTAGGTACTGATGACATAGAGCAGCTGGTTGTAGAAAATAGCCTCACTAAAGTTATCTCAACTCAATTGAAAATATTTGAAAGAATAAACAAAAATAGGCATGTTAAATACAGTACTTCAGAAGGACAAATTTTGAGAAACTGCTAGTGATGTCACGTGGATGGAAGTTCCAAATCTGAGCATTAGGATTTCTTTAAATTAAGTATGATTTATAACAAATCTGTACTTCCTACTGTAAGTAAGGAACAAAAAAATGTTAGCACTTTGCTGGATGAATAAATCCCCAGTAAAAGGTAGTAGGAGTTAGCAAAGAGAATGAAAGCTATAGGGGAAGCAACTGTCTCAGGAAACAAGAAGTGCAATTGTATATGCTAAAACTTACCTTCTGTAAACCGAACTTGAAGATTAAAATTTTCATGTACCGAAAAGAGGTCTGATATGTGGTAAGGATAGAGTAGGGGTCAAAAATAATGTAGGTACTGCCAAAAATGACTAATTATTTTCCTTTTTTTTCCTTTTCTGTGAAGAGAATGGCATAGATCACGTAGAAAAATGGAAACAAGATGGGAAGCATCTGTAGAAGTAATAGCTAACATTTCCAAACTTGAAAATTAAATCCAAAGAGCAGAATAGGCTCAGAGTGGGATGAAGTCCATAACCCATCCTGAAATGCTGCAAGAAGCAGCAAATTAAATTGCAAGTATAGAAGCAAGTTCTACTTAAAAGACCTGCTAAAACAAAGGAGAGAGAAGAGTAGAGAAGAGGCATCCTCGTACCTACAGATTCATTAATTAACCATGTGCAAATTTTATATACATTCTGCAAAAAAGAATAAATAAAGACATTAAGGTAAAACAGAGCAGAATAGGATGAAAACAATAATTGATAAAATGTATAAGAGCTGAGAATATGTATGTAGGATACCATCTGTTCTGAAAAGGGAGTTGTTGGGGTACCTAGAGGTTACAGTCAGAATTTCAAGCATCCTTGATTTCAGCTAACCTTTGAAATTATTAATGCTTTCACTGCTGCTAAAAGTGGCATGCTCAGACAACAAAAACATCCATAACTTTATACAGGCGGAGTGGGAGAACTGGAGAGCTGGAGGTGTGGGATTGGATTTAACATAAAATGGAAATGGTTTCTGTTACAAACTGTGGCTCAGCAAGGGGGTGGAAGAAGGAGCATAAAGTCATGGTCAGTTATGGGGGATGTTCAGAGAGCTGCAACAGAGCCATGGAAGTGACAAAAATGATCCTCCTTAGATACGTTGTAGGTGGCTTAGCGAGGAGTACGCAAGTCCAGACACCAGTGTAGGAGGCAGTGGTGAGAGCCCTTCTGGAGTCCTGGAAGAGTCTGCCCCCATAATTCGGAAGGAACATCGGAAGAAACACAGAAGTACCACTGGACAAAACAAAGAATGAGAGCTATACAATTGCTGTCTATAAATACATCCAGGGGAGGGGAACAAAGGGCAGGGCAAATGCTAGGAAGGGCAAGAAGTTATTTGAGTTACCAGACAATGTTGTCACTAAAACAAATGGATATAAATTGAAAGTTAGTCAATTTTGGCTGGAGTTTAGAGGGTCTCCATCCATAAGAAGAGTGAAGTCTGAAACTGTCTTCTAGCGAGAGTAACAGGAACAAACCAATGTGAGTGAGGGTATTGCAGAACTCACTTGCCTGTGAACTGGATAATACAGAATTCACTGATTTCTTGCATATAGCATAAAGGTGAGTGGAGCCACTTTCTCTTTGCCTTTCTGCCAGGGAGACAGACAGTCTGAGCAGTCTTATGATGTTACTATAAAAGCAGTATTTTATGAAATTTCTGTTAATCTATTGGTTCATAAAGAAAATGCAACTCTATGGCCTCCTGTGATGTGTTGGCTTGCTGCAAAAAATATTAAGAATGAAAAATTTTTAATTGTTTTAAATTACAGTCATTCCAATCTTGTAAAACTTTCTGCCAAAGCAAGGCAGTGCTATATACCTGAAGTAAGAAGAAGGTATCAATCAAATATTATTGAGAGGATTTGTATCTGATCCAGTACTTGATCTAGTGGTTGGTGACACTGCCTGTGGCATGGGCTTTGGAATCTGATGATCCTTGCATTCCCTTCCAACCCAAGCCATTCTATGATTCATTTGGAATTCCTGGAAAGCACTGTTAGGGCAGCATGCTGTGCCTTATCCTTTCTGTATTATTCATGGCAATTTAAATTGAGTTAATTGATTTTATTTTTATCTAGTGATTGTTTTATTTGCATGTTCTTGGTCTGGTGTGGTTTTTGTTCAAGTGTTTAATATTATGCTAACAAAAAAATTATAACCTTAAGATAACAACATAAGTGACCAAATTGTTTAAAAAAGGGTATAACTGTTTCAAAAGTTCTTAAACACAGAGTGAGACAAAATATTGCCCGTGGGCAGTAGTGGAGTTAGTACTGACCACCTTTATGCCGACAGGTTGTCAGATAATCCTTCTCTGCTCCAGAGCAGCAGAGCAGCCATCAGATGGCAGCACTCTGCACAAAGAGCTCCCGAAAGCCCAAATCCATCTCTTACCACCAAGAGCCCGGGCCCTCAGGCGGGAGGAGAGTGCTGAATTCTGCACGCCTGTGAATAGAAACCATGCTTCCAAAGTTCAGAATAACTCCTTGAAAGCTTCATAAATCCAGCTCATTTCAGTCAATCCATTTTCTCCATTTGTAGCAGCTGCCTGAATGCTGAGTTGAACGTGCTTATCTATTTTGGCTGCTCTAGATTAATGTTTTTCAGTCCCTGTGTTTCAGCAAAACACTGGCGTTCTGTACCCCTAAATACACGTTATAATATAAATACATTTTCTCTGTGTAAGATCCTAGTGGAAAGAAGTACATTTAAACAGTGATTGAATCCCAACTTGAATTTACATCTAGATGAGTCAGATCTGAATACATCATAGTTACTATTTCCTACTGGCTTTTTCCAAAGCAGGGCACTGTCACCAAGCTTGTCTTGCTCGCCCTTAGCACTTCTTGCTATGCAGTTGAAGTTGCATGTCTCAGGACTGCCTTTGTAACAGGGACAGGAGGCAGTTTGCTTTCAGTGTACATCTGAAAGAGGGAATCTGCAGAGAGCTCTCTAGTTCAAGTGCAGAGGTTTGACATCATGCACAGTTAACAGTCACAGATTGACAGAATTGCAGGGGTTGGTAGGGACCTCGAGAGATCATTGTGTCTAACCCCCCTCTAACCCAGGTACTCTACAGGAGGTCGCACAGGTAGGTGTCCAGACAGGTCTTGAATATCTCCATAGAAGGAGACTCCACAATATCTCTGGGCCAGTGCTCTGTCACCCTTACAGTCAAGATAAATGTTGTGGAGCTGATGCTCAGGGTCATCCCAGCCACCAGCACAGCACTGAGCGTTGCTCTGGGGTCCCACCAGCATTGCTTTTAAAACACAGAGAGAAATAGATGTGCAGTGCAACTGTGAAAATCAAGCAGAGGCTCAGACTGGATTCAGTGGGCCATGTGGAAGTTCCTGGTGTGTTCTGAATGCTGTGGACTGGGTGAAGGTCCCATCTGGAAACCACATGGTTTTCTACCAGTTCCATCTGAGCCCTGGTGCAATTTGGAGGTTTGACTATCTGGATTTGAGTGAGAATTTTTTTCAAATCTGAAAATCAAACAAATCTTTCAGACTGTTAAATCACGCAAAGAAAACTGAGGACAAAGGTTTGCTCACAGCCTTGGCTGTAACAAGCTGGGTCAGAGCTGTGGGTAAGGTAAACACAGATTGAAAACACCCTGGGTTGTCTGCCTGCTGTTTGCTGCACAGTTGGTGAACAATCCCTCCTACTTCCTCCCTGTTTGCTAAGAGGTGGCTTGCTGACTTCACTCTGCACTTGTGTAGCAGCAGCGCACTGTGCTGGAAAGGAGACCGAAGCATGAGTCATGGCCTGAGTCACAGGGCTGCAGGGAAACCTTCCTGCCCAACCTGCAGCCATTAAGCTCGTGCAGCCCACTGAGAAGTCAAATCATAGGAACTCAGTCACTGGGCGTTCATATCTCCACTTACCGCACCCTGTGTCGTTTCTGCAGGGCTCAAATACTGACAGCAGTTCCTTTGGACTGGGATTGTTTTCAGTTGCAGCTATACCCACCTATCCTGGAGCAGATTCACAAAACAAAAGCTATGGAACCTGTATCTTCTTTGTATCACTTCTTTGGTAGACTTTTGCATATGCTTCAGTTACCATCTCTCGGGTCAAAAAGTTTGACCTGAATTCTGATCTCCATCTCGCTGCTTCCATTTCTACAGGGCTGGGCAGGAAAACACAGAAGTTTTCTGAAGGGCAGGAAGCACTTCCCCCACCTTTGTAAATATCCACACAACCATTTCATCCTGTGAGACATCCAGATTTTAGATTACTCAGTATTATTCTAGGCTCTCAGAGTGAGAGTGTATATGAGAAGAACATTGCAAATTAAGAGCTGTGAGTCTGAGAGATCGTCTACAGGAATTTCTTCTCCGTATGCATCTCTTCTAATTCAAGAGATTTTCCTTGGTCCGATGAGCTTGGGACGTTACTTTGACTGTTAAACTTCCTTTGGACCTAATATGCTTCCTCTTGCAGGTTTTGTCTAATACAGCAGGAGAAAATTGTTGTTGCCTCTTGGTCTGATCTCCCTGTCTGTGCAATCACATTACCTCAGTTTATACTCTATTTGCAGGAGGTATTTTTTCTAAAATGAAGTAACTTTTAGATCTGAATGAAAGTAAACACCTCCCATTGTGAAACATTTAGAGACCCATCACCAGGCTCACAACTGAATTCAGCTCAGTTTGTCAAAAAAGTTACACATTGCTTTTAGAGGAAAGAACACTTATTAATGAAATACAACTTGAGGCTAATATTGTTTTAATTTCTCATCCCCTATCCACAACATTTCCTTTTTTCCTCCCTTCCCCCTCTCCCACTGCCCTCTCCCTCTCACCCCCCTCCCCCTCTCTCTCTCTTCAATGTTAATTACTTCTTGGTGAATGTACTAAAGGCTGACTGGCTGACCAGAATATCTTTCTGTGCTATCTTCATGTATTATAAATGCCAGGTATAGGGAAAAATATGCAGTAAAGATTTTATCCTATAGAAATTTTACCTTTTAAAGAAGCACAGACCTGCGTTGTTCAGTGTTGCTCATACTGTGGATACAAGATAACAGCTATATTCTGCTGCGATGTGTCATTATAAAACCGTAACTCTGATTTAAGCAAGATCACAACTTGCTCCAAAATGAGCATGTAGTGGAGGATAAAAACAGTGATAGTTGCACAGTCTGTACTGTAATTTCCCATTTGTTATGCCTCATTGGGCTGCTGCCTCTAATTTGGGTTAACAGAACAAGTCTGTATTACATACCTTCTTAAAGAAGGGAAACCTTGCTGTCAAATCAAGCAATACCAGGACCCCAGAGATTTTACACATCCTACCCAGATCAGCATGACTACTCCAGATTGCGTTTTTCTGGCATGTGTAGCAGCTCAAGCCAATAAAACAATACATTAGTAGAGGAACTTCCTAGCCAAATTATCTTTAGATATCATATCAGATATTTAGTGACACTGCAAAACAAGTTTCATCTGCTTCACATTCTTTTCTTTTTTTTTTTTTTTGCTTTGCTCAAGACTTCTCTTATCATCTTGTGACTCTGTCAGTGAAGTTGTCATTCCCACTCTGCCCAGTCCAGTGATCTCACTGTGTGAGTTTTTAAAAGTCCAAATGAAACTTGGTTCTTCTCTCTTTTTTTCTGTGTATTTGTTTTTGTTGTTACCTGTTTTGCCATGTCCTTTTATTTCTCTGCTCCACAGATAATCTGGAGATGTCTGTCTTCAATAAATTGGAGAAACTTATTTGTTTTACTGAAGACAAGACTAATTCAGATTTGGCAGCCATCCCACTAAGAGGCAGGCACTTAGCCCCCAGCTGTGCTGCCCTTGCCAAGACCTATATGAAATGTTACTACACAAACAGAGAACCAATAATGTCAAACAGTATTTGTAAGTTTTATGTAGGTTGTATAATTCTTTCTTTAAAATTTTGGTATTTTGAAACTGAAAACAAGCTTTTCCTAACTGCCAGCTATTCAGCTGGCTGGTCTTTACCCTTGTAGACTGCTGGTGTCTGGTATCTGGTAGTTGAAGGACTGCCACGTAGTCCTTAGAGCACACTCTTTGAGGTGTTGTCATATTGCCGGAGGCTGGTAAGAGTTGCAAAGTGAACTCCTACATTGAAAGGGCAAGCACTAGTTTTTTGGAGCTGTGAGAGGCCGTAGGCATAGCAACAATATTATAGGACACGCACACAAATATAAATTATAGACAGGGAAATAAAATGTGTTGGATGGCACTTACAGTAGGATTTTGTCTTCATATGAGCAAACATCTTCAGACGACTCCATTTTTTGTTGACCTCATGTTACTACAGATATTGTCCTCCATAGACTTGCATCCTCACCAGCTAAGAGAACATAATTTAATTGATGCTTTTTTCATGCCACAGGAAATTGTAGTAGGTGAGCAAGACACTCCTAGGTATAGAAAGAAATTGAAAGAGACTTTGGAATGTTGTTGTAAATAGAAATGTTAAGGTGTGGTTCCACAACAGCATAAGGTGGGTTGTAACCAAACTGCCATATTCCCATCCCTCTGCCAGCTCTGTCTGCCTTCCTCTCCCTTCAAACTGGTGCTTGCACTGGGGTGGGCAACGACTGAGGGCAGGGAACTCAGCCAGGTGAAGATCAGCCTGCCTACAGAAGGTGTGTGGATTGTTATTGGATGAGGTTGAATCAGCTCACTGTTTGTTTGGACACCAGTAAGAGCCAAGGGGTGTGAGCATGAGGGCAGGGCAAAGGTAGGCTTGACGTAATCCAGTTGGAGCTGCTATGAAACTACCTGTGGACTGCGTAAATATTAGTAAAATCGGATGTGCCTGGGAATGTTTCCAGGCACTAGAATGAGATTCTCTATGCTATGAAACTGTTAAAATGCTTCCCTGGCAGGAATTTGACCTCTTCCAATTAACACTCTCTGCAAACAATTTCTGGGCACAATTTGGTTGCTAGAACGGTCCCAATAGGCAATTTGCAAGCATAAACGTGGTTCTTTCTGTGCCAGCTGGCCTCCATACCCAGGAATGCTTCCAGGCATGTTGGGTTTACTAGTATAGACCTATCCCTACTGTCACATCCTGCCCCAAAATTGCAGCTACCACCAGGTTTGAAAAGGGAGGTCTGATCCTGTCAGTCCTCGCAATGAGTGCAGCTCAGTTTCACAAGCTAGCTTTGTTGCTTTGGTGGGATTTCTGATTGTTGAAAAACAGGTTATATGTTTTTACGACAGATCAGCAATACAACTAATGAAATTGCAATTTTACACTGCAGTGCGTAGAGCAAGTTGCAGACCTTCACAATGAGAAAGGAGTTGTCCTGAGCAAATCGTTTTCAAAACTGAAAGTAGCATAACATAAAAGCTAGATGAAATCTAGGAAAAATACATTTAATTTCCTTTAATAATGTTGTAAGAAATGCATATTTTGCCTCCATTTCTAGTTGGGTTGGTGGGGGAAGAGATAACAATATCTTCATATTTTTTTATCTGGGCTGCAATGTTGCTGAATGTTTGGGCACTTCTGTGGGGCTGAAGCTGAAGTGATTTTTTTCAAGTCAATTTCAGAACTGAGAATGCAGTTATTCTTTCCTCTGCATATTAAGAAAAAGCCACAATTGCAGCATTTCCTTTCCAGTTTGCAATGTTAACAAAATCAATGTGTTCTGTATCTTGAATAACCAAAGCCAGGTCCTCAGCTGCAACAACTGAATAATTTCTGTTCTCTTTTGTTTTCTGTTTTTTGTTTTTTTTCACAGCTGCCTTTACAAGCTTCCCTCCACACCAGGGAATCTGAAAAAATGGGATTTTTACATCTCTCCAGGTATATTCATTTAGCAACCTTATGACCTCTTACCTAACATATTCTCTCAGGGAACAATTAAAGGAATTGTTTTAGTGTGGCTCAGTGCACACACACAGACACACACAAAAAAACCACTCTCAGATGGGTTGCTTTAGGACCCAGAGTAACTGGAATTGACAGAAGTCTTCACCTGAATGAATTTTCCTTCTGATTGTATACCTTATAAGGAGTACAGGAAAACAAGGAAGTGATAACCATGTTCAGGTTACCTCTATGTACAGCCTGCCGTCTTTACCTGCCCAGGTAGCTGTTGTTTTCATTTTCATTCATGCTCTGTGCTGATAGGTTTGAAGTTTCCTCGCAGTCCGTTGTAGGTGACATCTGAAAACATACACTTTGGGAATGTATGATGATTTTTACGACATTCTGCCTTTCCGTGGACGATAATTAACACGCTAACACTTTTTGTCACACAGCCAGCACTGAAAACGAATGGGGATTGAATTGCTTTGCCTCTTTTTCCTATTTCTGCAAAGAAATAATGATGTGCAAGGTAAGACTCAGGGGCAGTGAGATGCATTTCAAAACCATTTTTGCTTGGTTTCTTGCTTTAAGTTGATACTAAATAGTTTTTGTCTCCTGTATTTAATTGCTACTTTCTGTTTGATGACGGTTTTCTTGACATGCTGCTGAAGGGCAGCCCTGTGAATTTGTCTATGATTTATGTGGACGTTACATAGCACAATTTGTATGAAAGAGGTAGGCATCTGAGTAGTTATGGTTATACTAATCACTGTTTGATCCACTGAGAAACTTAATACCATACAAGTGGTTCAATGTTTCACCAGTACTTTAACAATAAATTAAAATAATATCACGAATCCACAGACCTGGGGGAAGCAATTTTAGGTATAGAGAATGAGCATACATAAATCTGTGGTTTGGTGTCTCGTGGTGTTTTGGTTATGCTGACAATATTTTGCCCCATACCAGAAACAAACACAAAGCTTTATCAAGTGCACTGGAGCAAACCAGTAGCACATTCTTATATTCTCAGTGAATGTGCACCTATAAAGCGTGCAAAAGTATGTTAATTATCAGCAATTGTGTTGCTGTTGTTTTCTTTGTTTTGTTTTGTTTTTCCCAGAGAGTTAATGTTCTACCAATAGAAATATCTTTAGGGAAGGACTTTATCAGTAACACTATGTATGGCTAACTGTTTGTATTTTTTGCTTCCTCTGTTCTTAATGTGAGCAGATTCATCACAGACTGAATGATTAAACACATTATTAATAGCCTTTTGTCTTCTTGGATTTAAACTTAGGGACCTGTTCTCAGGAAAGTGGAGTGACTTGTGAAGATTGTTTGCTTTCCGGACCGCACTGTGCTTGGTGTTTCCAAGAGGTAGATGATACCAAAAATTTCAAAGTAAAACTTGAAATGTTTGTAGTGGCTCTGAGTGACAAAGTATTGACTTAACTGGGTTAGCCCGTGGTTTTGTAATGCATGCAGTGCTTAGTGAAGCCTTCCTGGGAATCAAAAGGGGAATTCAAGTACAGACTTTAAGCTATGTTATTATCTGTGTCACATCAGCTTTGGCTGATTTCAAATATGACAATAGTGTCAGTTTTCTAATTAATTATGACATAGGTGCAAGTGTTTTGGCTAAAACATAGGGCTTTAACATAAATATTTGGATTTGTTTCCTACAGATCTCTTACAGGCTTTCTGTGTAATTCCGAACAAGCCAATTACCATCTCTGCTTTTAAAATTTTCCCCTGTGAAAGATGATAAATATCTCCATAATTCCTAGCAAATCTTGTAGATCTTAGTTAGTTAATTCTGGCAAGAAATTTAGTTACTGTAATTTAAAAATTGCCAGAAATAGTGAGAAATTGAATATTTTTCATGATAGCAGCAGAACTGTAAATCAGAAAATATTCTCACCTTTTAAAAATAGCAGAATAACGCATAGGATAGGAATACCATATTGCTGTATGAAGGAACTCACAAACATCAAAGAATACTTTTTTTGAAAAAGATTGCTAAATGTAATTCAGCAATTTCTATATAATGTTACTGTGGGGGAAAAATACACGAAACAACACACTCCAATAAAAAAAAAAAAAACACACCCAATTTACAACAACAACAACAAAACTTTAGTGTGTTTTCAGGAGTTTCTGTTTGCACTCAACCACAAAAGGGTTTTCTTGAAATTTGGTCAGGATTTGAAATACTGCCACATACATTGAGAAAATGAAAAACAATGTGTTGACTTAAAAAATCCTCTATAGGATAAAAATGTGCCTTCTAGGTATATTTGAAACATGAGTTTGCCTCTGCATGCACATTTCAAAAAGCCAACAATTGAAAGTGTGTAACTACAGGAGGTGGTATAGTTCTCCCTGTGAAAGCTCTGTAACGCTGATCTCTGTGTGTATTGTAGTGAAGAAGGGGTTGGTGAGAGTCTTCTCTGAGCAAGGTCATCAGATTTGGTCTGAAGCACACTAAATTGTGCTTCACAATAAATGTTCTCACCTGTGTTGCTTCCACAAAAATACGTGAACTCTCTGACAAGTATCAGCCATGAGTGATGAAGTTTTGGTTGCAAAGAGAGGCTGAATTCTGTTCTTAATAAGTTTAAAGTGAATATGTTTCGCTTTGGGCAGAAAGTTCCTCAGTGACTGAATTCAGATATTATTTGTGGTGTAATGGGCAAGCAATTTCAGTTCAGCCAAACCTAGGAGAAAAGAGCTGTCCCATGTCATGGGCCATGGCCATCAATAAGGCAGTGAGTGTTCTGGTGTTAGCTCTGCCAGGCATTTCCCAGCTTTCACCAAAAAGCCTGATTGGCCATAGTAGTTTTCAATTCAGGAGGCAGCTGACTGACCTGCAGGTCTAAATTCTAGACATAGCTCTATGAAATGGTAATAAGGCATCGAAGCGTCTTTGCGAAACAAACCACTCACTTTACTGCTATGTGGGATAATGCCCATGTTGTATTTGAAATATGAGTTTGCGTTGCAGGAAGAATTGTATGTCAAGAGCTTTGACATGAGTAACCAGAACCAACTGCAAGATATCCAGGTGATATCGATAGGCTTGCAGTTCCCTGTATGGGAGAGGGAGGTGGAGGAGGATGCTGAGCCAGATGAGAGTGGACATATCAGAGTAGTGGGAGCCCCATCAGTTCTGGAGAGAGAGGGGAGCTGTGGTGTTTGTTGGTTCAATGAATGAGTAAAATGAGGGCTGAGGAGAAAGAGTAGGTCAAAGGAAAACAAAGAGTCCAGAGAATTCTGTGCATCCCACCTCCATTTTCTCACAAAATCTGTAGGAATTTAAATCTGTAGGAATTTATTATTTGCTCTCCTGTTATTAAATGATGTTTCACCAGCAGTTCAAAACTGCTTAGGAAAGGCTGGTGAATTTGTGAGATAGACCTGTAAGTGTTTTGCTTACAACAACAGGCTCAGAAGGGCTTTGTATTCCCATTCCCAGAGCTACAAGAAGCCAAGTGAAAGTGGCATAATTCCCATTCCCCAACAACAGAGCAGTTTTTCCCTGGTGTAAGTTACATTAATTATACACCTGTGGGACATGACCCATGAAGGGCAAATTTAGATTTCGGTGCCCTCTAGATCTCCTTCTAAACTAGTTTGCACTCATTGTATAACCTGCACCTTTGTTTCTAGATCTTCAGCATTGGATTGACCTTTTGTCAGCTGCTGCTGGTGGCTGATCAGTAAATATATTTAACTCATCCACCCCTTTTCCTGTTTGCTTTAGAATTACACAGACTCAGCTGGAATTCATGGGAGGTGTGATACCCCAGAAAATCTTTTGTCAAAAGGATGCCAGTTGAATTTGATTGAATTTCCCATTTCAGAAGTGGAAATTCACAGAAACAAGCCTCTAACTATAGCAACCCAAAAGGACAATTCTGATGTCACACAGATTTCTCCTCAGAAATTAACACTCAGGTTGCGACCAGGTAAGTCACTCAGGTCATAAATGCAGATTTTTTTTTTTTCCTGTTCACGATGTATACTGAGATACTGTTATACGCTCAGATTGGTGGGGAAAAAAAAAAAAAAAAAAAGACAAAGATAAAATATCAATGTTCAGTCTGATCTGTTGTTTGACTCATCAGATAATTGTTAAGTTTAGAAGGAATACTTTCAGAAGTGCTGGATCCATCATAAAACTAAGGAGATTTTATGTTCAGTTCTTCTATTCTCTGGGAAATAAGCTGGCTGTGAAAGAATGGAAAGCCCCCATATCTCTCCAGCCCTGTCTCTGTGCCTCTCCCTCTGCAGGTCTGGCAGACAGCATATCTCAGAGGCAGTATAAAAATCTTGCTTTGATGATTTACAAGGTAACAGTGACATTTATGGAAGCATTCCATGCCTACTCTGGGGTCTTAGAGACATGATTCTTTTCCCGTAGAAGATTTGGACTAAGGAAACATAAGAAACACCCAGTTAGGTCATACTGCAGTACTACAACTGAGAATAAAACTTGGTACACACTCCAGTTTTTAATGTGTGTGGCATATCCCATAATTGCTTCCTTTATTTTTAATGATCTTCATATCTAAATTTTCTAAAGATGCATACAGCTGAAGGGATGTTCTCATATCTTCAAATCACAACCATCAGCTGCAAGTCTACAGCTAGGGCCTTACTGAGGAGTAGTTTAGAAAATATACCAGGATTGCTTTTAATTTTCTAGACAATCAGTTTGAGATTTTTGTTGCCCGAGAGTTTGTACAGTTATCATAGAGTAACCCAAGTTGAAAGGGACACACAAGGATTGCTGAGTTCAAGTCCTGGCTCTGTACAGGACCACCCAAAATTTAGGCCATATGGCTGAGAGTGCTGTTCAAATGCTTCTTAAACTCCAGCAGCTTGGGGCTGTGACTGCTGCCCTGGGGAGCTGCTCCAGTTTCCAACCAGTTATTTGCTAATTGCACAGGTGACTTAAAATGCTAAATAATTCTCGCCATATATAAGTTTATGAACTAAGTGGCATTGCTCATTACTTCTTATAAGTACTAAGATTTATCCCATCTTCCCGTGACTTTCACAGGACATGAAGAAACAATCCAGATCAAGGTTCGGCAAAGTGAAGATTATCCGATTGATCTCTATTACCTCATGGATCTTTCAGCTTCCATGGATGATGACCTGAATACAATAAAAGAATTAGGCTCAACTCTTTCCAAAGAAATGTCGAAACTGACAAGCAACTTCAGACTGGGTTTTGGATCTTTTGTTGAAAAACCAGTTTCACCATTTATCAAAACTACAGCTGAAGAAATAAACAACCCTTGCAGGTAGGCAGGGAAAGTACCTGTATCTGTTTGCATGCCAACATTTAGTCATAATCCTTATGGTAAAATCCAATTTTACAGCCCCATTGGAATCCCTTCCCTACTCCAGTAGTAGCCAAGTCAGTTTGGGAAATAAGATATGTTTGAGCTTCACACTGCTCATTAATCTGTTGCATAGAATCATAGAATGGCTTCAGTTGGATGGGATCCCAAGGATCATCAAGTTCCAACCTCTGTTATTTTATTTGAAGAGAGGAATTTGGGGGTGATTCTGCTTTATAGTTTTGCTGCTAATTACCAATGTGCTTAATGGAGAGGCAAAGAGATATTTAGAATAACTATATATTTATTTTTATTTGCTAGAATATACATGTATGTATATAAACTTATATAGAGAGAGAAATATTATGACGTTGTGATGCTAAAGGGGTTCAAACTAAAACCCAACACAGAACAGCAATTTCATTTACTCTCGGGCACAGAAGAAAGATGCAAAACCAAAAACTTATCCAGCAAGGCCTGCCATGTAGGGATTCTCTCTCTGCACTATCCATGAGCTGTCTCACTCCTTTTGCAGAAGTGTACCATACGAATGCTTGCCCACCTTTGGATACAAGCATGTTTTGTCACTGACAAATGATGCTGAAAGATTCAATGAAATTGTAAAAGGACAACGAATCTCTGCTAACATAGATACTCCAGAGGGAGGATTTGATGCAATTATGCAGGCAGCTGTTTGCAAGGTAATTGAAAATTCTAGGTATGATACTAGTTATTTTGTATATACATGCACTTCCAGTATTGTATGGTTATAATTCAAAGGAATAGATCATTTTCATTTATTTGTTTTTTGTTTTGTTTTGTTGTTGTTTTTTTTTTTTTTTTATGCAATCCAAGAGCCTCATTAGATTTATGTGAAAATACTTTTGGCTGTAACATGTTAAGCATACATGAATATTGCCATACCTTATTGTTTCTATTTAATTTCCAGGAATAAAATAAAATATGAACTGCATAATTACTGAGTCTGTTCCCTTAATAATTTTTTTTATTTAAACATGTTAACTATTTTAACTATAGATTAACTATGCTTAGAGTATTAAGCAGACAATATTGAACAGAGTCAACACATTTTCATATACCCAAAATGAGAATAGAAAATGTTAGCCAAAGACATGAGAATGAAGACCATAGTCTCTTTCAAAATGATGATGCTCATTCTTAGAATAGGTGATGTGATGTTTTTGATACACTCTTTAAGATGTTCCCCTTTATTTGTTTTGAGATGCCATTCTCCAAATATTTTGATGCTTTTCTGTTTTTGAGTGTAATACAGCCTACTGAACAAATGTATTTTAAATGACAGGAAAAAATTGGATGGAGGAATGACTCTCTACATTTGCTAGTGTTTGTGAGTGATGCCGATTCCCACTTTGGGATGGACAGCAAGCTAGCAGGAATCGTTATTCCTAATGATGGGAACTGTCATTTGGACCACAATAATGAATATTCCATGTCAACTATTCTGGTAATTCACTCTGAATTTTGTTCAACTCAAAGAAGCAAATAAGAAACCTAGTGGAAGTATTCCTTAATCACTGAAATACACAGAAGCTGCAGAAGATAAACATTTACTATTATCTACTTTACTTTTAATTGCAAATGTTAGTTACAAGAGAACAGTTTGTTTATGTGGAATTGTGACAAATTGTAACTAGAAGTAAAAAAGAAAAATTGTATCTCTTATTCCTGCTAAGCTAGAAAACATGTGGAACCAGACTGACTAGTATTACCATATGCAAGGGTAACAAAATTTGCATTAACCTGCTTCCCTGGAAGGAAGGATGTGAATTCAACAGGAATTCAGAAATGTTAAGGACACTGCTCAAAGAGTAAGTTTCCAGCTTAAGATTCAGTGATCAAAGCTAGTGCACATACCCTGTTCTGTTGGCACAATGCTACTCGGGCACAGTATGCAGCTAAACCAAGAGTCCCAGTGTGGAGAGAAACACCATACTTCCCTCTAAGGGACATCCATAAAACAAGGCAAGGAAATTACACACACTTTTTTTTTTTTTTTTTTTTTTTTTTTAATATTTACACCTATTGACTAATGATAGTTCATTTTATGCGGCAAATAGAGTATCAATTATGGTCACTTAACTATGATTTATGGGTGATAATTAGCAACAGGACATACCTGAAGAAACTAACGTGGCTCTCCTCTGTTTGCCTTCAGGAGTATCCCACAATTGGACAATTAATTGACAAACTTGTGCAAAACAATGTTTTGGTAATTTTTGCTGTCACGAATGAGCAAGTTCACACATACGAGGTGAGTAAACTAAAATCTTCAGTTCTCCAGTATTTGCTAATAGGTTCACTATTTTTCATAGCTGATATACTCCAGTATTTGGGAGCCAATTCTGCAAGATATTTATGTAATAAAAATATCTAGGAAATTATATATCAGAGTCATAGAAAGACACTTTTTCTTGGAGAATGCTGCTTCATGTATTGATTTTGATGTCCTTACATTACTTTTAAATTGGATTTCAAGGTGAATCATACTGTAATTTTCAAGTCAATTGTCAAGGACTGACAAACGAGGCATTTCTACACTATTTGGAACCATCTCTGTGATTAGCCCTTTGTATTTGTGAGGGTAGGTAAAGACAGCTGAGCCTTTTATTCCTTTAATAAAACAAGAATGCAATCTGACAAATACATATGTCTTTATGCTCAACTCTGAAATAATGTGGGTTGTTCTTTTTTTTTTTTTTTAAACTGATCTGGGAATTTTATTTACTTTTCTTTCAGTACTCATCAGTACTGTTTTCTGTTTCTATTTTTCCTATTTTCTGTTCTCTCTGTGGCCCAAAGAATACTTTCCAGTGCTTCTGTGACTGGATCCAGTTGTAGAGCTGTCTGAGTAAAGATAATACTCCAAGTGCTGGACAAAAATTGCACGAGTGAGATCTTTCAGAAACTGATTCTCAGATTACATTAGCAATGAAAGGAAGCACTCTTCACCTTCAAGCACTTTTAAAATGTATATTGAATTCTGAGCTGAAGAGTGAAAATTAAAATCCAGAGTAGTAGAAAGCAATCACTTACTAGTGAATGCAGTGGGAACCTGCATAGATGAGTTAAATTTTTTCGCATTAAGTAACTTTAGCTAAATCTCATTACTGCTCAACCATTAATAGAAGCCCAATTAATAACAATGAAATATTTTCACCAATGTCAATAGGAGCTGCAGAAATAGGGGCTGTTCTAGGAGGTTCTTTGGAAGTACCTTTCATTTACAGAGCTATATTTTGTCCCAGAAAACCTTTTCTCTTACTGATGGCATTATATTTTCCTTTAGAAATTGCAGGTGGTCACCCTCAGAGTTGGCCAACAGTATTCTTATCAGCAGTTTTCTATTTCAGTTTCCTGTATCAGTGTTATACCAATATCAAAGTTATCAAGTGGCACCCTTTGTTCACTGGGAACACTAAACGGAGATTTATAGCTAAAGAAAAATGCAGGCCATTGTTAAACCAACTGTAGAATTTTTGTTCTTGTTACTTTCCTAGTTAGAAAAGAAAAAAAGCTGCTATCTTCTATCTTGTAGGGTATAGAGAATTCCCACTGAATATATTCTATCTGTTTCTTTCATCTTTTCAGTACTGCTTTCAATCACTTATTTGGATTTCTATAGTTGTTCTGCTCTGCTTTCTATTCTGTAGGTGACACAGAAAATCAGACAAAGCAAACATAAAAATTATATGTAGTTCTCAGAGTACAGGTTTTTTCCTTTCATGGATTGATGTAGAACATACAAATAGGATTTTAGTTTATAATACAAATGTAGACATGCAGTTATCCACACTTAAGAGTTCAAAAAGAACAAAGCAAGGCAGTGATGTCTATTCTTGAGTTAAGGCCAGTGCTGAGGGAGCTTGGAAGAGCTCGGTGAGGAGGCTGAATTGACACTTGGTTATCACCATTAAACCACACTTTTTCTGGCATTTTCTACAAGCCTCAGTGATGGAGTCTTCTCATTAGAGAACCTCCCGAACTTGATTATCCTTTAATATATATCCATATGCCTCATCTAAAATCTTCTTGTACGCAGCATCTAATTATATCAGATCCCAAAATGGGCCATTATTATTTGTAATTCAGTTCTTAGGGACAAGCATGCATTAAAATGACTATGAGGACTCAGTCAGCATCTCTTTAAATAAACTTGATGGATTCCAGTAGTCTTAAGTTCAGTGTTCAGACTGGCAAACACATATTTAATATTTCTAGCCCTATATAATCCCCAACAATTTAGCCCAAAATAATTCAGCTGTTTTGATCCTCTTGAGCCGAATTTTCAGTTAATTTCCACTGAATTGTATGCATACCATTGAACATAGATTGTACACACACAGGATGTATGAACCTATAACATAGCAGGTTCTAGTTTTGATCCTCCATACAAGCATGCATCCAGTGCATAGAAATAACCAAAGAGGATGAAGGTTGAGGTCTGATGCTCTCCTTGTCAGGTTGGACATGTTTTAATGCAGTCACGTGGAAACACACGTAAGCCCACTCAAAATTAAATGCAAGAGAGCAGAAGTTCTTACACTGAGCCCTGATCATTTGAGATTTGATTTTTAAAAATATTTTTTTTTAAATGTTATTTTTAAACTATATTCACTTGTCTAATGTTTTGCATTATTAGACTCCACTGATCCTTACCAAAGCAGCAGGGAATGTATTTATTCTCTAAATCTATTCAATTAGAAAATATCTGTGGATATTTCTGTGACATTTTTATGAACTTTAAATCCCATTTTGGTATAAAAGAAAATACCCCAAGGTTCCATCAAGTAATTACTGTTAGTGCTGATATCATTTGATTTCAAACAGAATTCTTTTAAAATTTATTCAAACTCGATGAGGGGGAAAAAATCCCTCTTTAGCCTTTCCTCAGTGTAATAATGGCAGAAATTGTTCTTTTTTGAATACATATATATAAATATATCACAAGAAATTACAGCTTGAAAATTGAGTTTTTTTCAAACTGTATTTATTTCATTGCTGAAAATTGGACTAAAAATACTCCAGTCTTCAAACTTGTTCAGAATTTCAAATGATTATTTATTAAATTTGGCACAACTCATTATTTATGCTGAAAATTCTTCTGTCATTTGCACTGCTGAAAGTTAAACTTAACCCCGCTGCGCTCAAAGATATAATTCTCAAATTTCACTAATGTGAATGAGAGAATTGCTAGAAAAATGCAGTTCATCTTTTAATGAATATTTGCTAAAAGGCTGAACTCAGTGGCATTCTCTGGATAATTTTATGGTGGTAACATAATAGCATCACTCTGCCTCTGTTAATGGTTAAACAGAAATACGTGCTGAGAGGTGGGGTTTAACCAGGGAACTGGAGGGTCACACTTGCACTGGGCGTGCACCATCATCCTTGCATCAGTATGCAGCGAAGTTTTCTTCTACGAGGAGAAAGTCTTCAGAATACCTCTGCTGTTTGTTTTGCATGCTGCAGATTAAAAGGGTGCTAGACTTTAAATTCCAGGTTTATCGTCTCCCTCCCTATATATAATCAGCTCATGGGAGGTCCACATCTACAAAATGCAGTGTTTCAATATTCTGAGAATCCTTGAGAGAGCACTAAGCATAAGAGGAGTCAGGAATGCAAAGTCACCAGCTGTAACATAAAATGCAGTTAATCCCCCTGATTTACAATAGCACTTCAGAATTGCAACGAATGACAAGTATTCCATACATAATGTATAAAGTAATCACAGTGCTTTTGGAGATGTAAAGCATAGGAGGGATATAAGGCTATCAGATTATCCATATTTATTAATAGTTCTCTGGATTTTTTTTTTCAATTAAAATAACAGTACTGATATGATAGATGAATGCTACAAGGTGCATTTTTAGCTGTGATTTTTTGCTATTTTCAAAAGGCATAGGTACAAGCAGCTGAATTTCATTTAGTTAACAATCAGCCAAGATAAATTTTAACCAAGTATATTTAAAAGTTGTCTGCTGGATGTTATTTTAGCATCACAGCGAATTTAATGAAAAAGGAAAGGAGAGCAGAAAGGAAAGAAGAAACTTTCCACTGAAATCAATTATTAAGTTGGTACTATATTATTAACATTAAGTCAACATACAGTCAGCTACAGCCCCTGGTCACTGGGAAATGCGTGGAGTGTTACAGCAATTGGAAACCAGCAGCAGATTTTTAAGCATCTTTGTTCAACTTTGTTCAAAGTTCTTGTAGTCCTTAGCAGAAATCTCTTAACTAAGAGGTTTCTGTTAAGAGATTTCTGTGTCCTCCTATATAAAAATTCAAGATGTTCAGTTGCATGGAAAGGCAAAAAAAAAAAAAAAAAAAAAGGTGGCTGTTGTTACTGAATGCAGTGTTGAATATTACAACAACAGTTGAGCAGCTGAATCTATTTTTTAGTTTCCTTTTGTTTTTAAAGAAAAAAACAACTGTTGTGTATATATTCATTCTAAGTTAAAGGAAAAAAAGCTAGAAAATACTCCAGTGTCAAACTCATAAGCACACTTAGCAACTTGTTTCCCACTAATTGTCAGTGAAACTAACGCTTCTCTGTAAGACCTCTTCCAATATGACAAGTGTGCCGTTAGCCAGAGTCCTTGAAAATGTCACTATTATTTCAGTTGGCTTCACTGTAATTCATTCATTTACAGATGGCAGGTCCTTGTCACCTACTCTGTCAACTAGACTTTTTTAACTTTTTTTCACTGTTTCCAGAACTATGCAAAGCTTATTCCTGGAGCTACTGTTGGTCGACTGCAGGAGGATTCTGGAAATATTCTCCAGCTGATCATTGCTGCGTATCAGGTAAGGTTATTATAATCTGTTTTCTTTCTACATGCCTCTATTTTCAAAGTTAGAGTGCAATTTGCTAAATCCAAGCACCTTTGATTCCTTTTCAGAACTGATGACAAGAACAATTTTGTATGTTTAGTTGCTGACCTCTACAGGGGAAGTTTTGTTTGCTCCAAGGATGGAGTGAGCGCAGAACCAGTAGTTTTACTGATAACATTACTGTCTACTGAAATGCTAAGTTAGCAGAATGCTCTGGCAAGAATCACTCTGTAGATTAGGAAGTAGAAATTGCCATTTGAAAATTGTTAACAATCAAGATTTAGGCTCACAACAATGAGACACTCCCATTAGTCATACAATTCACAGTTAACTTATGCTAACCGTTAGCGATCATACTACTGCTGAGCAAATGGAATAGAGCTCTGTGTAAATAGCACTTGGCTTTGCTCTGCAGTGCAGTACAGAGAGTGACAGAGCTGGTGGCAGGTACCATGGCACAGGCAGCTTCGTTGCAGCACTTTGCTGAAAAGCATTTTTTGTGCATCCATCCTATATTGTGCATGCATTATGCATGTATTTCCAAAGTATGATACATCTCCATTCACTGGGGTTGCAGTAAATGCTTAAGGTTGACTGCTCTGTTATTTAAAGCTGTATGTTTCATGGTTTTCCAAACAAAATTCCTGTGTGCTTCTGTCTCTCTTTACTCGTGCTGCAATGCAGAATTCACATCGGCATGTCTTCTATCTTGTAGTCCTCTATTTCACACTTGCTTCAAAGCTTTCTTTAATATGTCTTCCTGTTCAAAACTTCTGCAGGGAAACAACTCCCTTCCTATCAGTAACTGCCTCTGGAGAATGCTCCAACATTTCCACAGGAATGTCTGGGGAAAAAGCACTACTCTGTGATCAGTGCTGTTCTCTGATTTAGCAATTTGATGCTGCCCCTGTGAGGCTGTTTTGAGGTTTTTGAAAAGCAAAACACAAGAGGCAAGAGAAGTCTCAAATGGGTTGGTTTTGTTAATACTGAGAAAGACTGTGAATATGACAAGAACATAAATACAGAACTGCTCTTCAGAACTTCATTTGTAAAATGCACTCTGGCTGCCTGGCTTTTTTCCTTTAGGGGAATGTTTTTAGACAGTTTGACACAGATACATATATGTGTATGTATACACACACATACATCTTCTTACATGCTGATATGTCACAGAGTTTTCTCTTTACTCCTACCCTCCTTTTTATTAAAAACTTGCTCTAACTTTTGGCTACAATGAAAAATAATGCTCTGTGAAGGGCATTTTCTATTTCTTTCTGGCTTGGCCGGTTGATTTGTTTTTCTGATCTTCCTCTTACCTGCAGCATAATATAGTTATTATTATGCCCCCAAATTATTTTGGACATAATAATAGAAAAGCAAAACAATTTTTTTAAGTCTTCTAAGTGCAGCATAATTGATTGTGATTTTAAAATGAAATACAAAATATCAGAAGATTTTCTTTCCTATGGAAAATTTAGATGAGCAAAAAACTGTAAGGATTATTTCATATAATTGTAATGATTAAGGAGAAACTATTTTCAGAAGTACAGTTAGCCCTAAATGGGCAGTGGTATCAGGATTTCACCTCTGGAGTTTAACCTGTCAGTTGTCACATCTGGATTTCTTGAGGATGGGACTGACAGAAAGACAGATGTTACTGCCTGTAACAGTTGAAATGCCAGTTTTTGTCCAACAAGTATGGGGAAAATGTAAAATAATTGTCCCAGTGACATGTCCTGGTGATTTTACTGTAACGTTATATTATGTGCTTAACAGTATTTCCTCTAATTGCATTGTTATGGCATCTTCGGTCTTGTTAGATGCTGGGAAGATTTTTATTTTTTTACATTCTCACTGTTCATATTTGCCAGTTAGAATGAAGGGCATTTCTCCTTTCTATCTCAGAACAACAATAAGCCTATCCTTCCTAAGAAATATGAGCAGAAGACATGACCTGCATGATCCATCCAGCCCAGCGCTGTGTTTGCTGCAATGGCAATAGGAAATGGTGATGAGGGACAGCATGCTAGCCTGGATTCTTCCTTTTCTTTCCTCTTTTTTTTCTACTCCTCTTTTTGAACATGCTGATATTTTCTGTCTCCTGCAGCACAAAGTTCATTTTGCTCCATCCGAGGTTCAGTCAGCTGTAGGCAGGATCTGGAGGAAGCAAGGACTTGGTGCTTGGTCTGTCCTGGAGCAGCTGGAAGGAGGCTACTGGAGCTGGGCTCCTGCCTCTGGGCCACAGCTCATCCTGTCCTAGTACAGGTACAGCGTGTCTGGGCCATCCACCTGAGTTGCTCATAGGTTCTTAAGAGCTCATACATATTTCACAGCGTACAAACTGTACGAGTAGCAACATGTCACAATTTCAGAATTTCCCAGAGCCCATTTTATTATGCTTAACCTTAAAGGTTAACAACCCTATTGCTTCATGATTGAAACCTTTCCAAGCAGGAAACGCTGAAAAACACTTATTTGACATATTCCAGTTTTGTTGTAGACCTTTTACAGTACTCCTAGCAGTGCAGTTCAACACTCAGAGTTTATGCTTTTTCACCTACAAAAACAGAGTAAATAACTATTTTCCCAGATGAGTAGTGTTAGGCTCTATCTTTTAACACTTTTAAAGTGCTCTAGAGCCTTTGCTGTACAAACACAAGGTTCGTTAATAACATTTACCATGTGCCGTTATCGAAAAGCTTCAGAGAAGAAGTAAACAAGTCAAGAAAGTCTGAGCTGTCAAAACATTTGTTACAAGGAGTTCTCATGTTAAGTATGATTCATTTTCCCCTGAAAGCATATTTCTGCCTGCTTTTTTCTGTTTGGCTTTGTATTGCAGAGTTGCACTCTAACTTGCACTGGGACAGGTATCAGGCCTTTTGATTGAGGTTATTTCAAGATTTTAACAGTTTAGAAATATTTAACTTTTTTTTTTTTTTTCAGTGCATTGCTCCCTTTTAACTTACACAACAATAACACAAAGAAATAATATGTTTAAACAGGAAGGGTATCACAAGTGGCCTGGTACAGACACACCGCGACTCAATGTATTGCACGTTTGTGTTCAGCAGCATATAATTTTCTCTCATGGATGTACTCTGTCTGGGTGTAGTGATTTTGCAGCTGAGTGAATATTCAGTGATGTAACATTAATACATGCAAAGTCTCACAGTTTTACCTTAAGGTTTGCTATATTTGGTCCTTTGGTGGGAGTCCAAACAAACCATTATCTAAGAATCTCTACACTGTCTCAATAGCAGTATAAGCAACTCCAGGACAAATGCAGGGGAAAAACTGAACTCATCCAGAGCTTCCAAAATGAACAGCCTGATGGCCAGTGCACTGGTTGCATGGTGGAAAGAGCACTGGATGCTATGTGAATACATCTTGCATGATGTATTGCTATCCTTTTTTAACGTGCTTTGGTTTACTGACCAGGTTTTCCAAAAGACATTTAAAAAAGAACCCAGCCTCACTCCCAAGAAAGAATTCCAGAGAATCCAGGATGTGTACAAGGACAGGGAGATGCTGTCTGTGTAGGTCTGTAACTATTCTCCTTTAGTTTCAGTCAATATCACTTTTTTAATCTTCCCAGACCTTTACTCCAGTGAATCATCCTGATGCCTTTACTAGAATGACTCACTGAAGGAAGATCAGCAAGATCCTCATACCCTGATTGAAGTACAGTGGGTGTTCTGTAAAGCAATTAAGCTTGCAAGAGCACAAAGCTAAGTCAGTGAGACTTCTGCTCTGTAATTGCTAAGGTGCTTTTGAAAAATTTCCATTTACTGGATTGATGGTCTGATGAAGTCATAGGGAATTTCCCCATGGACTGCTACAGGCTTTGGATTAAGGCTAAGTTGTGTAACCAAAGTTACTATAAAAATATTTTGAAGTTAAATATATATTAAGATAGAGGATATGAGAACATTCAAGAGGTGAGTTGAAGAGCCTTTTTCATTTAAGAAATGAAAGTTTGATTTAACAAATGTATTTAAGAAATGACAACACTATTGAACACAGCTTGAAACATTGCTGACAACTCAGGAAACCAAAATTTCTATTGGGAGAGAAAGGAGAACATAGTGAGCCACTAGGCTATGTGAGCTAACTGTGGGATAGGCTCTGGCTCTTGTCCTGCAAACATCAGGTAAAGGTACAGAGGCTCACACTGAGGCAAAACTGAGCTTGGAGCTTGCCGGCTGGAAGGGAGATTGTGAGGTTTGATTCTAAGAGCAGAGATAACAAGGGAGAAATATTGATTGCTGGCTAATCAAGAAAAGCCTGGTGCTAGCAAAGCAAACAGAGACACAAATCCATTCCTCAGTAACACCAGATTTAAAGAAAGCCTGTTTTAGTCAACGGAGTTCTTAGTAATGAAAGATGTTTTAATAAAATGTTGATTTGTTCTTCTACAAGAGCAGGAAATAAGCACCATGATACCGGATATTAAACTGATAGCACTCTGTGGCTTTGAACTGAAAGCCGTCTCTGTCGGCACTTTCTTTGTCTCACTCATTCTCCATTTTTCTTGCAATAGAGTATGTAAATAAAGAGCCCAAACCAAACACATTTACTCCTGTATAGCTGGGATAAGTTACAGTCCACACCACACATATGCAGAACATTAGCTGCGTGTGGCAGTGTTATCTCTTCATTCATCACACTCCTTTTCCTTGAAGGAGCTGAGGTCCGAAGTAGAGCTGGAGATCTTTGGGGACACAGAAGGACTCGATCTCTCTTTCACTGCCATCTGTAACAATGGGACCTTTTTTCCACATCAGAGGAAATGCTCTCACGTGAAAGTGGGAGACACAGTAAGTAAGGAACAGATTCCCAAAAACATTAATTCATGGGAATTTAAAGCACCTATATAGAAAGTTTGGGGTGTTTTGTTTTTTTGTATTTTTTTTTTTTAAATAATCTTCCTTCAAGCAGAGAAACTCTTGTTCCATGTTATGCATATATTTCCAGAATATCCTGCAGTCTATGTATGCAGACACCATTTTCTCTTCCAGGTCTCTTTCAATGTGACCATAAGTCTGCCCACTTGTGATAAAACCACCAGGCACGTTGTGATAAAATCAGTGGGTCTCAGTGATATGCTGGAAATGGAAATCCTTCCCCAGTGCAGCTGCAGCTGCCAGGCCAAGGCCGAGAGGAACAGCTTGAAATGCAACAAGGGGAAAGGCACTTTTGAGTGCGGAGTGTGCGTCTGCCACTCTGGGTACATGGGTCCACACTGCGAGTGTGATGAGAATGCCCTCAGCACTGGATCCTGCAAGGGCTCTGTGGAGCAGAGTTCCTGCAGCGGGAGAGGCAGCTGCTATTGCGGACAGTGCGTTTGCCACCCATCCGTGTATGGAAGAGTTTATGGGGCGCACTGTGAGTGTGATGACTTCTCGTGTGTGAGACACAGAGGGCTTCAGTGTGGAGGTAAGCTCCCTGTGGGTTGTGTCTAGTGTCTGTGATTTGGAGCACTGTTGTATCCCTCTTACTTAAGAGCCTGTGAAGCTCTCTTTTTGTTATATATTTGATTATAATCAGTGTGTGTAAAAGTAGCACGATCCTTAGATTTAAAATATATTTTTTACCCTATTTTGAAATTTTTTAATGCAACATGTTTAGCCACACCACAACTCATAGAAGCTGGTTTATTGGACTGTACCCACCTCCATCAAAATGGGTTAGACTTTCAGTGGTTGTAATGGCTGTAGCTTTAAAGAAGTTTAATTAAGTTTATTGACATACATTGATGTGAAGCAGTGTACAACTTCACTCTGACATTCTTAGCCATTTTGGGACACATTCTGATTTATATATATTATATAAATTTAACCCAGTAACCTAGATGATTCCAACTGTTCTGGGCTTTTGTGAGTATGATACAATCAGAATGTGAGGAGTTTTGTTTGTCATTTTTTCCTGGGCTCTACAATCATCCATCAGAAGTGATTCTGCTGAAACAATGGGAATAGTATTGAACTGGCAGGAACCAGCAATGAGATTGTGCTGAATAGATAGGCTGGATTCATGCTGCTGGAAATGAAACAGGATTTATCCATTAAGTTGTGCATTGTTGGGAGATAACAATCTTTGTGGAAGACTCCAGTGAAGAGAACGGAGTTGTGCTGGCTTGCAGCCAATCTAAGTGAAAATCTGATCCACTTAAAACTGAAACACAGAGGGGAGGAAGAAAAAGGTTTAAGAGTGAGAAGTGTTGGAATAGAGAAAATATCTGTTATTAACAATGATTTTAAAGGCTGTCATTCCAATTCGTATTGAAAGACTGAGATGCATTGTAATAAATGGTTTTCCAGGCAATGGAGACTGTGACTGTGGCGAATGCGTGTGTCACAGTGGTTGGACTGGTGAATACTGTAATTGCACAACTGACACCAGCTCCTGCATTTCTGAGGATGGAACGCTGTGCAGTGGAAGAGGCGAATGCATCTGTGGGTCATGTGTGTGCATACATCCAGGGGCTTCAGGCCAAACGTGTGAAAAATGCCCTCTGTGTGGTGACCCTTGCAGTTCCAGAAGGTAAGGTGCTGGTTTTATGTCTCTGATTTTGATGTCATTGAGCTATTTCCCAAACTGTCTCAGCAATGTGTTTATTGCCACAACAACAGGTTGGATTTACAGACCAGAACACAAGAGCTTCTTGTCTGCTGAGAGGAGTAATCATAACTCATACATCAACAAGAGTATGATTCTTGTGAAAACAAAACAAAAAGAAAACGGTGGAGGAAAACAATTTAATCACCTTCGAGCAGCACAAGTGAAACACACTTCCAGTACTGTCCCTGACTGTACTGAGAATCAGAATCACACCATTATCTGATAACATCAGACAAATACAGATCAGTTTCCTTCCAGTCCACAATAAAGAATGAAACCATCCCAACAGAGTCACTAGGGCAAATTAATGAGGACTCGCAGGGAAGAAACTCATAAAGTTTGGAATTTACATTACTGTTCACAAACACATGAACTAATAAGGTTATGCTGTCTGCTCAAGCTTTGCACATGCATATTTACGAATTGAGTTAATCCTGATTGAATTAAGGAGGCCCAACTGTCTTGTTTGTGACTATGTCATGTCTACTTGCTTAGAGTGGAGGCCCATTCCTCCTCCACACCAGCTCTACATCAATGCATTTTCATGCCTGTCTTTCCAGTCTACTCTACAGTTGAGTTAAGAAATCCTTCTGTGGCATGCAATATAATCACCATTTATGTTAGTACTACATTTGACCCACAAAAGCAAGCCAACCAGTTTGTTGAAAGCTCATGCACATTGGCCATAGTGAGCACAGTTTCAGTAAAGAAACTTCTGCACACAGGTGCTTGAAACACAAAGTACAGTGCTGCTGCCTTGCTCTGCCCAGTTCAGCAGGGAGTAGAAAGTATTGAATTACATGGTGAGCATTGCATTAGCCTATTTAAACATGCATATGCTATGCAGTGTCAAATCTTTTGTCTCCATGGCAGTCACTTCCTTTGCTGAGATGTGGGGCAGGAGCAGCCAGTGTAACACTTGGCAGACTGGGGTAGGGTAACCGAGAGTGCCAGGAGGACGGGTCAGAGGGGACTGAGATTAATGACTGTGAAAGGGAGAGTGGTAGTATGAGGAAACATGGAAAACATGGCAAAAACACCAACAACATTCAATTCGCCTCCATGAGATAGAGGCTATCCCATTACCTACTCGCTTTTACTATTCAGCATCTCCAGAGCGAGTGTTAAGGTCATCTCCATCACGAGAAAATAATCTCAGCAGCCTCAGCATATTCTCATGGATATATGTAACTCAGTGCAACAGGAGATGGCCAGGTTTTCCTGGGATGTTTTGTTGCTGTTATTCTCTTTTTCTTTGTCTAAGCTGTCAGTACTTGGGGCTGTTCTTAGGATCTCAAATCCTGAATGTGACCGAAGCTAATTGTTCAGAATCAGCAAGATATATTCTTCATCAAAATTTTTCATTTATGAATTCCGTTACATTTTCCCCTTTTTCTCCCCATGAATGAACTCTGGATTTATGAAAGTTCACATTGCATTTCTGGGAAGATTTTTACAGACTTCTAATGGAATTGGTTTAGACTCCGTAATTTAAAGTATTTTAGCCATCACTCTGTTAAATGAAGTAAATGATTTGAAAATTCTTTTCCAATAAATGCATTAGTATAATTAGCGTCTAAGTAATTCCTGAGACAAGCAATCACGTTTGAGAGACATCTGTCGAGACACCTGAACTGTGTTTTAATACATTATTCAGTAGACTTTCAACAAAGGAAGACTTATAGTAGGTGCCCCAGCTTGATCTCACTGAAGTCAATTTCAAATATTATTCGTCTGATATACTAAATACCTTGGGCTGGTATTTAGTGTAAGCTTACTTCAGAATATTTATACTTGAAAATGAATGTTATGTCTGAGTAACCTCATGTCTTTGATAGTCCCACATGAATAATGTTGCCTGGGGTTCTGTCTGGTAGCTAATAAGCTGGGAGAGAAAGAAAGAAAGAGGACAAGAGAGAGCTTATTCACAATACCTTTATTCAGGTAGTATTGTTTTTGTTGGGTGGCTTTTTTTTTTTTTTTTAAGTGGCAATACCTATCATATTTCTGAGAACCACTGTATCCATAGCACAAGACCTTTTGTTTAGCTTCTTTTTAAAATGCAGATGCGTACATAGTTGCTTTTATATCAGTACTTTGTGACAGACAGAGATGGATGAGCTGCTGAATTATTTTCTACAGGAGCTGTGTGGAATGTCATTTGGCTTCTGATGACAAGCTGCAGGGAGAATGCAGTGAAAAATGCAAATCAGTTGATGCAACTGTCAGCACTGCAGAGGGTTTGTATACTCAATCTCTTTTTTGTGCGTGGATGATCAGTGATAGCTTCCACTTTTGGTAATTTTACCTTTGAAAGTAGCTTTGTTTTTCTGCTGTGGAATTATATTAGGGTGCATAAAGCAATCTGTCTGCGGTCGTTCTGCTGTAAGTAGGAAATGCAGATCAGGACTGGCATTACCCCTCCAGGTTAATTAACTCACTGGATTGCGCCTACTTGCTAAGCAGCTTATGTAAGAAAGAACAGAATTTAAGTACCAGTTCCTGCAAATCAGTGGCTGATGAAAGACCCTGTGGTTGTCACACCTGTACCATAGGTTCCAGTGGGGCTTCTTTTGCCATACAAATTCAAAACCTGACTTCAATCCTTATGGAGATGGTTGATTACCATCTGCAATCAGACACAATCCTTTAACCTGTGGCAAAGATGTTCTTCTTCTTGTCAGGCTTTATTGAGACATTTCTGTGTCCTAAGGGCTAAGCATATCTTTCAGTTACTCACAGTAATTCAGAGTTGCACTCCACCAATAGGAATTCCTGCAGCAGGAACTGACCTGGAATGAAGTATTATCCTTGGTAAGAAATATAACTTTACATAGAAGAATGCATCAAGGCATTTTTCAGTCCTACAGACGAGGGTGCTTGCCTGTACAGTAGGTAGGCTCTATTTCTTCTGAATAAAGCAAACACAGTCCTACGGCAAAAAGTAATTGATAGCTGAGGTAGGACATACATGCATTATACACAGCATAGATTTAGTGTTAGCATTAAATTAGGCAAGCATAATACTTACGATGGTAACACAGAATACTGTATACATAAATAAAGAACAAATCTTATAAACTGTTGGAAACCCATCTGCATGTGTGCAAACATCTTTCCAACAAATTTCCAGCTTTATTTTTTTTTATGATATTCCTCTGTAATACAGAGTTTGAAAGTGGCAAGTATTTCCCTTGTAAGGAAGGTGTTTCATCTTAAATACATGTAAAATACTTCTGAGGATTAGTTTTAGTAATGAGGTAGCCTCATTAAGATGTCCTGAAGGGGGAAAAAAATAAAAAAAATAATTATACAATTAAAAATCCTGAAATCAAAACCATATTCCCTAAACAATTTTTTTTTGAAAGTAGTATATCTAGATCATCACAGTATTTAAGACAGATATTTATCATGATTTTATATGGTAGCAAAATGCTTCTTTCTGCTTTGTATTTCAGCTTCTTTAATTTGTTGTGGCATTTTGAAAACCATAAATACCCCTAAACTAGATAAAAAGGTTTACTCTTTCTTTTGCACACATATGTTGCAACACAGTGTCAAGAGCTGGGGAGCCACAAAAAAAAGTTTACCTGTCTGAATGAATTTTTGCACCTAGGAATTGTCTATTCTTTAGTCTTCATTCAGTATCTAAAATGCTAGAAATAACATCAGAGGAGTAAAAATACTAAGCATAAGTTGGATTCTGAATAGCCTAAATTGGCATCTTTGCATTCAATTCTATGTCCGTGAACATACTCAGATTTCTACATCCCATGGTCTCCAATTATGACATTAAACTAAACTTATAATAAAAAACATCTTCCTTATATCCAGTCTAAATCTTCCCTCGTTGGATTCTTTGGATCTGTTTGCTTAAAGGAGTTGGGAAACAATGAATATTGCAAAACCTGTGATAGTATTACTGGAACTGTGACCTGGCAGAGAGTGTCATTAATTGAGTTCAGTCAACAAAAACAAATCTTGAACAAATCAGCATGTCTTGTCCAACTGTCACCTTAACACATTGCTCTGACATCAAGGACAAGCAACAGATTAAATACAAAATTATCACAGATCAAGACCAAGTTTCCATTAACATCCAACCAGATAATGGTTCTCACTTTATAAAAAGGCTGTCAACTGATTGCACTTTCATACTCCTTCTACTCTTTGCTATAAAACTCTTTCTACGCTTTACTTATGATAAAATGTGAGCATTTATTTCTTTATGCATGATAGATTCTTTATTATTCTTGTCAGGTTCCTTCTTTATATTTCATTACTCTTCCTTGATATTAAAGTCTGAGAACTGAATACTTTCGACATAGTTGCTTATGAAATTTCAGTAGGGGTTTTGACTGGGTAAGAAACAGTGTAGGGATTATATAGAGGTAATACATTTCTTTTTAAACAAATGTTTGAGAACTTTACTGTTTTTCCTTGCCTCTACAAATAGAAATTTAAGAAGTTTTTTCTAAAAATGTATTGAAAGCATACCTAGCTTTCCAATGGTCCTTAAATAATGGGTTTTATGGAATCATAATAAGCGTTCAGCCACAGCACTTGTGGACCTGTAGTCTGAATTCTTAGACCTTTTCTTTGCTTTATACTGCCCTTTGCTTTATACTGCCTGTCACAGCCAGTTTCTCCTGCCTCCCTCTTGCCTTCGAGTGACGGAAGAAATAAATGGCAGCCCTTTTATCCACATCCATTTCTGTTCAACATGTGCACATCTACTTCTGATATATAACCTAGGCATGTGAGAAGTAGTTCTAAACCAAAGAGAACATACTGCTTACTTTGTCCTATAACTGGGAACGTTTCCCAAGCAGCTGACTGTTAAACATCTTGGAAGCACTTCCACTGAAATACTGAGGGTACTTCTGTTTTCTTCTTTTATTCTTTGCTTTATACAGAGGTTATGATAAACATTATGCCAGCAACCTCTCTTGTTATTGCATGCTGAACTTCATTTGATCTAATGGATGATATTTTTCCTCCTTTGCAGATTTTTCAGAGGATAAATCCATTCCTTGCTCTTTGCAGGGGGAAAACGAATGTATAACCACTTTTCTTCTGGCTGTGGATGAACAGGGCAAGACAGTCATTCACAGCATAAAGCAGAAAGGTAAGCAGTTGTGTTACCTTTTCTACATGACATCTGATTTGAAAACACAGATGGGAGAGACAACCAGTTCCAGCAACACAAGAAGCTGAGCTTTTCTAAACAGCACTGCACCTCCTTGTGTTTGCAGCTCTGCTCTGCTCAGGCAAAAGAGTACCTCCCAAACCACTTATTTAATGCTACTGCAGTAAAATAAATGCTTGGTCTGCTTTGGAAAAAGGGCAGAATGTTCCATTGGATTAATCAGACTTTGCTGAACTCTGCACTCAGGCTCTCTCAATGGCATGAAACAAGCCACTTCACCTCTCCTCAAGTTTCCTACCAATAAACCCTTTATCACCCTCAGAGCTGCAAGAGTTTGTTAACTTTTCTAAAGTCCTGTGCAGATGATGATAACAAATGTCCCTTGATTATATGAGAAAACGATAACACATTTTGAAATAATATACATTTTACAGATTGGCAAACACTCAAAAGACAGTATCTGACTGCATCACCAACCTGATGAAATGCTAGAATATCTTTGTAATTATCTTTAATGCTGTATTATTCAATTTTGAATGTGCTGCCTATATGACAGATATTCAATAGATAATACATCCTATTTTTTTTCTTTTCTTTCTTTCTTTATTTTTTTTACTACTATTTCACTACTTTTACTATTTCAGTAAAGCTCCTGATCTTGTGGGACAGGAGAGAACACAGGCATCGCTTTTCAGCTGCCAAACAATTTGGTTTCCAGGCAATAAAATGCATTTTTTTTCTGACACACCCAGTGCCTCAGTGCCAAATATTGATTATATTTTATGGAAAGACATGCAGATTTGTAACTTAGTTTAGTTGGTACAAATGGCATATATTTTGTTAACCCTGTGTGTAGCTTTTCTCTAGCATACATGTGATAATGATGGTGATTTCATTGCACAAAATACTGCTTCTATAATCTGGTTTTATATCGGTTATGACTGAAGAAAAAAATTTATAACAAACATTTAAATTAAAGAAACACATTTGTTTGTAAACTATACTTCTAATACATAAGGGTAAGCTACTGAAAGATTTTCTCTTTATTAAATACATTCACTACTTTCTTTTTACTTTTAGTTTAGCTCTCTCTTTGCCCCTTGTCATCTGTGGTATTTAGAAGCCTAACTCAGGTGTCTTTGTTTGAAATCATGCTTTCTGTTTAAAACAATATTTACCTATTTAGTACTTCGTTTGGCTCCCATTCTAACACAGCTTATCAAATTCAAGTCGCCCGTAGTGAAGTACTTTACCCCTTCAGCTGGGTGAACGCAACTCCCTCCAGCCTCTCTCTGCATCACTGAAGAAGTGGACAGTCTTCCCATATGCTGTTTTAATTGAATCAAATATCTTGTTTTGTTGAAGCAAAAACTTTTTTTCTTTTTCTTTTTTTTTTTTTTTTTTTTTGGTCTTTGGAATGATGTATAATAAAACTTACTGGAAAACTTGAAATGTGAAATTCCTTCAAATTGAAGAACTGAACTTGTCACTCTGGCAGTGTTACAGGACAAAGTTCTTTTTCCCTACTGTTACATTGACACTGAATTTCCACAAGATTGTCACAGATGAACTGAGAATTTCAGATGCAGTAGAACCATGTGCTCCTGAACATGGTAGTTCAAGACTTCTGCTCAGCTGCTGTGAGATTCAACAGAATTTGGTGCAGTTCAGTACTTTTTGCTTTTCAGCAAATCTAATGTTTTTCCTCCTTGTTTTCATGACAGAAATGCAGTTTCCTCCTTTTTTGCAGTATCATTGGTACCTTTACACTGATATGTATATACCTAGGACTGTTTCCTCTACATCAGTCTGAATATGAGTCAGCTGAAGTAAAACTTCAGTTGTATGTTTTAAAATTCATGATTTTGTCAAAATAGTCCTATTTTTTAGAATTATGATGACATACATTTGAAAATAATGTTCTAACTTCCCTCCTCAAAATCTGAGTCTGTGTTCAGACATGACAGCTGCCAAAATAACAGTGCAAGAATTTTTTTTTTACATTTCAAGGCAATATTTTTCAGCTTATCAAGCTGATAAGAGTAAAATAATATGGACTTGAAGGAAAAGGCATGCTCAGCTTCCAGCAAATGAGAACAGAATACTTCTTGGCTGTCTTTAATTGCCTGAAACTTATTGATTGGATATCCACACTCATAATTGTTTGTTTTTCCACAGATTGCTCAGAGCTTCCAAATATTCCAATGATAATGGTGGGTGTCACCCTTGCTATCCTTCTGATTGGCATTGTGTTACTTTGTATATGGAAATTGATGGTGTCAGTTCAAGACCGAAAAGAAGTGGCCAAGTTTGAAGCAGAAAAATCAAAAGTTAAATGGCAAACGGTATGTTAAATGCACTAATTTTACATGAGGTTCCTTATTTTTGTTTCATGAGGCACAAATGCCCTTAAAAATTCTGAGTCTTAGTTGTGTTCTTTTAAACGGATAGATTTTACTGGTAGATTTTCATTACTTTTAATTCAGGGATGAAAAATAGCCAGATTTCAATCTCCTGGTTTAATTTCTTCCACATGTAAGTTGAGTAGATAACATTTTATTAGTGTTTTTTTTTTTTTTTAAATTAGTACCTCACTTCTGATTAATCTGAGCATAGCTGCTCACTGTCTACACAATTGTCAGAAGCATGCTCCTCAGATGCAAAGCCTGCTGTACAAAAGAGAGGTTACCAGTGCCCTCTGTAACAGCTTACACGGTGTATGCTGTCCAAAATGTATATAAAAGGACAGAATGTTCTACCCTTAGCTTCTATCTATAGCTTGCATAGGTCTAATGCAAGCTGATACCACGTTCCTTTTTCCTATTTCCCCTTTGTCCTTGGCTTTCTTGTTCTTCTGTAATACTTCTACAGCTTTTCAGCCTTTCTGAAGAAAAAAAAAATGGTGTTGAGTAAGCATTTCTGATGGGTGCCAGGAGGATATGCAATATGCTACAGTTTACTTAGTTGCACTCCTCTACAAAACCCAAGGATTGCAACATTTCTGCAAGAAGGGACACTGCCTGCCTTTCAGTTTCTGTGACAAGAAAAATTAGTTTGTTACAGGCACAGCCTCTTGAGAATGTTTTCCTAATCCTTCGGGAGGGCCACACCTGGTAAGAGGAAAGGGAAGGCTACAGTAGATAGAAATATTTTATTTTCTGACACAAAAGGAAATGATACAAAGGGAATGGTGAGAAGCCAGTACAAGGAGCCCAGGTAGGACTTGCCCTTCTCCCAGTAGTTGGCATGGCTCACACAAGAAGGCTGTGACAAGTTGTGCCTCCAATCTCACAGCTGTTTTCTCAGTGTTTGTGTATTCTTCGTGTTTTTAGAATGGTTCGGTCACGTTTAATACACAAAGATCAGATCTATTTGGTAAGGCATTGTGTGTGTGCATTACTTTAATCTGGGAAGCAGTCTAGGGCCTTCCTGCCCATATGCTGACTTGCACTGCCTCAGGCTGGGCTCATTTTTAGTGGCTCGGAATATCAGAACGCCAATAAAGTCTATACAGAAATGATGAAAAGTACAAAATAACTTCTGTACAAAGAAAGACCAGAACACTTTGCAATGGGGAAGTAACAGTGGGAGGAGGATGTGATACTATAAAATTACGACTGGGGTATTGAATATAGGATGTTTTTCCACTGCACCAAAATGGTAAGACAGGAGGCTTCAGAGAAACAAAGGACATTGTTGTACAATGCCTTCTTGAGGTCACACGATTTATTTCCAAAGGTATTTCATATGATAAAACTTTGCATAGATACAAAACAGAGAAATCTGTAAAAAAAAGGCATCCTCTCTGCTCTAGCAAAATTAAAGGTCATGATTTGCAGCAACACAAGCTTGCAGCCAAAGACAGTTAAACTCTGAATGATTTGCTTTTCTTTTTTTTCCTTTTTTTTTTTTTAGGAAACAAACCCACTGTACAGAGGTTCAACAAGCACTTTCAAAAATGTAACTTACAAGAACCAAGAAAAGCAAAAAGGGACCATGGCTGCAGATTTCTCTTAGCACTTTGAGCCCTACAAACTTAGTTTTACTGTCAGAAAATCTAAAAACACTAATTTTTGTCTCTTCTCAGTTGATTATGTGCTCTTTATTTGCACACTGCAGTAGTACAATCATTCTGTTAGATAAAATATATCTTGTGGTGAGAGAACTATAGATAATAATAGTAGTAAAAGTTAATAGAAACATATTTTTTAAAAACTTTATATTAAACCACCTTCATTTCAGAAAAATGGTATCACCTAATATGTTTAATTAGCTCATTAATACTGAGCTGTATATGACTGTTCGTCCACTGAATCTGATATGTTAGTGTTTAGGAATGTATTTATACCAGTCTGTTTGGTGGGCTGGCTTACATTTAACAAGGTAAATTTTTCATAAATGCTGCTTAAACTAAGGAGGTCAATGGTTCCTCATATTGACTCTGTAACTGAACAGGTTTTCATCGGAAACAAATGATGTGTGTTATGGCATAACTTCCATGTACCTAAGGTATATGGAAATACTTCTCTCCAGTTCTTCCTTCTTCTCCTACTTCCCTCTTTCCTTGACCTTGAATTGGTTGCTGTTTGATGTGGTTTAAGAATCAAACCCCTAAGATTATCTCAGGGAAAGCTAAATCAAGCCCTAGTTCACTCACATAATTGCTTTCTGTCTAGGTATGAAAGACTATTCCCCTCTTTCCTTTAAATTTCAGTAGAGAGGATCAAGAGCAAAAGAGAAATATTTACAAATTAGAGACCGCAATAGAGAAATTTTAGATCAGAGGATTTTTACCATTCACATCCTGTTTAGGTATTCAAAATAAACTTCTCGTGCCAGACCATTACATGAACTCCTGCATGAGCTCTTTACATGCATGGAAAGCTGATGCACAAAGGCTTAGTATCACAAAGACAGTAGTTTTTTGTTGAGAAACCCTAAACTGAGAGGTTGTTTCAATGCCCACCAGCCAAACCATGTACTGATGTGTGAAATAATATACATTCAACTCTTTGGGGCATTTTTTTTTTCAAACTAAGCAATAAATAGATCAGTGAATTCTACCTGCTATTAATTTTCATGCCACTACTGAGGATTTTTAAATCTCACTTTTAACTCAGTACTAATGACTCACCATAACTTCTTAAATTGTAATTCTGGTGTCTTGACATTAAGAAAAGAAGCCTCAACAACGTCAGCTAACCCAATGGATTAAAAAGCTATAGTTCTGGGCTATTTTAGGCTAACAATAGTGTAGTTTACTTTTCAATATCACTTTCTTTTTATGCTCTGGAATAGATGGTCAAAATGCATGTAATTAGAGGAGAAGACTTAGAAAACAGAGATACACTGGCACAGTCACAGACGGTTATGTACATTCCCTGTGGTAAATTATGCATTTGATCTAAAAACTTGTTGTCCATTTTGTAATGAATATTTACAAAGTCTGTGCAACTTCAGTCTCTGTATCATCTACAACCACTGGATGTGAGACTGATACTATCATGCCTGTTTTAGGGCCTGATCCAAAGCGTATTGGAGTCAGTGGCTACAGATGAGGATCTAGTTTCAGTGAAACTATTAGTTTTGGTTTACAATGATTGTTTTGTTTAAACAAACCAGTTAATACTGTCTATTAGTGGATTAGAACCTATGGTATATATTTCTGTGCGAAGAGAAATAAACAGTATCTGATGCCTTTGGGAAGAAGGTGCTCTGATGAGCACGTAAGAAATACAAAATGATTGCAGTGTGAAGGGAATGATGGCTGTCATTAAACTGGAACAGATTAATTACAGATTATATCTTTATTCATCAGTACTCTTGTGTATCGCAAAATGAAAATGTACATAGACAAATTTCCCTTGTTTTCTCCTTATTACCTCTGTTTCCCCTTGCTTTCTCCTGTTTCCAACCACTAAACTGCCAAAGATGTCAGTGCAAGTTGCTAAATCCTGCTTCCCTGGTACACAGATAAACCCCTCGAGGCAAAGCTGGCCACTGGGCTGTCTCAGGTTCCACTTGGGCAAGGATTGCCCAGAGGAGTAGGGAAATCCAGATTTAGCCCACGAGAATAATCTGTTACTCTTCTGTTTTTCAAGTAAAGACATTGAATGTCAATATTTTTCTGAAAGAAACTGACCTAGTTTTGTTGTTGTTGTTGTTTTTGTTTTTTTACTTTTTAAAGTTTAACAAAATCTTCACTGTTTATTGAATATCTTTTAAATTCTGTTTCTGATAAAGCTCATTTTGCAGCTCAGTGTGAGTGTTGAAAGCTCTTCTTCTGTAGGTCACCCATTTCAACACTGAACTACTTTTCCATATTCAAACATTGTTATCGAAGTAGTGTTCACATTTCACACGAAATGCTTGTTGGTCTGCATTCTGTGTTTCTATAGGAGATTTCATTTCTCTAAACTCTGCAGTCTGTTCCCATCACTTACATCTTCTGATTGTCAGTAAAAATCCCATTTGGGAGGGAGACAATATTTACACTCCAGTTAAACCTCCTAGCAATCTCTGCAAATTAGCAGAGATGTACAGAAATCGGGCAGCATCTTCTGCAGTTTTCCTGCTGTGACCAAGAGTACTACAAATGTGCTGTGCCACCTTCAAAGCTGTCAGGAAGAAAATAACTACAATTAGAAGAGAGTGAATAGAATAGTTTGGTGAGAAAGCCCTCTGCTATTGAGGGATGAACCAAGCTTTTAACAGCGTTAATTTAGATCATAATTTTTTACCGAAAAAAGAAAAAGCAGAACGAAAAAAAAATCCCCACAAAAATAACTAGATCTCAAGACCGTAATTGGCATTCACTGTAGAAATATAGTAGTATTCATGTCTTTTTATTAATTATATTACTTTCATCTTGTATTTGTATAAAAGTTCACTTTTCTTTTTTTCCTTTTTAACTCCACCCAATTACGAGTGGGTTGGTGTGTGGTGAATGGGATGAAAATGTCTTTCTGCTGTTTTTACAAATACTGTTTTGACCTGGGGCTGGACCTTGAGAGTGGCCAAAACATTTTTAATAGGAATTTTATTAACTGAAGAGTTAAACTAAATAATAACAACAATAATAATAATAATAATAAAAATCATTAGCAATTTTATGGTATTTGTGTGTCTTTTACATCTTGTAGAATGATATTTTCAGTAATGTGCATTGAATTGATGATTTTTTATTTGATTTATATGTTAACCTGTATTGTATGTGCCCAGACTGCATTTAACCTTGGTGTATAATTATAGCCAGTGGGTAATGAGCCTGGGATACAAGAGTGAGGTGTTAGTATGTGGCATGCTTTGTGTTGCCCACCATTATGTAGAAGTCCAGGTTCCTTTTGCAGTGGCCATAAGGAAGTTAGTGTCTGACAAAACGTAACACACACAGTCTGAAAGTAAAAAGGAGATAATTCTTATCTTGGTCTGTTTGCAAGAAACAGGTAAATACCTCAACTTCCTGTAAAAGAAGGATTACTGAACCTTCAATAAAGATTACAAAATTGAATGCATATTTTAATATGCTTTTTTATTCTTTTTTCATTTTCCATTTCAGCACGTGTTTGTCTGCTTTTTCTTCACATGATTAAACTCAGCAAATTTCTCATGTTTTGGCATGTAGTAGCTAATTTTATAAATCCTCCTCCACCTTTCTTGAGATGCTATGTGAGAAAGAAGATGTCTGGATATTCTTTTACTTGTGATTCTTTCACTTTTCAAGGAAGCCAGTTAATGGATGAATCATGTAAGCAACGCATTTCTGAAAGTCCAATTGATAACATATGGCATTCTTTACATACAATGACACCTAAAGCACATAACTTGTTTAAAGCTGAAGATACATTAATTTTTTAAGTGTAATAACAGTAGTATCTTTGGAACCACATGGCAAAGTGAATAATTTCTGTTCTGTATGAATATTACCTCTCCTTTTCTTCTTCTTTTTTTTTTTTTTAATCTCTAATGAAGAGTGATTTATTTTGATGTCTGCTGGTTTCCTGCTCTGGGTGAAGGGCATTCCTCTGCGTCCTTGATAGAGCTGTATTTTAAAGCCTTTTGTATTCTACAGACGCACATTAAGATCATGTTCTTTTGAATTTCACAGTACATTGTATCTATTGACATTGATACAATTGCATCATGTATACTTGTGGGATGTAATTTAGAAGGCATCATACCCTGAAGGCTTGTATACATTTTTATTTTGTTTGGTTCCTAGGAATGGTTCATGCTTTGAAACTTTTCTTCTGTTTTCACTGAGGTACTTCTCAGCTAATACTGACAGCCACAAAAGCACAATAATTACACACTGGAAAGCTAAATGACAAAGCTTTGGCTTTTAGAAGATGCTGGTAGAACTTTGTTTCTTTGTTTCTAATTCAGGCACTTTGTTCTGCCTATCACTATGTGCACAGCAGAGAGGACCAAAAGCTGATTTTCACTGTAACTTCTTCCTGCTCCTATTACTCACACTGCAGCGTAGCCTTCTTTTTTAATTGTAATATAAAATTGTTTCAAGACATTCTTGTATTTAGATAGATAAAGTTCTCAAGTTATTATATATTTTTTAAAATGCTGTTTTTCCATAGGCCGACTATGCTCAATAGTGGCTTTTTCATTACTGCTTCCACATTTAGATGAGGTAGGAGTATAAATAAAAACAAGTTCCTTATGTATGAAGAAACAGGAAATTTCTATTCAGTGTTCAGCAGTTGGATGTTAACTGTGTTTGGAAAACTTCAGGCTTCAAAATTCTAGTTACTGTTGGTCCTCTTAGGTGAGAGGTTAAGACTTACTTCCTCCAAAACTAAATTAAAAATCAAACCTATAATATAATATAATTACCAGGTAACTTTCAGTGGTTTCTATTTTAGGTTATGGTTGATTTGAAAAAAGATAGATGTAAAAAGCAAACAAAAAAACCCCCAAAACCAAAAACAACTCAAGCCAAACAGAAGAACATAAATAAATAAATAAAATCCCCACAGTGTTAAAAGTACAAGAGAAATGAATACTGAGAATATATCAAATGAGGAAAAATAAGTGTTCAAATTAAGGATTCTCAAAAAAACAGATCATCATGTTGGTTTTACAAAACCCTATGCCCATGGTGATCTTTTATTACTGCTACACAGAATAGCTCAGCTGGAAATACCCAAAGCAGTGCAACTGCAGCTGCACTAGTAGGAATTTACTGGTTTAGTAAGAACCTGGATGGTACAGATTTTTTATTTTTATTTATTTATTTATTTTATTTTATTTTATTTTATTTTGTCAAGAAGGAAAACCTGAAGAATGAAGGAAAAAAAAGAGGAAGTAAAGCTGCTCAGAATGAGCAAGTTGCTAATTTATCATTTATGCAAATATATTTGGTCTAGGTTGAAAAATCCCTCTGTGCTGGTGCTCCCATAGCAGCCCTGGTTTTGCCCAGCGGCACCTCTGCCTTCATAGGCTGGAAAGTAAATCTGCTGTGTGTTCTGGAGTCCGTGAGCCTGTTTGAAGCTCTGGATTCAAAGTGGTCACCAAATACTCCTGAAGAAACTGAGACAGGCCAGAGGGGCCAAATTCTCAAAACCTGCTTTCTAATGAGCTTTTCTCCTAAAATCTGAGCTCCTCTGAAAGCTGCTGCTCTCAGAGGCCCATTGCAGCAGCTGAGGGCTGGCAGCCTCCTGCTTTCTGAAGGCAGGATGCCTTTTAGACGGGGAGTAAGCCCTCCTGCCCTCGAGCTGCTTTGAGTTGCTCAGCTCCTTCTCACACACCACTCAAGCCCAGCGGTTGGTTTCCAGCCCTGCACCATGACTGAGGTGGGCATGGAGGGACCCAGGCTACATTAGGTGCCGGTGTCCCAGCAGGGTGTGTTTGTGTTTACACATAGATGTATATGTTTCTATACCAATTTGTCTGCTGTGAATGCAGAACCACGCAGAAACCAGCCTATGCTGATGACAGCTGAGTTGTGAACAGATTCCAGTAAAGCCATCTTCAGCCCCGAGCTTCTGCTTTCGCCTTTCCCCCACTGCTCATAGCTTCTGTAAGACTGAACCTCTCCTGAAGTAGGGGATTCCCGAGAGCATTCCACTCAAGGACAGCTATGTAGAAAATGGAATTAGGAAATTACTTTTCCCCACGTCAAAAATGCCTTGAGTTGACAAGTTGGCCGAGCTGAAACCAAGCCTGAGTAAAGTTTGCATCCGTGGAGATGTGCTGCAGCAGAGCGGCACGTTGATGAAGGCGAACTGCGCTCTCAGCGGTTTCCCTCCCCAGCGTCCTGATGCCACATGGCTCCCTCCAGGATAAGTGAACCGGAGCGCGGGGAGCGAAAGCTTTGACAGCCTATAAGAGGGACACGCGCGACTCTGCTCGTGCGCGACCCGGTGCTGCCGGCCGTCCCTCCCCCCCCCGAGCCGGCCCCAGCGACCCGAGGCGGCAGTGCCCCGCGGCCCCTCCGCGCACCCCCGCCCCGCACCTCTCCCGCCTTCCGCGGGGTGGGATCGCTGCTCTGCCCTCCCCGGGGCAGGGCTCTGCGGGGCCGGTCGCCCGGCGTGGAGTGGAGCGGCTAGGCGCCGCGCCGCACCGGGCCGAGCCGAGTCGTGCCGTGCCAAGCTGCGGCGATGCTGGGCGTGCTGCTCCTGGCGTGTTGCCTGCTGCTTGGCGGCCGCAGCCTGCCGCGGGGTGACGCCGCCCTCGGCCGAGACGAGCTGCCCTCCCTTCGGAGTGAGTGACGGCCAAGGGGCGACGCTTCGGGAGGGGCGGCCGCTTCTCCGGCCCGCGGCCGTGCGTGGGGTGCGCGTCCCTGCTGCGGGGTGGGAGCGGCCGGGCTTTCCGCGTGGGGTCCTACGGGTCTAGCCGCGGGGGTTCGGCAGGGAGAGGGGCGGAGGGAGCCCCGGAGCCGTGCTGCGCCGTGCCGCGCCGCCCGGTGCTCGGCGGCGGTGCCGTTGCTCGTTGTTTTCCCGGCACCTGGTCCAGAAGCTCACGCGGTTACGTTTTCCGCCTCCCAATAAATTCCCGTTGTTTTCCTTATTGTCACACCAGCAATTCTCTCTGCTTTTTGGGGTGGAAGGATGTGGGAGGTGACGAGGAAGGAAGCGGAGATAACTTGTTCTCCTAGCTGTATTATGCATTATTCGTGATAGTAAACACAAGTACCCGGAACTTAGCGGTGTGTTCTCGGCTCCCAGCCCGGTGCTCACAGATTCTGGCACTCAGCACTTGTTTGCTGTCACCTGGTCTTCGTATGGATTATAGGAGAAAGGCGTTTTCAAAGGGATATGTCATGTGCTGAAGTGCAGGATTCTCTCCTTGGGACCTCTGGGGGTTGCAGCCTCACCTCCTGATCCCTGGCCACAGGGTTGCTCCAGTTGTCTCCTCGCCGTACTTCAGTTGGTTTTTTTGTGAGGTCTTCATAAAACTTATCTTCTGTCAGCAGCTGCTGCAGCTCTTGAGAATCTTGCCGATAAGGGCATGCAGATGTTTTCTTGAGGGTTCTCAAATTGTCATAGAATCATAGAATGCTTTCAGTTGTAAGGGACCTCAATGAACATTCACTTCCAACTACCCCTGCCATGGGCTGGTTGCCACCCACCAGATGAGGCTGCCCAGGGCCACATCCAGCCTGGCCTTGAGTGCTTCCAGGAATGGGGCATCTGCAGCTTCTTGGTGCCGCCTGCATCAGTGCCACGCCACACTCTGTGTAAAGAATTCCTTCCTAACATCTAACCTAAATCACCATTCTTTTTGTCCCCCTCCCCCTTTGTTCTATCACCATATGATCATTGAAAAAGTTGGTCTCTCTCCTGTTCAAAAACTCCCCTCAGTACTGGAAGACTGCAGTGAGTTTTCCCCAGAGCCTTCACTTCTCCAGACCGAACAAGCCCAACTCCCTCAGCCTTTCTTCATAGGAGGAGGCACTCCAGCCTTCTGATCATCTTCATGGCCCTCCTCTGGACCATCCCTGAGCAGATCTGTGTCTCTTATCCTGGGGGCCCCAGGCCTGGCTGCAGTATCACAGATGGGACTCATGAGAGCAGAGCAGAGAGGGACTATCACCTCCCTTGCCCTGCTGCCACCCCTCTGTTGAGGCAGCCCAGGCTTCTCTTGGCCTTCAGACCAAGAGAGCACACTGCTGGCTCTTGTCCAGCTTTCTGTCCACCAGGACCCCCAAGTCCTTATCTGTTCTCAATGAGTTCTACCAATCTGTGCACATATCTGGGATTGACCAGACTCCAGTGCAACACCCTGCACACTTTTCAAGCTTGTCCAAGTCCCTCTGGATGACACCCCTTCCTTCTGTTGTATCAACTGCACCGCTCAGCTTGGTGTCATCAGCAAACTTGCTGAGGATGTAGCTGATCCCAATGTCTATACAATTGGTAAAGAAGTTAAGAGCACCGGTCCCAAAATAGACCCCTAGTGGGCACCACTTGTCAGTGGCCTCCACCTGTACATAGAGCTGTTGACCACAGCTCTCTGGCTGCAGCTGTCCAGCCAGTTCCTTACGCACTAAGTAGGCTAACCTTCAGATCTACCCCCCTCCAATTTAGAGATTAGGATGTGGTGTGGAACCATGTCAAAGGCCTTACAGAAATATGAGTAAATGACATCAGCTGATTTTCTTCTGTCATCTGATGGTGTTGCTCCATTGTAGGAGGCTACCAGATTGGTTAGTTTCAATCTTGTCGAAGCCACACTAGTTGTCTTGGATCACTTGTGTTGTAGGCTCTTCACCTCTGGATTGTTTGTTGCTGTTTTTCCTCACACACTCAAGATGCTGTTACATGGGAATTTGTATAAGAGCTTTTTTTGTATGTGAATTCCAGTATCATGATGAATTAACCTCATTAATCAGTGTTTACTGGTGTTAACGACTTCCACTTTTCTAGCAAATTAACTGTAATTTTCTTGGTTGGTGAAAATAAGGCTGCTGTAGGAACCTATCACAAAAAACAGTAGCCCTCTCTGATATTATTTTCTGTTTGTGGATAGAGGTTGTGTCACCTGTGTGGCCTGTGGAGGATTGGGTTGGACAAGAAGAATGAAGCACAAGCTGTACAATGTCACTGAAAACGCAAAAGCAAAGGCCCACCTTGGGTATCTGTCACAGTGTCACAGATACCAGTGACAGAGCTGGCAGAATGACCTCTCCTCTCTGTATGTCTGAGTGCTCACGGGCTCTGTGCAGAATCTGCAACCAAACACCGTGCTGTAACCTATATCCTGCTTGTTGCATGCACTGTATGCTGGTGAGCTCTCTTCTGTCTGTCATACAGCACTGTCCTGCTGCTGGCTGAGGCCTTTCTTTTGGTGAGCTGCACCCAAACTATAGGGGCTGAAACCAGGCACAGCATCTGGCTGGGCTTCTTCTTCTCATGCTCCAGATGTGGAATATCTTTTGTTGTTATTACTGCTTCAGGACATTAGGGGTAGTAAATTACAGCAGATTGAAAGCACACATGGTAGAAATAATTACTGCAAAATTTCGTGGCAAAATGGAAATGCTACTCAGATTTTCAAGGCATAATCTCCTGAAGCATAAAATCTCTCCTGTGATGGGAGAGGAACTCCATGGGTTAACTGTCATTGGATTTCAGTACAAACCAAATCGCTGAGCTGTTACAGAGTTGTATTTTGCTGATTTCCAGTTCCTCAGTTCTTCTCCTTTTCAGTCTATATGCTCAGCTAGGCATTTCTTCAGAAGACCTTAAATAGCTGACTCTTCACATGCTTACAACATGATGTCACAGAGTTCAGTGAGTTTCTATTTGATTCCAAGAAAGCTGAGATGTCAGGCTAACCCTGCATGTGTGCTGTGGTCCCAAGCGGTCATGTGTAGATGAACAACATGCACGGGCTGTTGTGATTGAGATAAATCCTGCCTTTTCTATATCACATTTACAACGCAGTGTATGTTTTATGCCTCTGTTGTTGCAAACAGTGAGGAATTAGCACAGCAATTTCCCCTTAAATTTTTTAACCTTTACCTTAATTGGAATCTCGAGTCCACCACAGAGAACTATTTTGCAGCTCACAGCATAACTTGCCGTGACACTTAAACCTGTACTGCATTACTGACTATTTCTTGGCAAATTGCATTTTAATTCCTCAAACCATGTATTTTTGGATGACCAACTTGAGATATATTGTCCAAACCTCACACATGTGATCTGGCAAATGGTCCACATCTTTGTAAATGGCAGTAAATTTAGATCAGTATTGTTATTTTTTGAAGTGTCAGACATTCTGGTGGATATTTTCTGTTTTCTTCATAAATAACAAAAGGATCTTCCAGTACTATTTGATTATCTGCAGCATTCTACAGACTGAGATGTTGTTGCTATTTTTTTTTTTCCTCCTGTACAGATAAAGGGATATTTATTATCCAAAGTTCAGACACCAACTTGTGCATCAAAGTGGACACAGCTGGCCTGGTTCTGGAAGACTGCAGTCAGCTCTCCCAAAACATGCTGTGGAAATGGGTATCCAATCGTCGTCTTTTCAACATAGGCAGAAGTACCTGTCTAGGACTGAACATCAGTAGACCAGAACAGCCATTGACTATGCTTGAATGTGATTCAAATCAGTACTCATTATGGTGGAATTGTGATGGCAGAGCGCTGGTTGGTGTATCAGAGTACCAATTAGCTATTGAGAACAGCAAACGTATTGTAGCAAAAAAAAAATCTAATTATCAGTGGATCCAGTACATGTCCTATGATGAAGACCTTTGTGAACATCCTTTCCAAGGTAAAAATAAAATATTATCATAAATTATAAAAAAAATATATCATAAATGTGTATGGGAAAATTTTCAGAAGTAATTCTGAAGGAACATTGGGTTAATACGCAATATTGAATTGAATTGAGTTAATTTTTCTCCTCTTCTATGACATGGTTCCTCCCGACCCTCCCCAAAGCACTCATTCCTTTGCAAACCAGGAAACACCTATTTCAAATGCTCAAGCTGAACTAAGGATTTTCTGTTCGTTAGCTCTCATTATCAATTAAACCCGAAGAGAGATACAGGGTTCGGAATTCAGATCTCTGATGGTCACCTGTGGTTGCAGTGTGCATTAATCAAAGGTTTGCGACATTCAGCACCTGGACTCTGAACATGTCAAACTCTGCAACAGAAATCAGGCTTGTGATGAATCATCTTGTACAGCTAGTGAAGGCACAGAAGTGTAAGTCAGGATCCAGACCTGCAGACCTTAGCAGTGTTCCAGGAACAAGGACTAAGATAAGCTCATTTTCCATGAACTGCCTCAGACAGGCAGACCCTGACCCCTTCCTCAACTTCTCCTACAGCATTTCTTCAGAAGAATGACCTAATGTTTGCAAAGCATGTCTCTGACTGGAGCTGTTGATTCTCACCACTTGAACACGGCTTTGGGATTGTGGAGTTCTGGGTCTCAGTGTTTTCCCCTTCAGGTGCAGCTCCTTTGGGAGCTGTGATGCCTGTGGAAGCATGGTAGCATCCAACTTCTTCTCTAAAACCTAGCAGAGTCTGTGCTTAAGACCAGATAGGAAACATTTGAAACCGTGACGAGCACTACTCATTTGCTATGTACACTCAGCAAGATGGAAGTAGATCTGATCTAATCCTAGGTCTGCAACATCCAGGAGTTTCAGGATCAAAATAAAGGAGAGCCTTGGCAAAGCCTCTCTCACTTCCTTTTCCTGTTTTCTTCCTTCCACTTCAGCACGTACAGATAAGTACAAGGCAGCCTGTTAGTCCACCAGGCTGAGGAGATCCCTGCCTTCAAAACACGATGCATTAACTATGGTGAGAGGACTGGAGCTGACAAATTTATTTTCTTGCCATGAAGGAGATAATTTCTTGCAGCTAGCAGAGTGATAGCAGACATAGGTGCAAGCCTCATTTCTTGTAATCCATTTTCTTTCTATCATCTGTTATATCAGAAGGCTTTGAAGGAGATTTACAATCCATGAACTGCATTTTTCGTGTGTGTGCAGCCAGGCATTAACTCTGGAAACCTCTGGGAAGCTGGGAGCGTGTCCATCCTCTGTAGTCAGAGGACTTCGATCTTTAGTGTATCAACATGGAATCTTTGGCAAACAATTTCGTTCCAAGTGTGGCTGTGATCCTCTGACCTTTCCTAGAAGCACGTGCTCTGGGGTTAAGGAGATACAGAGGTAATGCTGTTACAGCTTGCAGTTGCACTCGATTCTCTCAATACTCAAAATGCAGTAGGGCGATGTTTAAAATAGTTAATAAGGCATTAATTGAAGTGACAACAAAAGCGTGTAAGATTAGTGCTTTAGTTAGATTATTTTTCTCGCTGGTATAAAGATTTATTTTAAGCGGTTTATTTAATATCCCTTTGTCTTTCAGATTTTCTTTCCCATAGGATGACAGTAAGAATGGAAAAAATGTTAGAAATCCATTTAAATGAGAGGGAGCAGGGGAAATTATACTAGATTGTTTATCTGTCATATACTAGAAAATAAAAAATAAACAGAGCCTGCATCCAAGCATGTCCAGATTATGGTACCTACAGATTTAAATGCAGATTTTATATGATAATTGCTCTGTTTTTGTTGTTGTTTTCTTTGATTGTAGTAAGTTATGAGAATGTGCCCTGTTTCATGGTGATAAATTTAATCAACTTAACATTTCCAAATTCTGCTTACCGAAGTTATGCTGCTTATTATTATACTTGTAATAATGTGATATTGTTTATAAATTCAAATTAGAAAATAACCTGAGATATTTACATTTAATTATTGCTGTTATAAACAGAAATAATGAAATATGAGAGAAAAGAAATTTCTGTGGATGTGTTCTTTCAATCTCTATGTTTCATTTGTTACAGAAACATATACCTTGCTGGGAAATTCCTTTGGTTTCCCATGCGTTTTTCCATTTAAGTATAACAACAAGTGGTATTATGAATGTACTAGAGATGGAAAGGAATTTGAGTGGTGTGCCACAACAAGTCACTATGAACAAGATGAAAAATGGGGGTTTTGTCCTGGTGCTGGTAAGGCATTGCTTGTTTCCACTTTTATCTTTTTTTTTTTTTTTTTTTTTCAAACTCCTAGAGTATTTGTGATCTGTTTTAATAAATGTAGGACATGCTTTTTTGTGGATTACAAGGTTACTTCCTTTCTGTGAGGGGGGAATGAATGTCTCTTTTAAAAAAGTAGGAGGAGACTGTAGCAGACTATCATTATTTGCCTTGTTTGCCTTTGGAGACCCAAGTCCTTGTCCCAGAAGCACAATTCCAGGGGGAAGCAAAAAGATGACAGATGCTCACTGCTTTGTCCACTGCTTTGTGCCCTGCAGCTGAGCCGCATCTCTCTCTAACATCATTATGCAAAGGAAGGATTGCTCCTGCAAAAGGACATTCTGCTTTTGACTTCATCACATCATTTACCTTCCTATTAATCCATGCACTCTTTGGATACTTATGTTTTGGGTCTAAAACACTTGGAAGCAGATTTTTGAAGATATTTGCTCTATGAAAAATTTTGGATGTATAGTGCTCATGAATATTAAATATTACACATAGCAGCTTGTAGATTCTTTCATAAATAAGCAAAATATTATCTTCTGTCAATAGAGTGGTTTGGAAAAGCCCTCCCAGCTCAGCCTGTGTCTCAGATCTCTGTTCCAAAGCATGCTGTAAACATCTGGAAATGTGATTTCACAATGGGAATTTCCAGGGAACTTGTATCAGAGGGAATTTTCAGCCCTGCTTACATTTTGTAATTATAGTAGATTTAATCTCTTGAGTACCAGATAGAAGGAGACTGCTTCATCACAAGTTGGGTGAGGCACTCATTGCTTATTGCATGTCAGCTCAAGGAAGCGAGGATCAGCTGGTGTGAATTAAAATGTGGCTCTGCTGGCATCATGGGAGCTGTGAAAATCACCACCAGCTACAGAGCAGCTCCCAAGGAATTGTCAACCACCTGGGAAATGGAGTGGTATTTTATTCAGTTAATGCCCTATTTCTGTATGTACTTTTACAAAGGGATACTGGAGGGGTTGAGTATCATGCTTCTGTTGTGATGCTACTGTCATTAATTAAATGAATTGCTGACAGTGCTATACTTCTTAGAGTCTTGTTGTTATTGGTGATGAGCCTGTTTCTTAGCAGAACGTGGCTGTGGCACATTTTGGAAGGAGAACCCGGCCACGCACGTGTGCTACCAGTTCAACCCATCAGCCGTGCTGTCATGGCACGAGGCGCGGGCAGCCTGCCAGGCACAGGGAGGAGACCTGCTCAGCATCACCAGCCCTGAGGAGCAGAGCTACATCAGTGACCTGAGCCGTGAGTAGGCCCCATGTGCTGCTAGCGAGGTGTAGGTGTGTGCTTGGGGGTGCACAGGTGGGACTGGCTGGCTGTTCTGTTTGGTGGTAGCCTGGAAGTAAATCAACCTCTATGGGGGGAAAAAAGACAAAGTTGTTTTTATAAGCAATTGGAGTTCCATCTTGGATAATGTCTCCGTGCAGAATGAGTCTCAGGCTGGTTCTGGGCAGTCTTCTGATGCTGCTTCAGTGCTGGCAAAGAGGACGAAGTGAAGGAATATTTGGACTGTGCTGCAAAAGGTGGCTTCAGGTTACTTCCCATTATTGCTGGTTTTCAATGGCAGGATATAAGCTGACAGGATGTTTTTAAAATCATTTTATTAGCTTTTTGATATATATATAGGTTGCAGAGAGAGTGAAAATTGTTTGGTCTGTGTCTGATGGCAAGTTGAGTCAAGTTTGCATTTCTGCAGCTGTTTGTTGCTGATTTAACTTCTAAGGTCAGTAACAGCTTACACAGAATGGGCGGCTTTTGAAGGGATGCAGACCATTGAGTTTATTCCTCCTCAGGTCTGTGTTGATTAACAAAGTGATAAGACAGAAAGAACAGCATGAGCTTTCTGGAAACCAATGTGAAATTTCGTTTTATTTCTACTACAGCAAGAAGCGTATCTATACCTGTAGATATTTAAAGATGGGGAATGTATGGAGTATAATTTTGTCTACTTTGTCTGTTCTAGGACAGTTAAACATCACAGACACTGTGCTGTGGACAGGCCTGAATCAGCTGGAGGAAGGTGCTGGCTGGCAGTGGTCAGATGGAGCACCACTGGTGTTTGTCAACTGGAGAGCAGGTATGGATTTGTTTTAGCTGTGTCATTGTGTGCTCTCTGTAACTGCAGCTTGGGAGTGCTGTTCCTACAGCTACATTTGAAAAGTGAAACAAGTGTATAACTTTCTGTTGAAATATTTGTTCAGCTCATAAACTAAAGCTTCTTCTAGGGATGGGGCATCCACTGAGATGCATCTGTTCAGTGTTAATGATCTAGGCATTGTCACCTGCTTTAAGGGTGGTTTGAGATTCGAGTTGCATATTTAATAAAGATGTTCTACCTTGTTATGAGGACTTTTAGTTTGCTTATAGTAACATGCAATTAAGGCGAGATTTGAGACTTGGTTTGCTGCATTTTGAGGTCTGTCCTCCAGCACGTGTAACATTGACACCGCAACTTGTTTCAGCCACAAATGTGACAGCAGCAGCCAACACTTGTGGAAAGATTGCCACGTGTGTAAGTGGTGGTTAATGTTAAGTTGTCTGTAGCATTAGTTTAACACTGCTGGAAGTTTGAGTGTACAGGGCTGCTTACACATTCATTCAGCAAGAGTACAGCACTGTTTTACAATAATGGACTTTTGTAATTGCATGTTTCTCAAAAAATGTGTTTGCAGATGTTTCTGAGGACCGTCCTAGTGAAAATCATTGTGCAGTGATGAGTTCAAAATTGAAATATGGGTGGAAAAGTTACTTATGTGAATCTGGATTTCCTTTTGTATGCAAGAAATATTTAAATAAGACAGAGCACGAAACACTGGGTAAGTCTTTCAGTTTAATGCGTCCTTTTTGTGAATATAGAAAGAGAGCAAGAGGAAGCTACCTGAATATAAAGTAATCAGAACAGAATGTTAGTTGCAGTAAATGTGTGGGTTTGCTAGTTTAAGCTGAATGCCATTTACTTTAACTGAAGTGGTAACAGTTTCTTCTGCTCAAACACAGTCCTGGACAACACCTTGAGAGTTTGGAAACTGACACATCGTTTCAATATACATAGCATTTAATAGATTTCTTACATTATCAGATGCTTACAAAATGCTCAGTCTCTTTATATTTCAAGACAGCTACAATTTTGAATTTAAAAGTAGCCTTAGAATGGAAATTAAAAATGGAAGCTGAAAGTTAAGCTTAGAATGGACTTAACCAATTGTCTGCAGAGGATAAAATTGCATAAATGCAGCTCTAAATTTGCAGTTATTTTTATGACATGCCATGCTTTTCTTATACTGAAAAAGAATTGTGCATGTATTTTTAAAACTGTTAATATTAGTGTATAGAATGCCTCAAATTCCCGTTCTGTGGGAAACTTAAACAAAGAATTGTGTTTATTAGGATATTAAACACTGTTTTTATAAAACCAGATAAGTTCAACTTTTTCCTGGTAAATCAGAAGTTTCCCTGCCTGTTTCAGACAATGAAATGGGACTTACCCACACTCTTCACAGGTATTCTATCTGAAAAACTTCAGCTGGTTTTGGATCAGGCCCAAAGGTAATAAGGAAATGCAACAAGTTTTAAACTGAATAACAGTTCTATTAGTGTGTTTGTACTAGTCTAGCAAACTAAATGGTTGAGTCATAAAATAAGGTGGGAAAAAATTCTGCAAGTGATGTTCCATAGAGTATGTGTTTTGCCCTTCTTGGAATGACTCTGTTTTCAGCATTTGAAGTTAAGAAAATAGTTCTGCATGCATTATAAACACAATACAACCCTGGTAATTCTATCTAATACTCTAATATACTCTAACTTTGTATGATTAATTAAAAGATACATGGAAGTATTATGCCACTCGTTGTGATGCTGGCTGGTACCCATACAATCGCAACTGCTACAGACTTCATAAAGAGGGGAAGAGCTGGAATGATGCTTTGAACTCATGCCAAAGTGACAGCAGCGGGCTCATTAGTATATCCTCCATGGCAGATGCAGAGCTGCTCCATAACTTGCTTCAACGCGGTGAGTTTTAGGAGTTAAATTGTGCAGTTTCTTCAAGTGTTTTGCTATGCTCTTCTTTGCAGCCATAGAACATTGTTAGCCTACGTTATGTGACACACCCAAATGTTGTATACAGAAGAGGGAAGTGTGATATGTGCTCCTTCTAGGAGTCTTAAAAATGTAAAGCTTCACCTTCTCCAATAAAGACAATAAAGTAATGAATAGACATATTGGAACACAGCAAGAAACTGTGTGCTGTCCTTGGTGTTTCAGGAGTACATCACACCCAGGCATCTGTAAGATTGCTGCTTGTTCTTTATTTGAGAGTGTGGCATTTGCATTGGACCATGCTGGGCAAATGGCAGGCAGCGATTATAGCAAAAGTTAGAGATTTCCCTCGTGGAACAGGGTCAGTTCTCATTGATGTTACCTCCCTTGTCATGAACCTTCAGCAGTCTGGCTTTTGTCTTTTTCTTTGTTGTTGACTGGTTCTGTGCAAACTGCTGCAAAGTACTCAGTGACTTCCCTTATGCAAGAATTGTGATTAGAAGTAACAACAATTCAGAACATCTTTTGCTTTGCAGGTTGGCCTTGTCCGTGCTGCAAAGTTTGTGCTGTGGCTAATTGTTGGTAGATTCCTCTTTGAAGGGTGCCAGATGTACAAAAGCAGTTGTTGGTCCCTGTTGTCTAAAGAATGCATAATTAGAGTAATTCTTACTGAAATCTGATTAGTAATTTTAATAGTAGCATTGATATTACAGGAATAATGGGCATATTTTCTTCCTCATTAAAATGTATTTTCTTATTTTACAGAAAACATAACTGAAACATGGATTGGATTATATAGTAGTAACATCTCAGATGTTTTTGAGTGGTCAGATGGCATCCCAGTGAAATTTTCCTACTGGCACAGACAAGAGCCTAATACCTTTCAAAGAATAGGACAACTGTGTGTTTCAGCACAAGGACCTGTAAGTTTCCTTTTCTTGTTGAAAGAACGTGACAGTCACTTTTATTTCAGTTGATAATAAATTATTTTCTCACTATGCATATTTTTCTAAATCACAACCTATTGTATGACTTTGTTCATACAATAATATATTCAAGTTGTGATAAATGCAATGTGGCTTTTAGGAACTAGTACACTTCGCAGTGCTGATACACAGAAAAAATAATCATCAATTTTGAGCTTATATTCAATGAAAGCATTACATACATAAAGCTTGCCAAATGGAAGCTAGCCAGTATTAGTAGGTATTTTGATAAAGGCAAAGAAATGTAAAATCCAAGTAGCAGTGTGTATTACAGTTTATGACTCATCAGTTCAAGTCTTTAAGTCTTCAAATTCATATTCTGAAAAATGGTCAACCATGTCAATTTCATGTTGCTGTTAGTATTTATAACTTCTGTGAGGCACCTTTCCAAACCAGGCAGTAGTCTAGACCTGCATAAAACTATGAAAGTTAATAGTGGTAAGACTAACCCCAAATCAGTCAGGTGATGTAAGATTGGGAGTAATTTTCAGGTAAGCTTAGATTACGTCCTGTCAGTACATAACTCATGGCACTGACAATTTTGTTTTCTTAATTTAGTCATAAACTTATTTTACATTTAAAATTTTTGGTACTTAAATTTGCTAAGACCTTTCTTAGATTAAGGGGCAATATAATCCAGTTTTTCAATGAAGTACATTTCACCCAAGTGTAGAAGCTATATCAGAAAGTTTTTGTTGTCTCTTCAGTAGTGAGTTACAGTGTTTAATTCATGGGAAAGATAAGACAACTACAGTGACCTGGAAAAGTCAGCTCCCATTGGAAGCACAAAATAAGACTATAGTAAAGTTCTGGTTTCAGATGTACTAAACCATATTTGACTAATTTTGCAAATGTAAGCAATCAAAATCATTTAATAGGAAGTAGTGGAAAAGGAGATTCAAGATAAAATGCTTCAAGCATTGTTTTCAGTACAAGTAGATAGAAGCCTAAGAATATTGTACAAACTTTGTAGTTTTTTGAGTAAGATCTGTTCAGACACAAAGATTAATTTTATAAAATACTGCAGTAGATAGGAAGAAGGTTTGTTATGTGATTCCGAAAGGTAAGCTTCTGGCATGCCCATGGATTTAGTTAATTAAAATGCATTACATCCAAGGGAGTGATTTTAAGAAGACAACCTCTTTTGTATGATTGTCAGCAGGACTTTTCAAATCAGTGTTGTTAAAAAGAAGTGATCCATATAAGGGTAAATAAAGGAATAGAGCAAGGAAAACTAGTCTTGCTTTTTTATTGAAAATTAAAGAGGAAAGCAAGTTGTGCAATCTAATTTATTTGTGTGTGTGTGTGTGTGTGTATATATATGTATATATATACATATATATGCACACATACATATGTATATGCAGGAGAATATGAGTATGTATAGAATATAATACTTTTTTTCTTTTCTCTGCCTCCCTTTCCCCGTCCTTTAGGAGGGACGCTGGAAAGTTAAAAAATGTGAAGACAAATCTTTCTACATTTGTAAAAAAGCAGGAGAAATTAACACTGTTTCTTCTGATGCAGAATCGAGTTGTCCAGAGGTAAGAGAATTTGTGGGGTTTTTTTTGTTTGTTTTGGAACCTTACTGATAAAATAATATTATATGGGAATTCTTTAAAAGTAGATGGAGAATGTATGGATGTAAGTAGGTAGATAATTTAACTTTTTTTCATATTGAAGATGTGCCTGTTTTCCTAGGAAAATCTAATTGCCTTGAAAATATGTAAACAAAAATTTAAGGTAAGATTAAAAGCTTTCCCAATATGCCTCTCATGGCTTGTTGTGTTGTCAGCAGTTGTGACCCATGTTCCTATTTTTTTCTAGATCAAAAGTGAAAATGCTTTTGTACGCCATCTGTGCAAATAATGGCTGTTATATGATGCCTCAACCCACACATGGTTTTCATACATTTAAAAGGAATGTCAGGGTGAAAGACAATCAGTTTCATTGACACGGAGAATGAACTCTTCCACTCGTACATTAGCATTCCTTTTGCTTTCAAACAGAAATGAAAAGGATTACAGCCAACTAAATTAGGGCATTACAATAGGTTTTCAGACTTCTAGACTTTGCATTTTGCTGGTAATAGGTAAGTCATTAAAGTATGATTTTATTTATCCTGATTCCTTTCCGCTATGTATAAACAACAATTCTGTGCTCTTAGACTTTATTTAAAACTCTGGAGAAGTTTCATTTTTTTCTATCAACAGAAATACATCCTATTTGGCTTGTTTATCCTTCTTTACCCTTTAGGTTTTTTTTCTCAGTTCAGTTGAATTGTAAGAAGTTGGAAACTGACCTGTTTGAAGCTGGATGCAGTCTTTCCCCAGAAATACAGTGATCAGGTCCAACATTACTGCTTTTATTCAGGTTAAAATTTCCAAGAATTTAGGATGATTGGTTCATTTGGACCAATATATTTTACTGCTTGAGAATTCTATGTGTTACAAATGTGAAGAACAATTTGTAGTCCTGACTCCATGAAAAATGTGCAGAGCATCAGGATTTCCAGCTGTAGTTAGGAGCTGACAGCACTTGAACTTTTAGTACTTTGCAGGAGTGAGACTTGAAAGCCATTGGTCTTGTAGCTTGGTGTGCTCTGGCAAGCTTCCTATTCAGATAAATTTCTGCTTGTTGATGTTCCACACCCGCTAAAAACATGTGCTGAACCCTCTTGATAGTCCCTTGATTTCTATAAATTTCTTTCTAATGTGAGAAGAGTCATGTTCATTTAATCAAAAGAGGTCAGTTCTAGCCTTACTGACAATTGTGTTTTATTTCAGATGTTTTGTCTTGACAACTCTCTTTTAACATTCCATTTGTATGCTGTTGTAAGTTATTTGCCTAATTTTCCAGATCAGCTCCAGCTCTTTATTTCATGCAGTTATCCATTTTCTCTTTTTTTTTTTTTTGTTTTTTTTTTTTTGTTTCTCACATTTGATCCTTTGCTTTGTTAGCCTCTTACTGTCATTCATATTTAAGGACTGGTAGACTCAGACCTCAGGCACAGTTGTTTATTTTTATAAAGCTTTATAATCTTATCTTTTATTACTGAGCTTTTATCTCATGTTGATTTTATAACTTGTGCATCACATGAACTAACTCTTAAAATTTTCTGTGGTTCTGCTGAGTGGAGTTTTTGCAGTATATCCGTATCAAGTTACAGCAGAAACCTACACTTCTGTCTTTCAAAGACAAAAGAGTGCTAAGCACCTTCTTCCCTTAGCAAGTCACCTATTCTTTTTTCTTAGCTGGCAGGATATTAGTGCCAATAAATATTTCATTGCAAAGGTCAGATTCTCTAGGCACTTTTAGGCATTTTGTTTAAACCAGCTTTTGAAACAGACTGTGGAATTGTCAGCTGCTTGACAGTCAAGTTGGGAGCTTCTATGTATAGAGCTGAACGTATTGGTGCTGGTGACTTTCTTTGATCTTCCATACTTTAATTGGTGCATCAAAAAATAACTTTAGAACTAAATCATACATCGGTCTTTATGGCTGTGGTAGGCAAATGGAATTGAATTTTTAAGAGAATTGCTAATAATGCTATAAAGCCTTGTACAGAGCAGGACTGCTGCTTAGACTAAGGGTCCATCAGCCTCATGTTCTGTCTTTCACCAGTGGCCACGAATGATGTCTGGGGATGAGCAGAACAGGGTAAATATGAATAAAGTTTCTCTCAATTTCCCTTGACCTACAGCCTTTTGGGGATTTCCGGACCCTTTCATGATTTGTGTATCTTACAGCATACACTGGATTTTCCCTCTGCAAATGCTTGTCCAATTTTTCCTTGAACTCACAGGAATTCTTTGCATTCACCACATTTGTGAAAAGGACTGTAAATTTGCTACCCTTTGTGTGGAAAGTTGCCGTCTTCCATGTTCTATCCATCTCCTGCTTGCTTAGCTTCCCTTATTGTCCCCAGAAACTCGCACTGGAGTAGTAATCCACCTTCACTCAGGATTTTTTTACATGTCCCTAAGGCATCTCTTCTCTGCAGGCTGAAGGGTCAAAACCTGCTCAGTTATTATGTGGAAACAAGTCCTTACATTTCATCATCCTTGTTGACCTTCTTTTCTAGTACGCTTTTTTAGCAATTGGGGGCTGTAACTCCAAAAAACAGCAAAAAGGATATGATTACTTTCTCTGTTCTCTGTCCTTATAATTCTTCATGTTTGATTTTACTTATTGTCTAATCTGGTGCTTTCATGGAACGTTACCCCCAGATCTCATTCCTGCAATATAGGAGCGAGTTAGTTTGTTCCTCAAGCCACTTTGAAACAATTCAGTGGGGGTAGAAGAGGTCTCCATAAGCATCACTTTCTGTTTATTTGCACTGAATGCAATTTTAGTGACAGATTACTCAGCCTTTAAAGTTTGGAATTTCTCAACTTGTGCTTGCCCTGAATGCAAGCTTCCCATCTTCCAGTCACACCACAATTATGGTTATTATTTTTAATAAAGATTAGTGTCAAATTTCTTTTCTCCAGACTTGAGGCGCCAAAAAAGCTTTTTGAGGAAGGTTATGCACTGCCATTTTTTTCTAATTTAAATTTCCAGGAGGTTAGGATGACTGTGTTTGCTTCATTTGATGCAACACACTTGTTCACTGGAGAACTTCAGTCAGAGGGAACAAAAGCTTGGCCGTTTCTCACCTACTCTCCTGCAGAGAACTTGGGTGGTTGCAAACCAGATGAGGTGGTTTGCTGTTCTGACTGTTTGTACCACAATCTTTCCCACAGCTAATTCAATTTCTGACTCTCGACCCTGCCAAAAGAGCAGGGCACAGGTTAATGAGAAGGGGAAACTTGTTCAAAGGCTAAGAATGTCGAGAGTTGAACGAGGAGAAAGCACACGCAGGCCATGAGTAGGCTGTGTGCAGGAGGGGCTTTTTTTGTTGATACTTGAACCTCTCCTTCTCCAGTACTCACTACCTTTACATCCTCATCAAAACACGAGCTGCTATGCTCTGTCTTGTCACCCATTGTAGAATCTGCCACGTGGAAGAGCCCTTCTCACCCGCAGGTGCCTCTCTCTGTCAGGCAAACCCCAGCTTGTTGGTGTACAGACAGGGAAGATTTCCAATACAGGTTTGCTTATTTCTGTTGGCAAAGCAAGCATCTGAGCATGCTTATGTGGTATTCTCAGATGAATACACAGGAGCTGGTAGTACAGTGCCTGGTCATCTGCCAGGCACTGAAGGAGGATGACAGTAAAGGGCAGCAGAGCTGTGTTCAGGCTCCTCAGCATGCTCTTGACAGCAATTAAACATATTCCTAAGCAAAAGTTGTTGTCTTCTGATGCTGGTTCCCTGTTGCTCCTCTTTGCAAGCTCCCTCATGGGAGAGGCAAAGCAAGGCTGGCTGGCTGTCTTTTCTGTGTGGCTTCAAGACAAGCTCTACAGAGGTGGTTTCTTATTCCCATAGTCTGCTGGTTATTTAAAATGTGCAGGCAGGAGCACCAGGCAGATATGTCATGGGTGCTGGTGCAGGCAGAGCTCCCACTGGGCCTGGTGTGGTCTTCTGGACAACCAGAGGTGGATGATTAGAGATTAATAATGAGAAGTGAGACAAACTGCACTCTGACACTGCATTCTGGCTTATTGGATAAACCATGAGCATGCCTAATTTTAATTCTGTAGTATCAGAACACAATGGTTGCTGTTCTTTTAAAATTTTGAAAAGAAGAAGATTGCTGAGGAAAAGTGAATAACTGTGAGGAACTGCTGCATGAAATGGCAGCATATTTCTGGAGTAAATATTTCCATTTTCATGTGAAGAGAAAGAGCAGCGGTATCTTTTTTTTTTTTTTTTTGCAACTTAACTGAATGTGACAGGGCAGCATTTGCCTTGCACTTCAGGTGTTCAATATCAGTAGTGAGTTAACACAGCTATAAATCATTGAGTGCTACTACATACTTTGTGCCAAAGAGATGGCTGAGAGGCTTGGCATACACCCCTAAGTCAGCAAAGCAACGTTCAAAGCATAACATGCAAAAAAAAAAAAAAAAAGAAATGTGTAGAGGAAGTGCCTTAAAGTTGCCCACATCTATATAAAGTTGCTATACCCATATACCCATTAAAGACACTGTCATGTGTATCTTAAACTGTTTTGGGTTTTGTTGTTGTTTTTCCATATTCTAAGGATTTAAAATTAATTTTGTTAAGTTCACCTACCTCTTAGGACCTTGAGGGGAGCTGCTCTGGAGACGTGGAAGAAGGCTGTAGGGTTGTGAGTGATGAACAGAGAGAAATGACAAATGGGGATCAGATTTTTAACATCTATATACTATATAATAATCTATAAAAAAATGTTCATTTCTTTTAAGGGATGGGAAAGACATGGTGGATATTGTTACAAAATCGACAGTACCCCTCGAAGTTTTGAACATGCTTCCAGTGGTTATTTCTGCCCATCTGCACTTGTATCAGTAACAAACAGGTAGTTAATCCTATCAGACAGCGTGAAGATGCTTCTAACAAGAGCTGTTCTAACTTCAGAGAGTGTTGCATGGCAAAAGAAATTACGGTTATGAAATAATATTTGTGTGAGAATTGAGTATAATTACTAACATTAGCTAGAAAAAAAGGTGTGTTTTACTTTATTTTTAATTGACAATGATTTTAATAAAAAGCAATTTTAAGTCTAATCTAGATTTATAACAATGCCCACACATGAGCATGCAGGAATCTAAACAAAACACTTTATTATACAGAGGAATGTAACATCCTCAAGAAATTCTATTAGTTTATTTGGAAAACTATACTGAAAAATTACAGTATTTTTAACTTTTATAATCAAAATGCATAAAATCTTAATCCAGATCAGGTAATGTTTTATGAATCTTTCTATTTAGTTTTGCATTTATGTGAATCTTCAGCAAATAGGGGGAGAGAATAAGTGTTTGAAAAGCATCTGACCTCTGTCTACACTTGCTTTTTTTCCTGTCTACCCGTATTCCAGCTTCAGCAAAGCTTTTCTTCTCTGCTTATGTCCAGATGCTTGAAGTTTCTCTAGTCTGTTTATGATTTACCCTATATGTTGGATTTCTATTACAGGTAGACTACATACATACTTAAACCTGTGTGTATTTATTATTAAAAAAAAAAAAAAGTACAAAATAACAGCAAAAAAAGAAAAAAAGAAAACAAAAAAACCAAACAAAAAACCATTTTAATGGTAATGCTAAGTCATGGCTTGAAGCAGTAATTGAGCACCTGGTGGGAAGGCTGGGCCAACCCAGGGGAGCTCAGGTGCATGCAATGCACTGAATAACAACAAGGGGTGGGGCCAGGATCCACCCCTCTCCAGACCTCATTTAAGGGTTGGCAGTGGAGGTGAGGTGATCTCACTGGAGATCCCTGTGTAGCTGAGGCTGAAGGTAAGCAGTTTCTTTCCTCTGTGTCTGTCGTGTTTGAGCAAATCCTCACGTGCTACAGTCTGGGACCTTGCTGCTCTGCTGTCGTTGTTGTGCTTTCCAATGTATTACACCCATCCATTTAAGGGAGAGGTACTGTAACCACCACTGATCAGATAGAGATAGATAAAAAATTTAGGGAAAGACAAGTTACCTTGCATGAAGATTTAAAGTGGTGGGAATTTGGCCTGCTAGGTGACTCCACAATTGTGCCCAATAAATGCAGTATTATACTGCGCTGCAGCAATAGTTGTTACAAGAAGGATAAAGAACAAATTCTGTGCAGCTAAGCATTTACAACTCAAAATTCACAGTGAGCTAAGGGCATATTACATATCGCTGGAAGCATGTGTTCTCTATTTTTCTGTTTATTTGATTTTATTGTATTTTTGGTGGATGTAGCCATTACTGTTTGTTATGTTAGTTTCCACTTCTATTGTTGGAGCAGCAAAGGAAGTTTGTTGTTAGTTTTTTATTGTGTTATACCAATTACATCTGAATGCTTTACATTAAAGTGAAAAAAGGGTCACTGTGTGAGATATACATTACTTGAAAAATTCTAAATGTCTCACACAGCATTAATGAAGAAATCTGAGAGTGTAAAAGTGATTCCTTTTTGCTGGTGCTTGGAGTTTTTCAGCTCTGGTTCCTTAGTGCTGTTTTTTGTGTCTAGCTCTAATAAGATACTTCTGTGCAAAGCTTTTGCTTTTCTGTATTCTGTTCCTTATTGTGACCGTACTACCTCTTCTTCTTCATACAAAGAATTTCTAATTTATATCTGTTCATCATGAATATATTATATTTGAACATCTTACAGCATTAACTTTGAATTTAGGAGATCTCTATCTACTGTTATTGAATGTGCCCAAATTCAGAGAGGTAGAGGAGGAAGAAAAGGAAGGAAAAACTATACTATATCATAAACTGATCTGTGAATTTTTCCAGAGAGTTCTGTAAAGAAAATTAAGTAACTTCTAGATAATTTTCTAGGATATTTTAAGTTGTTTCATGAGATCTACTCACCAAAATGCTAGTTGACCTTTTCTGTACTAATAAGCATTTTCTCTTGGTTGTTTTATTAGGTTTGAGCAAGCTTTTATTACCAGCATGATCCGTAGTGTGGTAAAATTGGAGAGAACTTATTTTTGGATAGGACTGCAAGACCTTAACAACACAGGAGAATACTTTTGGCTAACAACAGATGGGAAAAATCACTCTGTAAGCTACACAAACTGGAACAAGCATCAGCCACGTGAGTCATGTGCTGAACTAAAAAAAAAAAAAGCCTGTGAGGAGCAACATGCTCCCACTACAAGTGGTTTGCAGTTCTGTTTTTATGAAGAAGAGGGCAGAGATTGTCTTGAATGCATTTCTGGCAATAAGAACACTGTGTGGTGTTTTAATTCTCCCTCTTTGCTGGTACTTGGTGTGCCATTAGATTTTGTTTTATGATTATCCAAAGAAAACTTTCTAAGAATTGAAAAAATGAAATAGCAGGTTGATAAGTAGGATGTTTGAAAATATTTGAGTCTTAAGATGACTAGAACTTAAGTTCTTCATCCTTTGAAACGTGAACCACTTAAAGATGCGTGAAGATGTAGGCATAAATATGAGATGCTGTTTCGCTAACTGCTTCTAAGTTTCTTTCTACATTTGTTGCTTTACTGCTGCAATTCACTGAATTACTGTTTTAAATCGCATTTTCCTTTCTGATTTTCTGAAAGGAATCTTTTGTTGTTTCATTTTACATGGTCATGTCAGCCAAAACACTTTTACGACCTGATCGCCGACCACAGAATTTGCTACCTTTGTAACCTCATCAAGATTTTACCTTGCACTCTGCCTGTGAAACAGTCACTTCACCAAAAATTCACAAAATTCAAATGCTTTATTTGCTGTTTGCTTCCATGCTTTAGGTCATTCTGGAGGATGTGTGGCAATGCGAGGGCAGGACCCTGTTGGTTATTGGGAGGTAAAAAGCTGTAAGAACTTCAAAGCAATGTCATTGTGCAAGCAAAAAGTCAATTCTTATGAAGAACCTGAACTTACTTTTCAAAGACATTTGAGTTCCTGCTACTTTGGATGGGAGTCAGAAGGCAATCTACTCAACTGCTACAAGGTAATTGGCAAATGTGCTTTAAATTTTTCAGGTTCTATGTTGTTTCAGGAATACACTGTTTCTGAAGTATTTAGCTAAAGTACTGTTTTCTACTTAGCAAATAAAAATTGTTACCATCCTTTAATGGCATTTTAAAGTGAATGAAATTCTTAAGTCTTGAATCAGAACTGTACTCGAAATATTAACTTTAAAGTAGGAAGAGCTGTGATATTTAGTTTTTATGGGCTTTTGAAACAATTGCTCTCTGAAATCAACCACATTTATGGCAGTGTTTATTTTATTGCAGATATTTCACAGAGAGAAAGTTCTGATGAAAAGAACATGGAGTGAAGCAGAAGCATTATGTCAAGATTTTGGAGCACATCTTGCCAGCTTTTCCCATGTCTATGAAGAGACTTTCTTAAACAATTTATTATATACAATTTTTGATAGGTAAATAGGCTTTAGTAACATTTACAGATTAATATGCTTAAGATAACCCTTGTTAAAATAACCCACGATCTAAGGAATGTTCTTTAATAGTGTCTGAAGAGGACTACTACTGACTAATATGAACTTAGAAATGGGTGAAAAGGAGTGTAATAGCAACACTGTAATGTGACTCTTCTTGAAGATGATCTTTGCAGTAGGCGTCAAATGACTCTTAATGTCAGTGATGTTCTTATGAGTTAATGTTCCCTATTGAACTGAAAGTTCTGCAATTTGAATCCTATTTTAAACAAATTCCTCTTAAAAATATAGCTTAACATTTTAGTAACGAAAGGAGTTTACTGTAAGGAGACTGAAATGTTAGTAAATACATTTCTGTATGATATAATGAGTTAAAAAATGAATATGGATGTTTTTGCACTACTTAGAAATAGTTTATGAAATAGCTAAGGAAAGTTTGTTTAAAGTATTTCTCTGCTTCCGTCCCAGGACAGAAGAAAGACAGTTCTGGATTGGGTTTAATAAAAGAAACCCATTTTCTGGAGGGACATGGCAGTGGTCTGACAGAACACCTGTAAGTGCCTGTATACTGTGTATTTCAGAAACATCTCAAGTTTAAGTTCCCAAAAATAAGTCATGTGAACAGATAAATGGTGGCCAGCAAAGCTCTGGTTTGTGTTTTTTTTTTTCCATGTTCACATACTTCAGTTAAATGAAGTGATTGTTACAGTAGTAGTATTGTTACATCATTTTTACAGCCACCTGTACAGAAAAGTTGCAAAACAGCAGAAGGCATTTGGTAGGACTACAAAGTTTTGTGGATTTGTGCTTTCCTGCAGAGCATGTTGTGATTAGTCCAAGATGTGTCACAGTGCATTTTAAAAGTTTTCTGAACAAGCATGTGAATTTTGGATTATGCAAAAGGATCAGTTTTTAAACTGTAATTGGTTTTCAGTCTTTAGGAACAATGTCAGCTCGCCATCATTATTTAAGTAATTACAGAATGCGAGTGCAAAGTTCAGTCATGCAAAGAGCTGAACCAAAACAAAGGCTGTTAGGCTTGGACCTAACCACTGCTAATCGTGTATTAAAAAAAAAAAAAAAAAACGTTAGATTTAATTGCTATAAATTTTATTTTTATGAAGATGGAGTCTAATATAAGATGAGAAATTGAACAAGACATTACAAAAACATGATTACAGGACTCATTTTTAGGATTTTAGTGCCATAATTTAGGTGTTTCACTAGTTTTCTGGTCTGGAAATTACATTTCATGTTCTTATCATACGTGCATCTTCATACACTTCCTTTTTCTCCGTAATAGGACTTTGAAATGCTTAATCTGGAATTGTTGGTGAAAGATTACAAGTATGTTGTTTTCAGGTTGTAGCTTCATTTCTGGAGAGCAAGTATCTTGAAGATGACTCAAGGAACTGTGGTGTATTCAGAGTAAATAGAACAGTTTTTCCAGCACACTGCAATGAAAAGCGTGAATGGATATGCAAAATACCAAAAGGTGAAATCTTAATTAACTTACATTGCTCTATCTTGTAATTCAGAAGAGACAAGAAAAAATGTCTGAAAGACTGCTGATGGTCTTCTGTGTAATCATGGCAAAGCTACATGCTTCTGTTGGGGTTTTTTGGCCAGATACCAGGACTGCTCTGTGCAGACAGGTAGCTATAGCATGGGCAGCAGTGATCAGCAACAAGTCAGAAGTTTAACCCAAGTTCTGATTTATAAAAGTTGCTAAAAATGTTATTTATTAAGCATGGCCATTTTTATTTTATTCCGTGTTTAATTTGCTTTTGTCTCTGGATGAAAATAGCAGCATTCTTCAAGATTTTGATTAAATTCTCACTGTGTCAGGAAAGCAATTTCAGAGCAATATCTCTTCTCAATTCTTAATGTAATATCTTTTTTTTTTTTTTTTTTTGCAGGTGTTAAACCAAAGAATCCAGATTGGTACATAGCTGGTATGGGAACTTTATTTCTTGCATCTTGAAATATTATCGCTGGGAAGTGTAATTGATGTATTGGTAAAAATAAAATAGTTAAATATTTTAAGGTACAAAATTTATGTAACACTGTGGAAACTTGTTGGTAAACAAAATCTGCCACTCTTGTTTAGAAACACTGAAATGTACAATCCTGCTTATGTTAAGTAAAGGAATGTTGTCAGTAGTAGGCACAGGAATTTGATGTCCTCAGTTGCATTGAAACTGCCTTTATATTTACAAAGTCCAGGCAACCCTATCAATACAGTAACACGGGATATAATATAAAGCTGAGATTGACTCAGTTCTCCATTGTTGTCATAATTTGATATCCCAAATATAGTTCTGCTACTAGTTATGGAATATTGACCTGTGTCAAGTAGCTGGAAGTGGGCCAAGTGTGTTGTGAGGAATGTGAACTGCAGTAAGGTTTTACACCACATGGATTTGACTCTTCTTGTCTACTAGAACTGCCGTGGTCGTACTACCAAGGAGCGGAGTATCTTTTTCACGTGAATCCTACAGACTGGGACACCTATGAGTTCATTTGTGTCTGGCTTCGTAGTGAAATGGCAACAATAAATTCTGCTGATGAGCAAACATTTATTGAAAATAAAATTAAGAAGGTAACAAACTAGAATGCTTCTTTAAAGTCATATTTACTAACAGGGGATATTTCAAAAGCAGCTTTGTAACGGAAGTAGTGGATATTGTAGCATTTTATGATGAGAAAGCCAAGATTATTCCATTTGCATTCTATATTAACTTCCTTTGAGTTTCATCTCAGAGTATGACAGAGCTGTTTTATAGCCTGCTGCCTCCCCCAGTGTAGCCAGGTGTGCCTGTAAATGTTTCTAACTGATTTCCTGTGGAAGCAGGTCTAAGGATAATCATCAGCAGTCTGGATGGGAATTTGTATATGCCGTTAGAAAACTTTATAGAGATTTCTTCACGTAGAATTTAAAATCAAATTTTTCACTGTTTCTTTAAGAATTGTAATCCATAGGCTGATGCAATGAATAGAAAGCTGAATTCGGGGACCAGTCAGTGCCACACCAGACAACATTTCTTAGGCTATTCTTTATCAGAAATATATGTATTCTAAATTTGGTATTGCTGTGTATGCTGCTAGCTGATAAAATCCTGGCTCTAAGGACTGCATAGCTGCATCAACATATGCTGCAATTCCACTCTTTCTGAAGGAGAAATGAATGCTTTTAAATGGTAGGGTAGCATTTATGATGTCCTGTGCATTTGAAACTTTTTTCCCCTTTGACTTTCCAAAAGACCCCCAAACTGTGGCTGTTGAGAGACTACTCTTGAAAGCAAAGTTTGTTCATGGTTTAAATCAGTGTCATATCAGTGCAACAGCAGTAAGTGACTATTTAAATGACAATATTTCTGTGAATTATCCGTAATACTTTGCCCTTTAGGACTGGAAGTCTAGAACTTTCATGATCATAACATTCACTCTCAAACGCATCTCTGTTATATGAGCTATAAGATGTAATATAAATTGCAAAGAAAATGTTCTGGAAACATTAAAACCAGTAGCATTTCAATACGAAAAGGAAATATTTGTATTTCATAATTTTAATAATGTCTATTTTTCTTAGTTCTGGCCTAAGACTACAGTCACTGCCAGGCCAGATATGCTGTCAGTGTTTACAGCCTAATTTTACAGAATGTGGAAAATGGATTGTATATTGTGTTTTGCTTACGTGCTTGCTGAAGTCAGGAGGGGAGTAGTCACAAACTAAGACAGGCAGTATTTAGCACGTTTTCCACCAGAAACCGAAGGAGATGCTATTCATCTGAATATGAGCACGGCTGATTTTTAGAAGTTGATTATATTTAACTGTTGTTGCACTCTTGTCAAAACATATGGCAAAACATTTTTTTTGTAGCTGTCGGATAGTGATGTTCACTGGTGGATTGGACTGCATGCAGAAAATATCAGCAGTGAATTTCGGTAAGAATGTGCTTCAGCTGCTCAGATTTGTACTTGGCACATCTTGTTTACAAGCTGCCATTCAGTTTGATGGACTAAAACTGTTTGACTGAGTTGGATATTCAAAAGACAACTTTGGCTCTCATATAAATATCATTCAGAATGTTACCTTTCATTTGTTTCTGTGAAAGGGGTACAAAAGATTTAAGCCAAAGATGTGACTATCAACATGTGGATTGTTTTGTTGTTTGTTGTAACAATAAGTTGAAAAATGGGCACTTCCTACCCTGTATCCAGTTAAAAACACTTTTAATAGGGTCTGTGGTGTTAGATCATGACAGGGAAAAATAACTACGCTCTCAACATTTCTGTGCAGTTGGAGGGATGGATCACTAATAACATACCAGAATTGGAATGAAGGCAGAGATCGATATCTGCATAAACCGGGGAAAAGATGTGGCTTCATTTCATCACAAACAGGTTTATTTTATATTTCTTTTCGTTGCAGGAATTGTGAATTGGTTGTTATTGTCCAAAGGAGATTGTTTTCAGTTGCTTTGGAGAAGTATACTGTCCTGTTACATGGTTATAGATTGCTTAACTACTTTTATAGTTAAGAAAAGAACATTAAGATATGGATTTGATCGAGGAGTAGACAATAGAACTTAAAAGTATATTAATAGTTTAGCATTTTAATGTCAAAATATAAATATTCCAGTGATACCGAATCTTTAGTCTCTCTTTAGAATTTATTATGTGGCACAGCAAAAACGTTAACGTATTCCTGGTTTTCACAATCACTTTTTTTTTGTAACCAGACAAGCCATATGGACTGAGCAGCAAATCTTCCTCCATTCAACAACTGTTTTTATATCATTAAAACCTTTTAAATACTTGGGTTTCTATCTTGTTTTTAACCCAGTAGCCAATCTGCTGAGGGATTTTTGGGTGCCATGTTTTGTTATCTGACGGTGCTAGCCTCTACATCATCACAAAGATTTCTCTTTTGCTACTGTAATTAAAAAATACTATGTATATAGTGCTGCCAGTTTCGGTGATTTTTTTTTTGTCATTTCTCAGTCTGTTTTCTGAAGATCTGTGGTTCATATAAGGTAAATGTGTCAGGTTTCTTAAAAATATGCAACTTTAAAAAAATCTCTCCTCACAAATAGAAAGTTGCACTCCTGTAATGCCAGCATCAAAGCTAAAAACCATTTTTGTTAACCCACACATCACCTTGGGGTTTTGGTTCATAATTTTCACAAGCTTGAGTCTAACAGATATTTTAGTCTCTGTTTTACTTCCCCCTACCCCATCACCCGCAAACAGAGGGGATCTGATCAGTAGATTGAGTGCTTTGTGTTCTGCTGAAATACGTATTTTTCTTCTAAGCAGGACAGCATTTGATATCAGTACCTGGTGGTCTTGCCAACAATTCTTAATGAAAAAGGGTAAAACTACTTAATCTGGAATGTATCATTCCTGTACGTTTTCTTTTCAACTAATTTTTTTTAATATGCGATGATAGGCAATGTATTATGGGACTCAATGTGGAGGAATATTTCTAGATTAATGAAATCAAACTGTCAATAAAAATATAAGATTTGTGGACCATCAGATGTACAGAAATGTGTTATGTCCAAATATATTTGCTGTAGAATCATGACTTACTCAACAAATAAGGGGGGTATTTTCTTCACAATAACTGAGCTAGCTAAGAAAGTCCTTTTCTCTTAAGAAAATATTGAAATGTGATATTTTTTCTTTTTACATAGGACGCTGGGATGATGAAAACTGTACTGTTTCTCTTCCCTGTATTTGTAAACGTAAAAATGCTTGGAAAATAGAGAAAGAGATTCCAAAAGACCAGAATCCACAAGGAATGTGTCCCAAGGGCTGGCTGCACTTTGGATTTAAAGTAAAACACTTTTTCCTGCTGCTTAATTATTCAAAATGAATTCCATTATTACAAAAAATTTGGACTTTATGAAGACTATTTGGTATTTGAAGATTTTCTTCCTTTCTGAAAGCAGGAAACTCGTGTGTATGAATAGTGATATGGTGATAGAGAATTTTGTTAGCTTTGCACAGAGAAGTTGCCTTAAGCTGTTAATGTTTTACTTTAGTTCCAGGAAATGCATGTTCATTTATGCAAAAGCTACCTAGACTTTTTGATAGCAAATGCACAAACATGCTTATTCTGTGCTGTCTCTCTCCTTTGACACTTTTACAGGTTTAAGTCTTGGCCTAAAAACAGAACTATAATCCTTTGGTGTACTCAGTAGTTCCCTAATTGCTGCCTGAAGATATGGTTTTGAATGTTGTTAATCAAAGATAATTACACACCGAAATCTATTTGTGATTGAAGGTTGAAAAGCAACTATTTCATCAGACTTCTCTTAAATATGCACATTCCTTAATGGAAACGTTCCCTGAAGTGAGCAGGTTTATCCCAGCATTAAAATGCAGTCACTATAAGGATAAACTTAAACCAAGGGGCGTTGCCTAAGGCTGTGGATCCAACGCTCTTATTGATTGGTAAAGCTTTTAAGTGGAAGGAGAAACAAAACAAGCCTTTTTTTTCTTTTTCTTTTGTAACAGTGCTTTTTGATACAAATCCCAAAGGATCCAGAGCACCTGAGGAGCTGGTACTCTGCACAGACATTCTGCAGTAGGTACGATGGGTCCCTCGCTTCCCTTGAAGATGAACTGGAACAAGGTAGAATGCTGAAAATATTTTTAAATAAAATTTCATCTTTGAAGAAATGTTTAATAATAGATACAGATTTTAGGGAAAAAAAAATCATGCAAATTCCACTCAGGGATGCAATGCTATTAACAAATTGGTAAATGCTTTTCTCTCCTATATTCATGAAATATAAAGAATAGAACACCAGCCAAAACAATCTCAATTTTATTAAGATGTGATCTATAATGTAGCACATGAATAGTAGGCTAGGAATGTCAGAAGTGTGAGCATGAGCACATTCAGGAATGGTCATAATTTCTACTCATAAAAATCTGAGTTTGAATTTCATACGTTTGTAAAACCTATTTGGAGGTGGGAGGAATCTCTTTGGCTATTTTATTTGAGAAACTTTATTTTCAACTAAAACTGAAACTTTTTTTGAGTCAGTACCCTGAGTGAAGTTGTACCCCAGCTTAAGTTGTTTAAGCTACTGTTGCAATTTCTTAAAGGCTTCTCTACTGAGCTTGATACTGACCCAACTGAAGTTATTGTATTTACTGCATTTATAGCTGGATGATCATGAAATGCTTTTCATGTTCTAACTTTCTTGTAAGTAGATAAAGCCAGTGGTTGACAATTAATTTTTCAGAGCTTTAATATGTTGGAAGAGACTTCAGCTATCCCTAACTGGCTACCAATTAAGTATTTAAGCATTTATATTTGTTTCATTTTCCAGCTTTCATAACAATGAATCTATTTGGTCGCAAAACTAGTGTTTGGATAGCTTTCCAGGGTGATGATTATGAAAAATGGATGAATGAAAATCCTCCAAGGTATTCCAACTGGTCTCCAATTGAAGTAGTGCATGTAAGTATTTCCAGGGGCTTTAAGGACACTGAGAAATTGTTTTATCCATAATAGTCATGATTGCCATAAAGACAAGGTCTAACTTGTTATAGCAACTTAGTCTTCTCTTAATTTTTGCAACTTCAAATGACTGTGGAGCAACCTTATGGGTATAGCTAGCAGTTGCCAAAAAGGCACTATCCAGACAATTATTTATGTAATACATGGCTATAGTCACACTTTCTGAAATTCTATTCAAGCACCACAGTTTAAGCTATATGGCTGACATCCTATACTAGATTTGAGCAAAGTAATATTATGAATTTCATATTTTAGTGTACTATATTTAACTTGGTATGTTTGTCAGTATTTTAGTTAACATTTTAGTTTCTTCAGTGCACTTTTGTGACATTTTTTCCATGAGGCTATTATTCCAAGTGGTATTTATGGGAACCTTCATTGTTCTACCTAACAATTTATAACAGTGCCTTTCAGCTAATTATTATTCTATGTTTAATGTAATAATTATGCCTTGCTTTACATGTTGTCTTTAACAATTAATGTGAGGTTCTATGTTAATTGCAGAGACCGCGTTATAACAGTGTCTACGTTGAAGAACAAGTTCCACTTTGTACACTGGTATCAAATAACCCTAATTTTTATTTTACGGGAAAATGGTACTTAGAAAACTGTGAGAAAAATTATGGGTTTGTCTGCCAAAAAAGGCAGGGTAAGCATTCGGTCTGGTTTCCTTCTGTTCTCGTTTGTTCTCTTGTTGAGTTCAGTTTATTTTTATCCTTAAGTAGCTTATTATAGATGTCTATAAAACCAGGAGTTAAAAGGCTTTTATAGGCAATTTTACTTACTATTTCAGCAGACTAACTTTACACAATTTAATAAATCAATAGCTGTGATGTAGAAGTAATTTCTCAAATCTTTTGCTGTTAGATTTGATTCTTAACTTTGAGCTTTCAGTTGCGTATATCAGATCTAGAGATTACATTTCACATTCTGTCCTCGCGAGCAGAGTAATAGCATGAAATTACAAAAGGTAAAACTGGAGAGAGTTCTGTTGAAAATATTTTGTTGTTGGATTTGCAGTCTCAGATCAGACAAGACTTTGGAAGATGCATTTCTGTGAACAGCCAATTGGCCAGTCAGGTGTAGGCTGGCTTTTCTTCCCATGCATTTTTCCAGTATTGGACATGGCAACGTGCTCAGCAGCACACATCAAAATGGACTGTATGGACATGGTGGCTTTCTGTGGTGCAGCTTTATCTGCTATCTTAGTAGTTAAGGTCTCTGTCCAAGGAGTAGTAGTTCCTGCTGCTCTCCCCAAGCGGCTCAACAGAGTAAGAAAGATGAACCAGAAAGCTTTGGTCTGCGCTAGCGTGGCTCTTGCAAACCACAGCCATGTTTGACATCATTTATCATGAGGCACAATTGGCACAGGGAAAACGGGAGTAAACTTACTGTGTAGAATAAATGAAGCTGCTTTTCAACTACCTTTGAATTGTCTGTTTTAAAAAATAAGAAAAAATAAAAAATCCCCTCTTTGTTTCCAACAGACACATCCAGGCATATCGTCAATGCATCTGAAATGTATCCTGTGCCAGATACTTTACAATATGCAAACAGAACATACACCCTAATACGTGGGAATTTGACATGGTCTGCAGCTTTAAAAACCTGCATGGCAAATGGAGCTGAGCTGGTCAGCATTGCAGATCAGTACCACCAGGCTTTTCTCACAATCATTGTGAATCGGCTGGGATACAACCACTGGATCGGGCTGTTCACTGCAGATGTGCGTAATGGGTTCACTGTCTGTGCATCCTTTATTGTAAACTAGCTTTCTACAATAGCAAACTATGAACTCTGTCATTCGTTAGAAGCCACAGGAAGTTCATATTAGGAAACTAAACCCCCACTTGAACTTTTATCAGCCGTCTTGCCATATTGTGCAACATGATACATAAATTTAATGAGAACTAGTTTGGTGCAGTGAATACTGAAAAATGAAAGCCATAGAAAATATTAAAAAAAAAAAAAACTAAGAAAAATCTCTTCTAATGTCAGCATTGAATTTAAATTTGATTTTGAGCTGCTTTATGGCCTAAATAATCACTTACACTCAATGATCCGGACAATTTGCTGACATGCAGAACAGCAGTTTAGATGTAGTTTGTGTTCTCCTAGAAATAAGTTGAGAGAATCTTTGAAACTGCGCCAGCACTAGGGGAGAGGTAAAAGGAATTCTGATCAAGATGCCCCTGGAAAAGAAAGTACAGCACTGAACAGAAATAATTTAAAACTTGTTTTGGCAGAATGGGCTTAATTTTGAGTGGTCAGATGGGACTAGATCCTTGTTTACCTTCTGGGAAGATGATGAGTCTCAGGCCTTGGGCAGCTGTGTTTATATGGATACCTCAGGGCACTGGAAGAGTACAAGCTGTGAACAACTTCTGCCAGGAGCAGTCTGCCATGTGCCGCCAAGTAAGTCAGTTAGGTTTTGTTTTACATCTGTGTAGCTGTAAATGTGTATAGTAATAGTGGCAATATATGAAAGGAAAATTAATATTTGAGGTTAAGCAATGGTGGTGGTTTCTTCAAAACTGATTTATTTCCTTTCTGTATCTCCTATTTGCAAAGCCTTTTTTTTCTCCCATTAAGTATTGGCCATTGGGTCTAGGCTATGTGAAAATGAAAAGAACTTCTATAGTGGGAAAGAAACAGGTGTAAGGAAACTCTCTCTTCAGTGAACACTATGCTATCTGTGAAAAATGCTAATTGTTAACAAACTAGCATGAAGGGAAGTAAAATCAGTTTATTGTAGTTAACTGTAAAACCGGAAGAGGAACATTTAAAGTGAAGTGAGAAGTTAGAGTCACATCTTCATTGACTGCATATGGAAGACTCTGCAACTTTTTTTTCTAAAGATGAGAATATTTTCCTGCATCCTAAAATACATTTTGTTTCCTGCAAAGCTCTTAATTACCTGAGCTTTCTTTTGAATGTAGAATTCAGATGTGGAGCTCTACTCAGCCCAGGACTGCAGGGTCCTTGTCAGCATCCTGCTCTCATGATGGCAGTCACCTGAATCAGAGGGGCTCTTGGCACAGTACGTTGCACACTGGAGAGGCTGAGTGTTGCATTCTGATGGGAAGCTCTCCTCTACCTCTGTGCCCTGGTATTTGGCATTCAGTTATCCTTGCGGCTTTGTGGAGAGAAGCTCCACAGCCTCTGGAAATTCCCAGCCTCTGGGAGATGTTGGGTAGCCCTTAGTGCCCATATGATGCTTCTCTCCCTGTGCATGTCACTGCTAGATAAATATCTTTATAGCACTGTTGCAAGCCTGCAAGGTTTTTCATCTGAAATGAAACCAGCTTTGCAGTTCTAGTACAAGTATATGCAGTCATTAGCTTTTCTCTTTGAAAAATAGAGACATAAATTAAATAGTATGCTTATTAGCATTATTCCAAAACAACATGTGGAATGTTATATTAATGTGTATGTTGTTGTGCCAATAAAGCTTTGCTGTTGTTTCTATCACAGAGAAGAAACTCATTGAGTATAAAGGCTTATGTTCAGAAAAACATGTTCCCTGGATCAAATTCAAAAAGAGTTGCTACAGCTTTAACACCGTTCTGCAGGGCACAAGTTTTGATGCTGCATATGAAATGTGCAGAAATCAAGGTAAGTGACTATTTTATAGCTACAGAATGTAATTGTGATATAGTTAAGGAAAAAAAAAACACACAGATTTTCTGAAATGACTGAAGTCACAGCAAGTGTTTTCTCTGGTTCAGGAAAACACTACTGGAGCTCATTAAGCCAACAATGAAATTGAAGGCAACGTATATAAAAAAAATGGTCTTTTGTTTTTGAAAATACTCTTTTCTGGAGTAAGATATAAAATGCATTTATCCCCTTTCAAACTTGTTTTAAAATCAAATGAGAACAGTTTTATTAGTTGTAAGCTTCAGAACTTATAAAGCATAAGCAGGCTTTTCAACATTTTCAAACAAGATTCTGCATACCAACTTTTGAAATGCAGTTCTACATTTTAATGGTGTGAATTGTTTGAAAAAATCTGTCGTTTAATCTGCAGGATCTAATCTTCTAACTATTGAAGATGAAGATGAAAATGCCTTCATTCTGGAGGAGTTGCACAGTTTTGGTTATTCTGTGAAAATGGTTTGGCTGAATGTCCTGCATGTTACAGACAGTAAGTTTTGCATGGAAGAGAATTGAATGTAAGAATCTAGGATTTTTTTTTTAAGGCTGATGTAACCATCTTACAAAATACTGCTACTTTTTGAGATTTGTTTTCACTGTTTACTATTTGTTTGCAATGTAGTAAAAAGCTGTGATCATTACTTACTAGGATTCTGAGTAGTAAGTGTGTATGCATGTACATGAGTGCCTTTATTGGCTTGTTAAAGAAACTCTGTGGGCTGTGTCAGCCATGTGGTATGTTTTTAAAGTATTCGACAAAGAAAGGAATATAGTAGACAAACAGTAGCCTGGCAGTGCTTTTGTACTGTATTGTGAGCATGCATGTTAAGGTGAGTTCAACTGAAACATGTTTATCAAAACATGATGACATTTTACAATGATTTATTACTTTTGCTCTTAGATGAAACAGTTTCCTGGTTTGATGGCTCTCCCTTAAATTATTCTAACTGGGGCATCAGGGAGCCTGAATTTGATCATCTTAAGGGGAATTTCTGTATCAGCCTGAGGACTGCGGATGGTGTATGGCAAATATCTCCATGCAGAGAAATAAAGGGATTTGTTTGTAAAAAGAATGCAGGTATGTGCTTCTATTTAAGGAACTGATCGTGTTCTCATAACTGCTGTCTTATGTTTTCTTCATTGCTTGCCTACTTTCTCTTAGTTTTCATTTAAATATTCTTTTTTTCCCATTAGAGAAAATAGCTGTGGAAAAACAAACCAGTCGGGGGTAGCCTTCTGAGGAGCCTGGGCATCTTTTGTTACTGCATGCTGCGACAAAATTTCTCTTGTGCATGTGAGCAGAGCTCTTGGTACAGGCAGCTCCAGTGGGTAGTAAGAGAATATGTACATGAGGGAGCTGAAGTGTTCTGAGAGTCCACTCAAAGTGCCAGAATCACTGCTGGACCCAATAGCTTGGTTCATACACCATTGCACACTTCTGCTTATGCGTGTGCACTTTCTGCAGCAGGTAAATGCTGCTGTTCATCTATGCCACAATGTAGGTTAATATATTCCGCTAAATTTAAAGGATTTTATGCAGGCAGCAGGCTAGGTCATATTTTACTTAGCCTGTTGTAATTCTGTTAACATGGCTAAAGTTCAACAAAGAACAGCTGGCTCTTGCATGTTTTTGAGCAGATTGTCTTTGGAGTATCAGTGATACACTGTGTGTGTGTGTACTAAATTTTGCTAGTACTGTGGATGTTCTTCTGACAGTTCTGGGTTTCTGGGTTCTATTTCAGATCTTAATACAGCAGAACACTCTGAAAAATGTAAGTTTTCTTTTTTACTTTCTAGATTTTTTTATAAGGAGCAATAACATGTTTTGAGGTGGTACTTTGTGAGATCACATTTAATAATGGAAAAAAGTTTATTTTAAAATGCATGACATAAAAAGAGTAATGGTGTTTTATGTGGAACATCCATGGTTTTGTACTTAAAATTATATGCAGTTATAACTGCATTTATGTAATAACAATCTCTGCTTTTTCCTTTCAGCATCATACTCTGGACTTGCTGCTCTGGCTGTTCTGGTAACATTGGTGATGCTGGCTGCCGTTTCCATTTTTCTGTGGTGCCTCTACAAACAGAACAACAGATTCTTCCTCAGAATACTGTGGGTTAGAAATGCCTATTTTCCACAGATTAATTCTGATGTTCCTGCTCTGGAAGAAAGTATTCTTATTTCTGATTTTGAGAAAGATGACAATTAATCAGTGGGGAGAACCGAGTGGTCATGTATTCCGTGTTAAATTCCATGTCCTACAGTGTTTTTTTTTTATGAGCCAGTTGCTGTCCAAGACAAGCTCCACTTCTTAGCTGGTGGTGAGAACACCTACATGGTACTGGAAGAACAGAGCAGCAAAGCAGCAGCTGCTGCTCTTTCCCTCCTTGTGAATTTGTTGCAGCAAAGTTTCTGAAAGGTTTCCATAGTGAGCAGTGAAGAGCTGAGCACCAGACACACCTACTCTCACAGGCACCAGACCCAGGCTTCCTTGGTGGCAGAAGGTCTGTGCTCCCTTCTCAGGAGACTCAGGGCATGTGCTTCTGGAGGAGCTCTTGCACTCTGGTTGGAGAGTGCGCAGGGGCTGCTGCACTTGGACCTCTTCTGCTTTGTAGTAGAACGTGGTGAGAATGCACAGAGCCATGGGGAAATTGGCTTCTTTGGGAAAAGCTGTGAACTAAAAATGTTCCAATACCACAAATCTCAAACCGCTCACGTGGAGCAGTCATATCTGTGCCCCCAGGCAGAGGATGTTTCCATGCGGCTTCTTCCCTTGGGAATATTTGGGCCCCTTTGCTTTTGTTTTCATACCAAAAAAGCTGCTCGTGAGCCAGTGTTAAAAACCTGTCCTTGAATTTAGGAACTCTGAAACCTACTCCAAAGCTTATGGAGTAGTTCTTCCTGATACCTATTCCATTCATAGAATGTACTTTTTTCATATGGTGGATTCTTAGCAGGTGGATTTCCAAGTTTGCTGAGATGAAGTTACTTTTGTTTGGGAGTGTCAGTGTTGCCATGATGGCTTGTTTACATTATGAAATACCTTAGGCTTGAGATACAGTAGTGTATGGATATTGTCGTCCTGAAGTTAATATATTCAGTAGAGATACTTCTGGTGCTGCACTTCTAGAGAAACAATGTTATCTCTCACCTCGGTCACTTCAGAAACTGAATCTCATCAGCCTCTTTCAAAGATGCTATGGAACAGTATCTGTTTGAAGGAAAACATTACTATAAATCTTGTTGAAATTATGGTAATAAATTGCTTTACTGTTCACTTACAGTGCAACTTCAAGCAGTGTTTATGTATGTTCTTCTGAGACCCTGCTTTCCACACGTAAGGATGATACAAGGGAGAGCCACACCTGCATTTCACAAAGAGTGCTGCCCTCCTTCGTCTAAGTCCTGTGATCCCATATAACACACCTTCAAGGGCCACATTTTACTTTCACTGGTATTTCACTTTCACTAGTCATTACCAAGGTGCTAATGGTGTTAATACCATCTTTCACTGGTCAGTTGTTCTCCTGGCTAATGGCTGTGCAAGACCCACAGATTCAGGTCACGGTTCTCGATGGTGAATGGGTTCTATAGATTCCTACCACTCTACCCAGTCCTCCAGTTACTTCTGTGAAAATATCAAAACCTTTTATGGAGGACTTCTAAATTATTTCTATTGTAAAGTGGAGAAAAACAAAACAAATTGTTGATCACAAAGAGTTACTGGAGTATTGAATAGCTGTGCCATTTGTCATCTCTAAAAGCTGCTATGAAGGGCTGTGCATGTTGTTGTGTTGGTTGGTTTGTTATGGGATGACTCATTCTAAAAACTTTGCAGGAACCCTAAAATGGAGATATGTTTGTGAAAATTCAGTAACCAGCCAAGGCCAAATGCAATGTTCTTATTTGTGCACATACAGGGGAATGCATGACTTCTTTCCAGTTAGATTTCATGTAGCAATTCTTTAGACGTGACCAAATAAAAAATGTATTTTCATGTCATAATTATGTATAAGGTTATATTTTTCTTCATTATTTAGTACGTAGAATACTTCTATACTGGTTTACAGGATACAGAAATGTGGTTGAAGAGACTGCAGATGCATCTTATCAGTATATAACAAAAAAAGTGACCAACTCTTCCTTCCCCATGAGAATTTCACCTGTTTAAATTTCAGCTGGAGGAGCTTAAACAGCCATCTTCCATTCATCACATTCACTGACAAGCGTACATGTCTTTTTGCAGCAGAGTGACTTGAAGGATGCTTTTTGCTTGCAAAATTGTAAAGTATTTTGTCTCAGGACGTGCATTTATCAGGCTATTATGCTGTTACCTAGTTACGCATATGCTGTCACATTTTGACATTGTTAATGAAGGTGTATATTTTTTCAAAAAACCTGACGTGGATATTTTATCAATTTTCCTTGAAGTATGTTGTAGTCATTTTAATATATCTGAAGGGCAGTTGTATAATAAAAAACCCTAACATCAGAATAGAGAATGTTAACACTGATTGTGATGTAGGTGATCTTGGATCAAAGCAACAGTACTTCAAGCAGTGTTTTCTTCATACGTTAAAAATAATCTTCAGTTGACAAAGTCATAAGTAGAAACAGTGTCATAAGTGTTTATTTTAAAATCTTTTGTCATTTAACTTTTCTAATTGCAGGTGCTACTCACTTAAGGATGTTATTGGTGACTGCTTCCTATTTGTTGTTCTAAGAATAAGAAAAATCTTACAGTGAGAACCATTACTTACTGGAATAACGTCCTTGGATGTGATAATTCATATCACTGTAGGGTTTCAAGATGCAGTTGGACATGGTGCTAGGCAATCTCATCCAGACTTCCTTTTCCTGTGAAAAGTTGAACCTGATGACCTTTAAGGTCCCTTTCACCTGGTCTGTTCTATGATTCTATGGATTTTACATTAGTTTTATTTGTTTTTCCTTAACTCAAGCTCCTCTATCTCATTCCTGCTCAGAGTACTTGTTGGCTACGTTTTCATGAGTGATTATGATAGTAACAGCAGTGAGGTTCACTGTATTACTTTAACTAGGAAATTAAAGCATGAATAATAACTTTTCGGGCTGCAGTTTTTCTTTTGCCAATTTTAGTGTCTCCTAGCAGCAAGTTCCCAGGCTTTGCCCCAGGTTACAGTGTTAGGAGAAGGGCAGCTTGCATCAGGCTGCTGCTTTTTGGCTGCTATACAGCTCTCCTCCATTCCTCCCTCCTCCTTCCCTAGCCTTTGCATGTGTGCACACACTTCTGTGTCTGGCTCAGGATGAGAGGCCATGAGGCTGCTTTAGATCTGTGCACCTCAGTCCAGAGGGAGTGTAGGGAAGAAATACTTTTTTGTACTGTGTGCAACTTAACTCACTCTGCTTCCCTGGGCGCTGCTGCACAAATTTAATTTAGACCCTCCCTACATTTTTCCTCCGTCACACTGCCCCTCCTTTAGTGCAGCAACAGGCATCCTCAGTCTCTTGTAATAATAAACCCACTGTAATGAAATTGTGGCATACTTCTCCTACAGACCAGGTTTATATTAGCAGGTTTTTTTGATGAAAAGCTAAATTTAGCATTTGGCAACTAGTTTCAAAATTCTTAACTTTAAAACAAACAAAAAAACCCCACTCTTCTTGAGCTATAATAATATTTCCTTTGGGTAATCAGTGGAATGTTGATTTTAAAACCCTAAGGATCAGTGCTGACCTCACAATCTGAGGAAGTCTCTGGCAGGAGCAGTTTGCTCTGCTGACATGGTTTGAGTTAACATAGAGCTTTGTGATCAGAAGCACGATCCCAGTCTGGCCAGTAGATGGTGCACACAGAGCTGACAACATGGCGAAGTGAGCCCTTTGCAAGTCGTAGGGATTTGCTAGGGATCTTTCTTGAAGTTTAGTTAAACACGCAGCAAAACTCCTAAGTTTCAACCCTTTGCAGATGTCAGCATCCTTAAACCTGCCTGCTACAACACGAAGCTGTCTTATGATGGCTTCTCAAAGCTCATTCTCTGAATGCATCAAAATTCTGTTCACGCCTTAAGAGCTGCAGATCTCTTTCTATATCCATTATCTCTTTGCAGAGTAACTGTGATTTGGATTTTGATCTTAGAACCTGGAGTGCTTGAAGGTAGCACCATGGTAATTTATAACCTGATTTTGAATTGCGGAGACTTCTGAAAGCACGAGGCTGGATAATAGTGAGAATTCTGCTGCTGTTTCCTTTATTTCCAATGGTTATTTTTGTTTGTTGGGTTGTTGCTCTTTTCTCAAACTTAACCAACAAGGCAGTTTTCCATTCTGATTCTTGGAAATAAATGCTGCAGACCATAGTTTTAGTAGAAAGGCAGCTAATCTGTAGATGCGTTAACTCTAGTTATCTTGTATAGCTGGCTAAAGTTTACGTTCTTCTGCATGCCAGCAGAGGAAAATGGGGAAAACTTTCTCTGAATTGGTTTTTCAGATGACCAGGTCTATTTTTGCATTTTTCTTACATGGATCTTCATTTTGAGAAATTAGAAGGTTCTAAGCATGCTATAGGAAAAAGAAGTCTCTGTTTATTCTGTATTTTTTTCTTCAGTGTATACTGAAAATTATCTCACCAAGCTACATATTCAGGCCATTTTTTTTCCTGAAGTGTGATCATGAACCTTTGAACCCAGTAATAACCTGATTAAATCTGCTTTGCTACTTTCTCCTGCCATAAACTCTGTGTGTATTGCAGCTGAGAAGCACCAGGAAAGTCTTTGCTGGGAGCCGAGAGCAGGCATGCACACAGCTGAGGGAAGAACTGATTCTTACCTCATCAGCAGCTTTGTGCTGCACGACTTCACTGACGCTTGATGTGGGACTGCATCCTAGAGCTTGATGCTTCGTTCAGGTGTGTAAGCAAATCCCTAACACTGCATGCTGTCCATGAGCAGGGAGACGTAAAAGCTAACATAAAGTAAAATAATGTTCCCAGTTACATATGACTTAATTTGTTACAGTCCTGTCATAGACTGCAAATAATTCTGCTTTAGCTGCATTTGTTTCTCTTGGGAAGTTTTCGCTGATGCTTGTATTTTTACCTGTTACCTACCTTAAATCTGACATCTACCAATTTACGTGACCTAACGTTGTGCTTTCTAGTATGTAAAATTCCCCAGCATCAGAAAGATTCTTTCTGGAAAGGCCTGAGAAAAGATAAAGTTGCTGCTGCTGCTGCTGCATATTTTGTCCTGGGGGTCATTAAGAGGCAAATTGAATTACCTTTTAAAATTATTTCAAAAGCAAATACTGAAGATGGAGCTCAATGTGCGGGACATTGCAACTATAAAATCGTGCCTTGTAGTTAAAGGTGAAAATGCAGTGAAGAATCCTGCAGGCTTTCCATCTGGAGAGAACAAATTACTAGCTGCTTTTCTTTTAAAATATGTGTGGGATAAATAGCAGAGAGGCTCTTCTCCCACACTCTTCTACCCAAAATTTTTGCTCAGACATTGGCTCTGTCACCACACGCTGCCGGGGTGCTTGTCCCAGAAGCACAGCCCTCAAGAGTGCAGGCCATTGGGTATGGCAAGAGGAGGACATGGTGTGGGCTCTGTTCTCCTTCCTATATCATCCATGGCCCTCCAGAGCATGTCTGATTGATGATTTGGACCTTACTGGTATTTGCATCTACATCTTCTTTGTCCTTAGGAAAGGCTTAGGGCAGATGTTCAGTCTCAGCTGCACTTATGGATTGCTCTTCCACTTGGTCTAATGTGAGTCCAAACCCGGTGTGGGGAGATAGGAGAGAAAGAACTGACCCCTGATGAAAGCAGAAGCATTAAGGGAGTAGGGATCAGTTATTGCTGCTGGTTGGGACAGTTAGAGCAAGGAGCAAACAGCTAGAGGCATGGCAGAAAATACAAGAGAACCATGGGGAGAGCTGGGCTGTACATCAGGCACTCACCGGAGTGGTAGGGGCACTTGCCAAAGCACTGTGCACTGCTAAATTTGATAACTGTTGTTTGGAAATAAACAAGTGCACGACCACTGCTGGGGAATACATTCAGAACACTGCTGGATGTCCCTTTCAGCTCAGTCAGGGTAAACATGAGTAATCCTGATCTGAAAATATTGGTGTGTGTGACTGTGGATTCCTCATCCTACTTTCTTCTAAGCTGGAGTTTAGGATGCAAATTTCATACAGCTGGGGCACAGGGAACACCTCTGGTTAAATCTGTGGTTTACTACATGATAGAAAGGGCCAGTTCTGAAATGAGCACAGCTGAATCATCCTATTGACCTACTACAGCAGCTGGTTTGGGCTAAGCACCCAGCCTGCCCAAAATCCACATGTAGGATGGGGAAAGTGAGTGGAATGGCTTAATAAAGCAAAAGCCCATAACCAATAAATGTAAATAAAGAGATACGTGCAAATAATAAACTTTTTTTGCTTTTGTTTCTTTTACTTTGTTTAGATTTGTTTTGTGTTTCCAGTTTAGTCACAGACCCAGGAGATGGCCTGATGGTCAATATAACAGTACCGAAAAAAAGAAGATGGCTCACGTGTCGTCTCCCAAAACCAGAGAGGTAAGAGAAACCCTTCAGAGCCCAAGGTTTTCTTTCTCAACCTAGAGACGAAGAAAATCAATAGAAATCTGAAAAAGGCTGGAGCTTCAGCTCAGGTGTTCCAGAAGACAAAGACACCCACAACAGGCACAAGGCTTAATTTAAGGTGCATATTGCTGTGTCAGTTCTCATGTTTATTATTTTTATGATTGCATCCTAAAGCAACTGCTCTTTTGATCCATTAGCTGCTGCTTGGGGAAAGAAAAATAAAGCTTGCATAGAAAATAAAAAAAATTTTTCAGGCTGGAGGCCAAAACTTCACGAGAGAAGGCTGAGGCCTAATATGTTTTGTTTAAGGTCTTTGTTTCTGGTAGATGTTGACTAGATTCCGGAGGATGAGGGCACTTCGAACGAAGCCAGCTGGGGAAGTCAGTTAGTTAAGTATTAACCCTCTGAGGAGTAGATTGAACTGTGCAAAAGAAACATTCTGAGAAAACATCAAAAGTAGCGTAGATTTCTTCCAAGAAAGAAGTACTGTGGCTTGTATTTATATTGGAAAAGGTAGAGACAATTTGTTGTATACGTGACTGAATTCCTCAAGATGGGTAACTGTCCAGAACTCATTTTCTCCCTTAGCATACTTCAGCAGTCCCAAGGCTGAAATAAGCCTAATGGTCAGGAATTGCTTTAGGGAATTAGTAGAAGTTAGGCAATTAGTGTGATATAAATTGTAGAGGTGAAAAAAGGCTGTTGTGAGTCCTGCTGGACATGCTGTAATAATGTGAAGTAGGATTTCACAGGTGTAAACTGGGAGAGGAACATTGAACTCTATACTGTGCTTTAGAAAATGTTTTTCTAAAAGTATTGTGATAAATATTCAGATACCTAATGTAAAAAAAAGTTTTTTTAAAAAAAAGTTTTTAAAAAAACCACCAAGCGAACAACAAAAGGATCACCTCACTGGGGAAGTGACTATATAGCACGTGCAGGTGTTGTGCAAACAGAGTAAAGGAACAGTTAAACACAGGCAGTAGAACAAAGTACAGTGCAGTTTTGTGTTTAACTTGTGGCCAGTCTTAGCTATAATTATAACATGAAAAGGATGCATTAAAAATGATTATGAAAATAAAAATCCTGCCTCAAAAAACAAAGATGGGGTCAGAAAAGAAATTTAGAATCAACTTCCACCATTTGCTTGACCTGTTGCAGTTCTTTCCCTTCTTGATGCATTGGTTGCAGCACAGGATGTCAACTCTTGCAAGCAAGTGCAAAACAGATGTAACAGAACGTGTAATTGTTTAAAACTAACTGCTCACATGTGATGCTGAACTGATTTTTGTTTTGTTCCCTAGTAATTCAGCATGTTGTCATTTTAGGTATCAGACTGATAGGGAAAAGTTGTTATTGATAGTCGAGCTGTTTAAAGCTGAATTGCTTAACAATTATTTTAATATCAGAGATGTGTGTATTTTTGACTTGCTAATGCTGTAGGTGGTATTACTGGCTTAGCGAAAGTCGCCAGCAGGCAATACGGCGATCAGCAGCTTGCCTCCTGAGCTTGTCCATTATTTGGAACTCTAGTTGCTTTGCTGCAACTTGTCTGCTTGTGTATTGACAGCTATTACAAATGATGAAATGGAGTCATTATAAAGCATGCCCTTTCCAGAATGCTGCTACAGACTCCTGTCCCTACTAGGACTGATTTAAATTGTGGCTGATTATGTAAAATGGATACTTAGAGTATTGTTACTGGAAAGCATTAAGCTCAACCTTTTCAGAGTGATCAAGAATGAGATTCTTAATATGTTACAGTACACTTCAAGATCAAAGGGGAAATGCATGCATTTTGTCAGGAATTAATGCACAGGGACCCAACCCCAACTCCTGCTGGTAAAGTGCCAGTTGTGTGAGATGTCTTAGGTTGTGGGTCCTACTGTAAAAACAAACAAACAAACCACCAAATCAGGTGGAATTTTGGACACGTGTGGGCATGCATTGCTTAGGCAGCTAAAATAGCAGTAACAAACATGTGGCCAAATGACAGCAGAGCAACAGTCCTCGACTCCAAGAATCAAATTGCAAAATCAGTGTTTTATTATTAGTGGAAAAACCCCTTTGCAGTAACAGTTTGAAGTACTTCATTCCATCACTGTTTAGGTGCTTCTAAGGATAGAGAGATGCATGTTTTGCCAAAAACTTCTGTCGATTTAATTTCCAGACATATTTTTTCAAACTAAATTCAAAGAAATTTTGTTCTCAATTCAGGATAATAGCAGTGAAAGGAAGGAGCTAAAACATGGTGTAATGAAATGAATGAAGAAGCTGTATTTTCAGTTCGGTATTGGGTTAAAACATGAGATTACTATCCAAGACTCATTGAATTACAGCATTGTTATGGTGCTATATTAAGGCATTAACAACCTTTCAAAATCTATGCTATTGTTTATTAAAAAATGAGATGAAGTCAACTTCAATTTGAAATGATCTCTAGCACTGTTCATGCTTTATTTTGTGTCCAATTATTATGTTTAAACATGTTTTCCTAGAGGAATAAAATATACTCTGACTTGGAGTCTCCACTAACTTTTGCTTTTAAAGTCAAGATTCTTGGCTTGCCTTTTGCTCATTCCAACTTTATAGTGTCTGTCATGTCCTCTCTTGTAGTTCTCATGGCCATAAAAGCAGAACGTGAAACTAAAGGTTAAAGATAAATGCTTGAGTTTAACCAATACAGCTACTGTTGCCTTAAGGACTTACTTCTGAAGGCAGTGGTTGGATCATTCTGTTTTGGAGGTTGGATGAAAATTATGTTCAATATCCATGCCTGAGTAAAAATTAAAATCATTATACTTCTAGCACTTTGTCTTTTTGAAGACTTCAGATTGTCAGATCAAGTGCTAAGTGCAAGGGGAACGTAGTCTAACTGTTGGACTTTATGCAAATGAGAAAATATTCAATGTGTCGCAATGAGAATTTAAAAGAGAAGCTGCTCCATTAGTAACAGTACTCATTTGTGGGGAACGGAATGAAGAAGACCTAGACTCCTCTTTGTGCTCTAATAAATATTTTCGTATTTTGAATAATAAGAATCAACTCCTGTGAGAACTTGCTTTAGATTTACGGTTACTGAATTTACCTGGATTGGTTAAGAGGTTTAGATTCCTCTTAGGAAAAGGGATTTCATTTGGGTATGTCATAGCAAATATATCCAAACTGGCAATCTGTTTGTTAAAAAGGAGAAAACAGCATCTTCTCTCTCTTTCTGGGAACAGTCTGTTGAGAAAGTTCAGCAAAAAGTGAGGAACTGAGTAACACTGCACTGTCAGGACTTGCCCAAGTGTATGAGCAGCAAAAGGAAGGCTAGGGAAGGTGTGAGACTGTTGCTGAATCGGATGCTGGTAGCAAAGGACACAGAAAAGGCAGAGGAACTCAGTGTATTCTTCCTCTTTATCTTTACTGGTAAGACTTGATTTCAGGAATTCCACACCCCTGTGACCAGTGGGAGTATCTGGAGCAATGAAGACATTCTCTCAATAGATAATATCAGAGCATTTATATAAATTTGGATGTGAACAAATAGCCCATTGGTTCCCCTGGACATCTACGTGTGCTGAGGACAGATGACATTGCAAGAACACTCTCAAGTACCTTTGAAAGGTCACAGTGATCAGAGGAGGTTCCTGAGTACAGGAAGAAAGTAAATGTCAGACTTAACATCAAGAAAATGAGAATGTGAGCAGCTACGAGGCCAGTCAGCACCACCTCAACACCTGGGAGGGTGGTGGAGCAGATAATCCTAGAACCGTTTGAGTTGGAAAGGACCCTTAAAAGGTCATCGGGTCCAACTCCCCTGCAGTGATGAGGGACACCTAGAGCTCCATCAGGTGCTCAGAGCCCCTTCAGCCTGACCTTGAGTGTCTCTGGGGATGGCTCTCTGGGCAACCTGTGCCAGTGCCTCACCACCCTTATTGTAAAAAAAACTTCTTCCTTATATCCAATTGAAACTTCCCCTCTATTAGTTTGAAATCATTTCTCCTTGTCCTATCTTGAGAGTCTGTCTCCTTCTTTCTTATGCCCTCCCTACCTCCTCAGATACTGAAAGGCCCCCCCCTTTTAATAATGAAAGGAATTCTGGAATTAATTTCAAAATATATTAAGGATCCAAAGAGGAATGGGAGTTGTCAGTGTGGACGTATGAAGGGAAAATCATGCCTGACAGACCTGATAGCCTTCCACGATGAAGCAATTAGATTGATTGTTGAGGAGGGAGACGTGGATGTTAATCATCTTGCTTTAGAAGGCTTTCAGTGCTGTCATAGCATCTTCATTAACAAGATGATGACGGGACAAGTGGACAGTGAGGTGAACTGAAAACTGATTGAAATGACAGGCACAAAAGATGATAATCAGTGGCATAGGGTCAATAGTGAGGCCAATGCCATTTAACATCTTCATTAATAGTCCTTGATGATGGGCCAGAGTGCATTCTCAGCAAGACTGCAGACAATTGCAAACTGGGAGGGCTGATACGTGGAAGTGGCTGTGCTACCATTCAAAGGAATCTCAACAGACTGGACAAATCAGCCAAGATGAATCTCCTAGAGTTTAACAAATGGAAATGCTAAATCCTCCACTTGGGAGTAATACTCCCACACACTGACAAATGCAAGTAAGTTCTGCCTAAACTGGGGACCAAATAGTTGGGAAGTAACATTACAGAAAAGAACCTGGGAGTCCTCGAGAACACCAGCTTGAACATGAATTAGCAATGCAACCCTGTAACAAAGAAGACCCAACAGTCTCTTGCTCTGGTCAGACACAGGAGCAGGCTGCCTGGAGAGGCAGTGGAGTCTCTGTCCTTAGAGTTACTGTGAGTGTGACTGGACAAAGCCACGGGCATCCTGCTCTGGCTGATCCTTCTCTCTAAGCAAGGGGTTGCACTAGATAATCTCCAGAGGTCTGGAGTTACCAAATGTTGTATAATTAGACTTTACAACTTAACATATGCTGTAAAGTCAAGAGTCTAGAAGCTCATTAGTGGTTAGTATATGGGCAGAGCACTGCAGATCTGAGTCATAAGGGATCTATGCTGTTGTGCATTATCTTCAGCTTCTGAATTCTCCCTCTCATATTCTGCATCAGGTACATGAAACCAGCTCACCTGAACTATTGTGTAGTGATGAAAAGCTGATAGCAGTACTCTCATAGTCTCTCCCTGATTTACCCATAGTGTCAAGCACAAGTAGAAGTTCTCTAAACTCATTTGTATGCACTGTCCACCCACAAACTTTATCTTGTTGCAAGCGTTGAGTCATAGACAGGTAGTTCTTGTTCAAGTCGCAGCCTCATGTAAGCTGTGGGTAATAACAAAAGATATTTCAATCTCATTTTCAGTAATGATAAAGCTAAGGTACAAATAATTTCTTTACAGCAGAACACCCTCAGATCAACAGAAAGAAGCAAACAAGTTTCATTTGGGAGTGCCGCTGATCTGTTCTCCTAGCAGGAGCTGTCATTCTGTTCAACAAATCTCTGGTGGACCGTATCAACCAGATCGCTTTCATCCACATGCTTGCTGACCTCGTCAAAAAGCACTCGAGAGGCCTGGAAGGTAAATACTAAGTTTAGAGATTATATGTTGACGCTGCCCGAACAGGTCCTATTTATCCAGCTGCACACTAATTCTAGCCCTTATTGCTGTTTCTGCAACTTCGCGTGGTTCAAAGTCCTGGTGGCCTTCAGCATCACCCACCTTGTCTCTCTCCTTTTTGCCCCCAGAACAATTTTAGAAATTGGTGTCACGCTGCTGCTCTCTGCTCAGAGAAAGCTTGAAGAGAAAGTTTACATGCTGCCACTAGCAGCTACTTACCTGCACTCCCCAAGGAAGCTCAGGTGCCTAGCATAGTTCCTGGGGATTTCTTCTCCTCATGTTTTAGGTTCCAGCTGTTCCCAATCAGCTCAGGTTCAGGCAGAGGCTCTGCTGACTCCCTCAGAAATAAGTGTTCAAGTACAGGAATCACCTGCTTATTGCGGTGTGTGCATGCATATACACATCACCTGGTTTCCTCTATAAATGTTTTGGCCTCTCTTCTCTTTTACTCTGCAGATGTCTTTGGTCCACCAGACTCCAGTGGTCTTGGTCTTGATGTATCTGGAAAGGATTTAATATTAGTTCTGATTTCTCTTGCTAGCTGCTGTTCACACTTTTTATTGCTATGTCACTGTGTTTTCCTTTTTAATGTGTTCTAATGTATCAGTTCGTGACTCTGGCCTTTGGTTTTTCAGTTGGAGATGAATTCAACTTCTTGCTTCTGATAGCCTGTCTTGTGATCCCACTATCCTGTGTCTGCTTCCTGTTAGTGCTTCTCAAGACGTTAGCAGCTGTGCTGCATATCCTTACTGTTTCGAGCTGCTCCTTTCTGTTTCCTTTTCACAAGTTTTGTCATGTCTGTGTCTCTGCTCTTTCTGAAGCTGAGTATAGCTGCTGTAATGCTTGGACTTTGATAAACCTGGGGAATTCTGAATGTAAGCACCAGAACAGCAACCCCAACCATAAATGGAAGATCTAGTGTAAGATCTTGCACGCTAATGAGGACCACATAAAAGACTCTTCCATGACTTCCTTGTCCAACTGCTCTGTGAAATTACATTTAATGGAGTCAATGATTGTTACCTAAAGTACAGTTTCTGCAGATTCAGCACTACGTATACTTAAAGCTAGCATTTCAGTCCATGCGGAGCCCGTGTCACCTGGTGGGCTTTTGCTACATTCCTTTGATTTCAGCGATCACTACCAAATTTCCCTAACTTATACCAGCTCTTGTGCTTTCCATTTATTTAATGTCCTGGTACTGTGATGTCCAATTTGCCTGATATGCCACTGTCTTCATCTAAAATTTCCCTCATTTTTTTTCCTCTGTATTTTTATCATTTTTATTGTTGTTGGTGTTCGTTCTTTCCTCATTTCCTATTTAAAAGGTACTCTGTCCATTTTCCACTCACTATTTCTGTACTCTAGCCTCTTCTGCAGTCAACAAAAGCAGAATTTCTATGCCTTTGCTCACGGCAAACTGCTGCTTCGCCACAATGGCTGTTCTTCAATTTATAGCTCAGTCATATTCTTCATGACTTTAAGTGCCAGCGGTGTAGCTCCCAGTAAGTCCATCCTTTCCACATAAGTTCTTTTAATCTCGATGTGCTCCACATCAATCTGAAATGTAGCTTTTTACCATCCTCTCAGTGACACTTTAAAAATTTGCTTCTTGCTAGTCACACACACAGGGCAGTGGGGATAGCTCTGTTGGGGAAGGTCTCATCCATGTTGTCCTCTAACAAGGTGAATTTGCCTCCAGAAAGGCATGAGAAAAGATAAACCACAACTTCCTTCCCCTTTCAGGGAATTGAGTCCCTTCTCCTTTTAGAGAACTAACTCACTTTGCATGGGTAAAGACAAAAAGAGCCCCATCAGACTTTGATTTAATTTTAAAAGCCCTTCTACCCAAATGAGTTTTTATTTTCTTAAGAACATTGCCCATATTATAATTGATGAACTTTTAAACCATCCCACCAAACTTTTTTTTGCATTAAGTTTATTGTGTTACAAAATATTATTTTAGTAGCCAGATCCCACAAACATATTATGAAAAATGATCTTACATTTCAACAGAAAATAGCTTTTGAGGAGATATTGAATGTATTAACTGTCAGTAGAGCTACAATACAGAGGCACAGTTTCCATTAAAAATCTATGTTGCAATGTCAGAAACCTTTACTTAAAGTGCTGCAAAAATGTATCGTTTGACACTCACTTTAGGGTCTTTACCAGTCCTCCAAACGTTAAAGCACAGCTTTTATTACTTTATTGTTGTTCCAAGTGCACATACAAATCCCAGCAGGAATCAGAGCCAAACTAACATACACAGAAGACGTTCCCCACCATAAAGAGAGAAGATGCAGGAGAGTGGATGTGTCCACTTGCCCTTCTCTGACCTGTTTCTCAATCCTGTTTCTAGTATTTCAGGAGGCCTTGTCTAATCTGAGTTTGAATATGCAGCAGGACAGAACTTGGCAGTCACTTTTGAGTAAAAAGAAGGCTCGTATTACAATGAAGGTTTGTAGTTCTGGAAATTACCTACTGTGTTTCTGTGTATTGGCAGAAAGAACACTCTAAAATGCTGTAATAACATCAAGCATATTTTTCTTTAAATGCTGAAACTTGAAGAGAGTAGGGATTCCTAACCATAACAGACCCTTCAACTAAGAACTCAGAACCTTGGAACACATGCTAGAGGTTTGTGTAGATTGTTAAAGAAAGGTAAAGAATATATAAAAATTCAGATTGTGTGGTTTCATCATAACCTGACTGTAACAATGACCATTTCACAACACGTTAGAAGGGTAGGCTGCTGCAACAAGAAATCTAAAGAAACAGTAAAGAAATGCTGTTTTTCTTTCTGTTCCCATTTTGTTAAAAGCTAAATATTCATTAATATTTTAAAATTAATATTTTAAAATAATGAAGCCTGTAAAAGCCAGATAAAACAGCAAGCCAGCAAATAGAATAAGTGTCCACATAGAAAAGACCATCCAGGTGGCATTAATGCAACAAAAAAATAACCAGAATATTGCTTAAGGATTTTCTCTGATCTCTCTGCACCCAGATCAGTTGCTGGATGCTTCATACCTCTCCTTTCAGTTTTGCACTTTGCTTTTCCATGGCCACATATGGAATTAACGAAGACATTCTTTTTTTATGTGTCAAAAAAGAATCATTTGGCTTTTGGCCATACTTACGGTATTAGTTGAAGTTCTCTGAGTTTCTGTTTCATTAAAGTACCTTTACACGTGCCCTGGGCTGGTATTTTAAAGGGCTAACAGTCTCTCTACTAAAACTAGAGACATGTTTTAATACCAAACTTATAAGCAGAATCTAGGTAGGAATAAAATATTTTCTTCTCCAGCAAATCTCTCAAGCCCTCATCTGTTTTGCTTTGTTGCGTTTCCTGTGAAGGCCTGGGTATTGCAAGCACTGATGTTGCAAGGTGGAAAAAGTAATAAACAACTCTTGTTCCCTGTTTAGATGTCCCAGTTTCAAAGTCACTTCTGAGGGGACCAGAGAGGGCAAGAAATTACTATCTCCATTGCCTCTTCCCACTCTTGGGAGATGCTGGAGGTAGCAAATCCTTTTCCAGCATTCCTTTTGTGCTCACTGCCACGTGTATGCTCTCAACCCAGCCAGAAAAACCAGATTACAAAGTGTTGATAGTAAAAGAGGGAGGAAGTCTGCTCAGGCAAATTACCTATTAAGTGTGGTGAGCAGAAGTGAGATTGAGGTGGAGATTTATGGATAGTCAGGTGTTGATGCTTTCTGCAGGTAATGCTATTGTTAAAAACATATGGGTGCTATAAACATATGGGCATGAAAGCAAAGAAGGTATCTGTTGATGAACAAGAAAGACTGCTAGAAATAAAGGGCTCTTAGTCATGATGTTGGCACCTCCAAAGGCTTTTTGATTGTAAAGGCAAAGTCATCTGCTTGCAAGCAGGAGGAAAGGCTGCTGTGCATTGGTGTCAGCTGTTATAGAGTCTCCCTGTACCTGAAGTTCTCTATTTGTTACTCTCTAGGAATGCTTGAAGTCTGCTCTGCTGTGTGTGCTGCTTTGCAATGAGCTGTAGTTATGGATGGGGACAGGAAACATTTGTGGTTTGCAATACAGAAACTGTTCACCTGTTATGCTTGATTAACATTCACATAGCAGTTCGCATCAAATGCAGAAGCCTCATCCATAATGCCAGCATGAATCCTTTTAGAAATAGTCTTTGACACTTCTTTAATTTTGATAAGCTTTGTACAGAATGCTGTAGAAGATTTTCAAAGATTACCATATGACACAAACACAGATACTATTTCCTATGCTATTTCCTCCTCTGTACTGGTTTGTTGGTTGGTTTACTGGCCTCGTTTGCTTGGTTGGTTTTGTTTTCATTTGCAGAGTAACCATTTCAGGTACAACCATCTACCTTGAGGAATTACTTTCTCATTCTCCCTGCAAAATCTGGTGTAATCAAAACAGGAAAGACATCTCTTCTATAGGTGGGAGGCATGATATTTAGGTGGGAGGGCAAGCGAGTTCAGCAGAGAGAAGGCTGTTTGACATACAGCCTTTGAAAGCTGGCTTCCTTAGGAAGAGATGTGCAGGAGCCAGGCACTGTCAGTAGTGGGGGACAGTGTTGGCATCAGATTGCACAGCATTTGATTAGAAAAATTGCACAGAGTGCAAGCCCACCAATGGGTTAACAACCACAATTTACTTAGGTTTTAGCTGATCATTTCCACAGAACATTGTCCTGCAAATTTTTTTTTATCATAGTGGAAGGATAGATAAGAAACAAAAAGTGTGTTTTTTTTTAAAGTCCTTGATATAAAAAATAGTAAAACTACTGTATATGCGGTATATGGTTTTCAGCAACTTCCTGTATTTGAACTTCTATCATCAAAGCAGAGCCGCCTTAGTTGTGCTGGTTCAGTAAAGCAGGTGTACAGATCTGAGTCTGTATATCCTCATCTGTCTGCTGCTTGGCTGGGGAAGAAGGGAACTATGCATTTTGCTGTGTTCAGTAAGTATGCACTGCACGCTGTTAGTTTTGAAGCTAAACTCCACTCCATACTAAAACTGGGATAGACAATTATTACATTAAAAATAGCATGCAGGTGGGAGGGTTCATGGGGATGCAGGGTTCACACCCAGTGTTTCTTGTTGTGATGTTTTATTTAAGAAGTGGCACACCACCTCACCAACATGTTTTAGTTTCAATAGCTTGCTTTTATAACAGCAGGGAATTTCTGCCTCCTACTCTCTGTGTGGAGACACGAGCGCTCTGCCCTTCCAGAAAACACTTTTGCATAGCAGAGCCTCAGTTTTGCTGCAGCTGTGGAACCTCTTTCTGCCTGAAACCAATTTTTAGAATAGCTTCTGACTCTGCAGTCAGGTCTGGCTCTGCAGCTCCGAGCAGCATGGAGCACTTGCTTGCTTACAGATGCCTGGTTTCGTTCACTTTTTTCAGCTCAGTTCCTGGTCAGGCAACACCCTCACTCTTTCCTTCCCCGGGTGGACAGATTTCTTCATGATGGGCACATCTGAAACACATAAAGAGCAGGCTCTGTGCTGCCCTTCCCAGCTCAGTGAAGATCTAATGTTTCTCTCCCTGAATGACTTCTCCTCTAAGTCTAATCAAAATAGATGTTTCATAGCCAAAGTGTTTTTTCCTTGCAACTTTGCAAGTGCTTTCTTGCACAGCTGGGGTTGCAGCCTTTCCAGGTCAGCAATGAATCACTGAATCTCAGGCTACAACTAGGCACAATTTTATTTCACATACTTTCTGTTGGCTCTCCTTCTTTCTCTTCCCCTCCTTCGGGCCAACTGGTCGCCCGTCTCTTTGTGCTTTTATTTTTGGTTTCTGCAACTTCCTGTCTTCAGCCTCATCGTTTTCTCAGCAGCAACTATTTCAGCTGCTCCCAACTCCATTTCCTCCCCCTTCCCTGGCACAACTGGATCAGCTCACTGCAATTTTAGCTTCTAGTGACTTGAAAATGCCAACTCTTAGAAAGCACTGAAGCAATTGGGACTCGTGGGCATGGCCTGTGGGGATGGCATAGCGGTAGGGCTTGTGGGCACGGCCTGTTGTTGTACCCTATGGGGACGGCCTGTGGGCACGGTGGGTGTTGGCACATGCTGTTGGGACACTGTGGGCACAGTGGGTGCTGTCAGCAGGGCCCTGCAGCCCTCACAACACAACGCAGCCCACGGCTGTGCTGCTGGGAGGGCTGAAGCGTGGCATATGCAAACTGTGATGTAACCCACTTTCCGTTCTTTTACTTTGACGTCTGCTATTATTGGTGCTCCTTTTCTTCTAATGCTTTTAAAAAACTTTTAACTCTAATTGCCATACATTAATTAGCTCAGGTTTGTCAATTTTTCACTCTCTGTCCTCTTAGAATTTTCACTTAATTTCCTTTTGATTTTAGTTACTTTTTTTGTTACTTTTCTTGGATTCTGTTGCAGTAATTAAGTCAGCTTTTCTTTTTTTTGTTATTTATTTTCCTCAATTTTGCAAGACTTTTTTTCTTCACTTTACTTCTCCTTTCACTTTCCCTCTTTTCTTTTTTCTTCATTCCCTTCACTTTCTCCCCTCGCCTTATTTTTTCTCTCATCTCCCCATGCCACTTCCCTTGCCCTCTGCCCAGTTCCCGCAGCGCCTGCCCCGCTCCGTCCCGCACAGCCGCGCCCCGCCCCGCCCCAAACTCGGGGAGGCAGTTCTCCCGACAACAGCTGACGCGCGGCGGGGCGGACCAATCGGAGGGCGGCCGGCGGCGGGGCGACGCTCCGCCACTACCAAGCCCGCTGTGCGCGTCCCTCCGCGGGACCATGGGGCGGCCGGCGGGACGCTGCGTGGCCGCTTGCTGCTTCGCCTGGCTGTTCGCCTGCTGCACGGCTCGCCGGGAGGACGCGGGTAAGGCGGGGGCCCACTGGGGGAGGGGGTGCCGCGGTGCCGTTTTCCCGGTGCCGGGCGGGACGGGACGGTGACAGCGGCCGCCGCCGGGCTCAGAGCAGATCGGAGGGCGTCCAGCAAGAGTTTGGAAGGCTGGGAGCGGAGGGATGCACCGAGAGACGGCGGTTCGCTGCCCTGCGCTGTCTAGGAACGTCGTGGCAGAGTGTCAGCGCGTTTTTAGCTCTGAGTTTTGTGCGTATAGGTGGGAGGAAGGGATACCGAGCCCTCCCGAAAGTGGGTTGGAGTGTTGACCTGCGGCAGGCGGTTAGTGGGCAGCGCTGGCGTTGAGCGGGGGCACCGCGCCCCGGGACGGTCCGCGTCGGAGCGCTATGCACAGCGAGCTGCTGTGCAGGGAGGTCTGGTGAGGGAACAGAAGCTTCTGTGGGGAAATCTTAAAGTGAAGTGGTTTTCTTCTGGATGTAAGAATGAAAGTTTGATGGGAAGAAGTGAAAGAAAAGCGAGGAGACGGAAAATCAGAGGGGAGGCGTGGGGCACGGTACAAGTGGAGCGCAAAACGAAAAGCGAAAGAGAGGGAGCGTGTTGGGGAAGCACAGGGTAGAAAGGGCCCGCAAAGGCTAGAGCTGGTTGGCTGGAGCCGGGAGTTAATGGGGAGGGTGGGTTAAAAAAGCGTGCGCCTCCGGCCCAGGCGGCCTCGGGGCTCTGCTGTGCGCTCGGCCGGCCCGGTTCCGCAGGCTGCTTGGCACTGCTGCGGTGGAAAATTCCCGGTGTACTGGGAAGTAGTGGTAAAATTCACTGAATAACAGCGCTGAGTATTTTCCTTGCCGTTCAGCCAAGCCTACTATTAAGTCATATTTAAAAAAAAACGCAGCAGGAATGCGATTGTCGGTGAATGATTATGAGGGACGAAGCGCTACTCAGCAGATTCCTCCCTTAAACGCCCGAGTAACAGCCATGCGGGTTCGGGACGGCACAGCTCCGGCTGCCGGCTCTGTGCTGCGGGGCCGTCCTGTGGCGGCTGGGGAATGCTTGGAGACCACTCTCTCTGTAAGAGTTGCTTGCTAAGTGCACGTTGTTGTTAGATGTGCTCTGGGCTGTCTGTTGAAACAGGGATTGATCCAATCGGTACGTGTTAAAATTAGAGTCATTTTCATTGACAGAATCAGGCTTGGAAAACAGCCTCACTTTATCCCTTCATTTTGTATAGACTTTTGAAGAGATTTGTTTATTTTTTGTTCCTGAGATAAAGAACACTCACTAAGGACAGGAAAATCTGCTTACTGGGAAGCTGCAGCTTATACGAGAAACAGTGCAATGTAAAGACAGCAGTTGTATTTTCTAGTAGCGTGCCTCAGAATGTGATCCAGTTTTTCTCAAAGAACATCCTCTGAAAGTGATACTGAGTCATAACCATCTGTGGCCATTCACTTGTTCTTACACAGGCAGCGATGCGTTTACCATTAGGCACGACACGCTCAACAAGTGCATACAAGTTAAAAACTCACGGATTGTGATAGATGACTGTAGAGAGACGAGTGAAGCTCTGTGGAAATGGGTGTCCCAGAATCGCCTTTTCCATCTGGGTGCCAAGCAGTGCCTGGGACTCGATATATTCACCAAATTACCGTCCCGCCTGAGAATGGTGGATTGCAACTCAGACCTCCGGCTGTGGTGGCGGTGTGCCGACGGCTCTGTGGTTGGTGCATCTCAGTACAAGGTGACCGTCAAGAGTGCCTATGTAACCGCCAGCATTAATGCGTCTGACCAATGGAAAAGCAACAACTCCTCTGGTGATATATGCCAGTATCCGTACCACGGTGAGTTCATGCAGAGGTTTGGGTCGGGGCTCCTAGTTTGAGTTAAATTTCCCCTTACTCATAGATTCTGAGAGCCTTATTCCTTAGTGCTTTGTGCAAATGACCTGGATTTCAACAAGATTTGAATGTATTTGTCCCTAACTTAGCAAAAAGAAGGAAGCACATTTCTGATGTGTTATGCAGCACACAAGAAAAAGTACAGAAAAATATTTTCTCTTGTTTCTTTCAGTTCTGGCATTGCTGTATATTATCTGTAACAACAAGTTACTGTGTTTTAAGACCACAAGTGTGATTTGCATGCTTTTGAATTAACTATGTCAGTACAGGCAATGACTTTTACTTGGTGTCTTTTGTATCTAATTCTCTACCTTTTTACCCTTTAGAGGTTTATACCAAAGATGGGAACTCCTATGGAAGGCCTTGTGAGTTCCCCTTTCTGTACAACATGACCTGGCATCATGACTGCATTCAGGATGGGACGCACACAGGTGGGAAATGGTGCGCCACATCTGAAGATTATACTCGTGATGGAAAATGGGGAATCTGCTTACAGCCAGGTATTCTGGGTTTTGAAATAGCTATCCTAAAAACATTCCGTGACTTCATGTACGTACAGTTCCGCCTCAGTGCAACAACTCGGTGTTAAGCTGAATAAAAACGGGTCAGTTTTCTATCGCAGCACTGACAGAACAATCAGCACACATTTACTCTGCAGTATATGTGATTTCAGTGTAAAAATCCATAGTGTTTTTTTTGATTTGAAATATTTATGGTGTTTCAGCATACCTGTAGTTAGAAGTACATTCTGCTTCCTTTGCACAGAGGATGGTTGTCATGATATCTGGGAACACGATGCAGGCTCTCAACATTGCTATCAGTTCAATACCCAGTCTGCTCTTTCTTGGAAGGAAGCTTATATTTCGTGTCAGAGGCAAGGTGGAGACTTACTTAGCATCCAAGATGCATCGGAATTAAATTACATACAAGGTAGATATACTTATTTGCATATTTTTATCAGGTAATATTGACAAATCAGTGAAGACAGCATTTTAATTTCTGCCTTAAAATTCTTGGTTACAACTTATTCACCATTGAACGCCTTGCTGTATAATCTGTGTACTAAAGTGAGATTAGCAACTCACTTTGCAAGTGTTGTTTGTTTTTAGTTTATCTGTGTGGTTTCATTGGTCAGCTGTTCTTCATATGCTGAGTAAGGTCCCCAAAATATGAGCCAGAGTGGCAGTTACTGGAGTGTGTGCACATTCATTGCACTGGTGTGTAGGAGACATCTTCACTGATGTTCAGGGTTGGCCTGGAGGGGCTATCAGTGTGCTTGTGATATAAAATCAAATGTCAAATACTTAGATGCACTTTCAGATGATGTTTTTATTTTAAAGGAGAACAATAAAAGATGAATATTCTACTCAAATTGTTTTCTTTAAAAAAAAAAAATAATAACCATATAAAATATATATATCCAGCAAAGGATGACATCGCTGAGATCTTCTGGATTGGCTTAAATCAGTTGGATGTTTCTAGAGGCTGGCAGTGGTCAGATCACAAACCTTTGAATTTTGTCAACTGGCATCAAGGTAATGATGTTTCTGGTGGTACTGAAAATATTTAGAACAGAAACCAGCATTTTATTTTTCTCTTCTCTTTTCTGTTTTTCACTCTTATCTTCTTCAGTGGACTTAATCAAAACTATCAATGCTCCATTTCTCTTAAACATCCTTTCCTCCTAGAGAGCACAAATCTTTCTGCGCTCCTGCTATATTTATGAAAAATTAGGGTAAACCTCTAAAAAGATAGAACTTATGTAGTGTCTTTGAGATCTGTTTTTGTTAGGGCAGCTGTAGACTCCTTTGCTACTAAAATTTCTCCTCTCATTGACAGTATGACATTGGCTTCCCTCAAGGAATAACATTATTGGTGTTTGTGTAAGAACCAATGTCACTCAGAAGTCTAACATGTTTTTAGACTTAAAGATTGCTTAAATTTGTTGTAAGGTGAAGATGAAAGAAGTGCAAAATCTTTGAAAACCTTTTCTAATTACTCCCGAGTTCCTAAGAGAATCAATGAGAGACTTGTTGGAATTTTCAGCATGTCCTAGTAATATTCTCATGAGTATGATGCGGATATTGATACGTGAGGCTCTTTGAGGTGTAACAGTCAGGAACACAAAAGTTGAGACCCTGGCCCGGTCTCTTGTACCCCCCCATGAAGAATTAAGGTCTTTCCTGCATGAGACTGAACAAAATCAATGCAGGGAAATGGGGCACGGGTCAGATTTGCATTATGCTTCATAGAAAGTCAAAGATCCTGTTGGAAGGGATCTTGAAGGGAAGCTGAGGACTGCAGAACGTTTAATCTGGGGCCTTGTCTGTTAAGGTAAGGGTTATGTTGAGAAACTCCAGAGCTATGTTTGGAGTTGGTCTGGAAAGGGGCTGCCAAAGGAAACTGAGGGCTGCAGAAAGAATTCTCCCTTGAGATATTTCTAGTCTGGGAAAGTCCTCGGCCAAGGGTTTGTTGTATTGTAAATAGAACATTTTTCCTGGTTGTGTGATTGAACACTGGCATAGAAGTCCCAATACCTTGATTCTGTAACTTTCTTACAAAAAAAAATTATCTGGACCTGTGGAGAAGAGGTGCCTTCATTCAAAGCAAAAAATGTTCTTCAAATGAGATGCTTCAATATGCAAAGAATATTACTGTATTGAAAAGCAAAAGAAAAGAAGATGCAGTCTGCTTGACTGTTTGATAACTTGTGCTCTTCTGTTTTTCTTTCTTTCTCTCTATAGATATGCAGGATTTGTCCCCTCTAGATGGGACTAGCTGTGTGGCAATGAATGCTGCTTCGGGTCAGTGGCAGAGTTACCACTGTGGGAATCCACTTCCATATGTCTGCAAGAAGTCACTCAAAGAGGTTTCAAACCTCACAGGTAGGACAGCTTTTGTGTTTGTTTTTGTAGGCTAATGTGAGAGCAGTGCTCACTTACGCAATCGTTTTCTTCCTCCCCAAGCCTTCTGAAGCATCTCTGCACAGCAGCTTTGGGTCTTTTAGCTGACCAAAATCAGACTCTCTGTTTTCAGTGTCAAACACACCACAAACAACTTTCATTCTTCGCAGCTTTCTCATTCATGCACAGAGCTTTTCCCAGCACAGCCCCACCCTTTGCACCATGGTTTTTCTCAGACCTCCATGGCTTGAGCCTTCTCTCTCATGCAGCTGAAAGTCTGGAATGGACAAACCTTTCAGTTGCTGCTTTAAACCCATTTCTCTCACTGTTGGTGTTTATGAACATAAAATGGGACTTAGCTGGGGTTTGGATCAAACTGTTTAATTCAAGCAGAAGTCATTAAATGGCCTTACTATATTTTGAAAAAAAGCCCAGCAGTGGAAATCGAGAGTGCAAGAGCTGGTAACTTGCCCAGTGTGTAATCTTTATTGGATCTGTTACTTTTATCTTGTAAGAGCATGTGGTAACACAATGGGAAAAACAGAACAGTTTAAAAGTTCTCTGCCCTGCACATACACACCCACAGCTTTGTTTTGGAACAGAAGAGCTTTTAGCATATAACTTTTTCAGCATGCATAAAAACAGTTTGAATTCTCGAATATCTTAATTTGCAGAAGAAAAAATACTTGAAACTAAGCATCCGTTTCTATGTGAGTTACTCAGAATCAGTCTTCTGCATGGTACCGCTGTGCATATATATAATAAAGCCGTAGAAAAGTGCAAACCTCTGCTGTCCTGCAGTGAAGTAACTTGTTTTGCCTTTAATTGCTTTTGAAATCTTGCTTACATTTACTTCTAAACCTTTTGCTTACAGCAAGACCAGCTTAGTATGAGTTAACTTTTTTACTTTTACTCCCACTAACTACTTTCGCCTTTTGCCCACCTCATGGCCCCAGCATGCTACTAATCCCCATAGTGCTGCTCAGTCAAGCTTATTTGCTTAACTAAATTGTGACTCTTTTTTAAAATCTTAGCAGGGAGGAGATGTGTTGTTTATCTGGGAATGTATTCCAATAGATGCCTTGTGTCTGCTTTCAAGGTACTGCTAAATTTTAAACATAAAGAAAATACCAACACAGTACAGTGGTCAGTATTAAATAAAAGCCTCTAATTCAGTTTCACTTTGCTTTTAGAGTTCTGGAGACACTTGGATACTCGCTGTGATGTGGGTTGGCTTCCCCACAATGGTTTTTGCTACATGCTGATACACAGCCAGGCATCTTGGAGTACAGCAGATCAGTTGTGCAAAACAAATAAAAGTAACCTCATCAGCATACACTCATTGGCAGATGTGGAACTCATTGTTACAAAGCTTCATAATGGTGAGCTGGGAAAGTCAAGTACCAAGTGCTGTGCACCATAAATTACAAACTGCTTTCTGTGATCCAGCGTACGATCGTGAGAATCTCTAGCTCTAAATGAAAGTGTTAATGCTGTGTTTGTACCCAGACTGGTGCTGAGTGTCACCGCTCAGCGCTGCTCCCTCTCCATTTGTTCTTGTTTTAGTTCTATTTATACGACTTAATTAATCAAAGAATCCCTAGAGTTGTAAGGGATCTTTAAAGACCGCCTATCCCAACTCCCTTGCAGTGAACAGGGACACCTACAGCTACGTCAGGTTGCCGAGGACCTGAACCAGCCTCACCTTCAAAGTCTCCGTGGCTGGAGCATCCACCACCTCTCTGGGCTACCTGTGCCAGTGGGCTAGCCTACTTCTATTTGTCTCATTTATAATGTCTAACACCTGTTCACTTTTCTCATTCAGACAGAATCATAGATAATTGGACTGGATTTTTGACTGCTGGGTCACTGAACTGATAAACGTAATCTGTACTTTGTGGTCTTATGTTTTTGTCTTCATTCTAAAATAGGGTTTGGTTGAGCTTCTTTTCTTGCATGTTCATTGTTTTTTTTTAATTATTTTTTCTGTTTGTTGCCTTTTCTGTAAAATGTACTTCACATTCATGAATACAGCTTAAAAATTAAAAAATAATTTGGGCTTGTCTCAAATTCCATTTTTTATTGTAATAAAAGCATAAATGCGTCAGTATTTTAAGTAGAATATGAATTTAGTAAAACGAGGTTTTTATCAGTCCTTTCAAATTAGTTTGAATGCTATTCTGAATCCTCAGTGCTGTCCCTGTTTTAAATGACAGATGCTAAAGAAGAAGTGTGGATGGGGCTAAGGAACGAAGATGTACCGACCTCATTCAAATGGTCAGATCACACAGATGTGGTTTTTACATATTGGGATCAGAATGAACCAAATGTTCCTTTTAATGCTACTCCTAACTGTGTGTCCTATTCAGGCAAGGTAAGAATATGATGATCTTTTTTTTTTTATCTTCCCCTTCCCTCCCCTTTATCCCCACCATAACAGTAAAGTTGACATTGATGTATGTGAAGTACAAGGAAGATAAATAAGAATTTTTATACTTGACACCACCCTGAGCTGTTCCCTTTTCAGATGTGATCCAGTATTCTCCTATCTCCACATTTCAGCTTTCTCTCTTCTGTTCAAAACTTGCACCTACATGTATAATCCAGGGCATCTCACTCACACTGTTCTTGATACTGCAAGTAACCAAGGCATTCTGGCTTTCCCACATCTGAAAACTCTGCCCCTTCACTGTGGAAAGATCGGAGGATTTAAAATGCTCTTTTTCCTTTCCTTTGAACAGCTGGGGCAGTGGAGAGTCAAATCCTGTGAAGAAAACTTGAAATATGTGTGTAAGAAAAAAGGAGAGATTTTAAATGAAACAAAATCAGACAAAAATTGCTCGCTGGATGAGGTAATGGGGAGTCTGTACATATTTTACTTTCATTTCAGAAGCTTGCATTAAATTACTTATTTTCTCTTCTTAGTGTTTTTCTAACGTTTGTAAAATAAAACCTGTGGTACATCTTGACTGAAAAAGGGTAATTGCCAATCTGTTTATGGGCAAAAGTATTGAGGTTGGGTACAAGAGATGTATTTTATTTGTTGGGAAAAAAAAATCTAGGTGTTTTACTGGGTATGTTATCGCTATGCCCTCTGTTTTGTAGTTTCTGCTTTAAATACCCTTTCTAAAATTTAGGATAAGCAATTTGCAGCATAAGGGTATGCAGAGAAAGCAGAAATGTAATCTTTCTCATTTATCTATGTTTCACTTGACTCATCTTAGTTCTTTGGCTCCAGTAATGTTGGTTCTTTCTTAAGCTTAACGTACTACACTGTAAATAAATCCTGAAGTCTTCTCTGTTTTAAACAATCTTGGGATGGCATTACTAGCAACCTCAGAGTTCTTTTGTTTTGTAGGGCGTATTGCCTGAAACAGAAAATATGTTTTCCCCTTATCTTTCAGTACATCCTGGGGGTATTCATACTCTGTCTCTTCAGAGGCTGCCAGTTACAGCTTTCTGTACTCTTCAGATGGCAGTGCATTGGTAGGGTAGCAAAGAGCACTTTAATATTCCTTGAAATTTCAGTGTAATTATGGGGAAAATATTTGAATAAGAGATAATTTTTGTAAATTCAAATGTTTTCAGTAGGAAAGATTTTTTAAATAAAGAAACACCCTTGTATCTTTGCTCTGTTTGAATCCTGGCGTTGGTGGAGCAGCATCAAAACTCCTATTGTTTTGAACAGGACGAGGCTGTCTCCCTTGTGTTCCTCTCTCTAAATACACGTAGCAGTCAGAAGACACTGCAAAGTCGAGCTAGAACAGTGCTGTATTCTGTTTCTGTGGTTACATTATTTCTTAGGACTGTAAATCGGAGAGTTGATAATACTGGACTCTGTGTGTCATGCACTGTGTTTCTTTTTTTTATATGGTGTGCCAGCTTGTAGGCACCAACCAGTGTTAGTGATTTCTGTTCTCCTGCAGGTCATGCCTAAATGAAGCTGTTATGTGTAAACATGTGTTTTGTTCTGTAACCAGGGTTGGGAGATGCATGGAAACTACTGCTACAAGATTTTGAAAACGGAAGTTTCATTTGGAGCACTGTGCAATCTTACAATTACAAACAGGTAAAGCAAATCTCTGTAATTTATGTGTGTGTTTTATGGTAGGATCCTGGAGATACAGTCATGAAACCTCTATCTGCTAAGACATAGTTACAAACAAAAAAAAAATAGACAAGCTGCTACCACAGAGAACTGACAAACTGTTCTCCAAGATGTGACAATGGCAAAGCTACAGTGTGAAGCCTTCTTAGAATTGTGTGAATTCACAGAGCCTGATGTGTGTTGAATACAGGACTGTCTGAGCAACTAACTAAAGTAATACAGTGCCTGGTTTTCAGATTGACTCAGTAGTTTCAGGTGTCTTTCAAATACTGACTCAGATTAATATGTGAATTTTCAGGTTTGAGCAAGAATTTATAAATAGTCTGATTAGAAAACAGACCAAAGTTGAAGAAAAATATTTCTGGACTGGTTTGCAAGACATTAGCCAGTCTGGAATGTATTCCTGGGCTGCAGTGGATGGGGAAAAAAGTGAAACTGTGACATATACTAACTGGAACTCCTTGCAACCAGGTAAATGAAACAGTTCAAAATAAGTAAAAAATACTATAGTTTTATATTCAGCAAGCATTGGAGCACTGTGTTGTGGGATTCCTGGGATGAAACAAAATAGTCATTCAGAAATTCTTGGATTTTTTTGAAAACTAGACAATAGTTTTAAAAATTTCTCTGGTGGCTTAAATCTTAGAGTTCTCAGGAGGATGTGTGGTCATGTCCAGTGGGAGGTCTCTTGGAAAGTGGGAAACTAAGGACTGTAAAACCACAAAAGCATTCCCTGTTTGCAAAAAATACATCGGGCTGCCCAAGGAACCAGAAGTTCTCCCAAAGCCATCTGATCCCTGTCCCCCTGGGTGGCATAATGGATCTGGCCTTGCCTGCTACAAGGTAAAGCGTTATTCCTGTTGGATGTTAAATTTTCATTATTGTTTTGCAACTATTTTGTGTCTGCAATGAACTGCGTTCTGTACACAACTCACGTAGCAAGGTGTGGGAAACATAGCTTAAATAACAGAGCTGTGAGCACAGATCCTGAATGGATGGCTCTCATGTTGTGCAGCATAGCTGTCCCTGCTCGGCCGATGGGGTGTGACAGCTGGCTCTGGCAGTTTCTCCAAATCTCTTGTTGACCAAGTGCAACACGTCTGTGCAGAGAGATCCTGCTGACGGGAACTAGCTTGGACTGAAGTCAAGGGGATCAGGTGGCTGAGGTGTATGAGCCAAATGTAAAATTCTGATATGTATAGGAAGCAAAGAAGGAGGCAAAGAACTGTCTGCATTTGCGGCGCCCAAATGGTCCTGTGTCAAAAAATTGGGCTTTGTTGTTCACCCTGCATTTTGAAGAACAACATCACTTAAAACACGTAGTTTGGCTTGCAATTTTGGAATGAATTGGGTGTTGTTTTCTAAAATCTTTCTGGTAAAGAAAAACAGAGAAATTCTGCCATATGGAATAGGTTGCATTTGAAACAAATTTTGTCAGCTAAACTTCAAGTCTGACTGTTGTCAAACAAACTGAGAAAATAATTAAGAAGTCGGATTTAAAATCAAGCTCTCTCCCTTTGGAGATACTGATTATTGATTCCAACTTGGTATGTCCGTATTTGAGTAGTACAGCAGAGGTTTAAAAATACTATCACTGGAAAAGCGCTGTCACTGTTCTACTCTGATGGTTGGTTGTTGTGAAGTTCTTCCACAGTGAAAGAGTGCTGCGAACCAGAACTTGGGAGGAGGCGGAAAGGTTCTGTGAAGCACTTGGAGGCCATCTTCCCAGCTTCACTCATACAGAAGAAATCAAGGCGCTTCATTCCATCCTGAGAAAAATTATCAGGTAACAAAGCAGCCGTGGGATACAATTTTGATTTCAGTCACACACTGCAGTAAGTTGTAAATGCTGCTGCTGACCCCAAATGGCAAGTGTGAGATGGTGTACATTGACTGTGTTTCCCACAGTAAAAACAGCTAGATGTGGCATTTGAACTGCTGGTCATGTCGCTGCCTTCCTGGAAAATGTCAAGGGAGTACAGCTTGGGCAAATGTTTCACAGTGCTCAAGGGAACGCAAGAGAAGAGAGATGTACTTGGAGCATCTTCTTCTAAATCTGTGTTGTTTTAAGCATTTCCTTCTCTGTGCTGAATGAGTTGCTTCTGTTCTTAATTGATATGTTCTTCAGAGATGAGTTATTTGAGCCTTTCAGATAGGTCTCATCTTTATTCATGAAATGCTTCCTGACTAAGTTGAGTGCTGTCTTTTAAAAACGTGAATAATGTGGTGTCCAGCAATCTGGTTGGCACAGATCCCGTTTGGCATAACTGCACTAACACTGTATGAGCATGAGATGGGTGTGCTGAGTTTTCTGCTATCAACAAATTAAATGCTACATAATTTATGAGTCTTAGGCTTTTTATTTAATCAAAGGAACTGTTACTGCAAAGCTTTATTAGGCATTGGTGTGATGTCAGATCATTGTGTAATATGTTTTTTTGATTGGCAGCCTGGTTTTTCAGAACTTTTGCCAGCTTAAACTTGTGTGCTGCCAGTTATGTGATCTAAATTGATTTCATCAACAAACAAAATCATAATTATTTTAGAAGCTGCCAACATACAATGCTGTGATTAAATTTTAAAACTTGATGACTGAAGAGATGCCTTCTTAAAAAAACAGTGTACTTTTTTTAGAAGCGCATAAGTCATGAAAATTACTCATTGTTTATGCTAAAAGACAAAACCAAACTCATAGGCTCTATAAATAGATGGCTTAGCTTGCTTAAAGCCACCGTGACTCCTTTACTGAAGTGACTGAAGTCCCTGGAATAAATGTTGATGCACAGATTATTTTTAGCAATGCATCTTAAACCATTTACAAATTTTGTTGTAATGTTTTACCTAATCTACTAAGGGATATGATTAAGGAATTATTTTTGTTCTGAGTACAAACGTTTGGAAGTACTCTGCAGCTTGCAGACCATTTCCGGAGTTAATGGCCTTTCTTTGTTAGAGGCTTAATGGAGGAGTCTTCTGTCACTCCAGAAAATCACCTGACTCATGATACTGATAGAGTTCCCATGTATCAGAAAACACGACAGCCTGAAAGAAAGAAGGTCCTGGTATTTCAGCATTATTCTACCAGAATTCTGATATTCTGAGGGTAATACATTGAACCCTGTATATAAATATGGGGCAATATTTTGAGCTCAGAGTAAACTGTCTTGCAGACAGATTTACACCTGTCAAGTGCAACCCCAGACACAGTATTTTTGTCTGGATTAACCTCTTCTGAAACATTGCAGAGCTTTCTGAACAGAGATGTAGCAAATCTGATGTTGCATAAAACATTTTAAGTGTTTATTTAGACAACTTACAAGCACCTTACAAGCACTTCATGACATTATTTACGCTTTTAAATTACACAGAGATGGTGATTAAAAGAAGTATTTTAGAGATCAGGAGCAGTGGGTAGCTTGTCTAAAAATAAGCTCATTTGAAAAAGGAGAGAGGAAAAAACAAGCAGATTATTTCACCAAGAGCAGTCAGTTTAGATACCTGGAAGAAATCATTGTAGGGTAAAGTTAGGAGTGATCAGCTAGCAGGGTTTGCTGGCACGCAGTTTGTCCTGTGTTTACCCAGTGCAAACTCTGACCTGAGGTATTCACTCAGCGCGGTTATTTCGGCTGAGGGAAGGAGCCACACCTCAGCCTTTTTGGTTTCATTTTTTTCCCACTTTGCACGGTTCTCCAGTGAGTCATTGAGAACTGTTTGTTTTCAAATGTTAGCAAGAGTCAGTTTGGTTCACCAGGAAAAGGGCAGCTTGCCTAGTCCATTTTGTTCTTTACTCGGATTCCACCTTAGAGGCAAACAAGAACTAGGACAGCTTCAGCCGAGTCAGGCAATTGCCATTGTGAAGGAAAATAAATTTTGCCTGCCAGCCTTCCTGTCTGAGAGAAATATGAGATAACCTCTTTTTACTTCAAGGGACACAATACAGGCAGAACAGATCCTGTTATCTTACTTTCATTCTACTAGGGTTGTTTTTCTGGGCGTTTTGTAGCTTATAGCTGGCAGCAGCGCAGGGCACAAGGAGAGTAACAGCTTGGATTGGTTAGAAATATTATTACTGTGAGGACACCTTACTGGAACGAAACCAGTTGCCTTTTGTATGCACAGCTCTGCTTCTGTAACTACGCAGAATCTAGAAAGCCCCTTCAACATGGGAGTTTGCAAGAAAAGACTGATCTTTATTCTCAGCGTGCTTGCCAAAACAGCAGTGAAGTGTCACTGAAGTGAAGTTGTTGTAACTGTGTTAGCACTGCTCCTCTGCTCTTCTGCCAGAGTAGGTAATGAGCTGGATGGAGGTTCAGTCGGTGGCAACAGCCTGCTAGAGAGAGAGGAGCAGGGATTAAGTGGCTTCATGCATATTGGTGTCAGAAGCATAAGTACTTTTAGGTTGTGTGTGTGTGTTTGTTACACTTTATCTTTTATCTGGAGCTGTGAAGAGCTGCACACCATGGTAGTTCACTTAGGTTCTTCATCTTGTGTTCTTTTGTTTCAGCAGTTAGAACAGGATAGTAGAAAAAATACAGTTCTGCATCACAGTCACACTGATCTAAACAATATTTATTGACTCCTGCACAAGATTGGCTTTTATGAAGTTCTAGTTCTGTATGAGAGATAAGTCAGTGGTATTCTGCAGGGATTACAGGAGATTTAGGGTCTTTCATGGTGAACCAGCATGAAGTCCATATAGAGCACACTTTGCATCTATTTTCTAGGTTAAAACTCAGGATAGCCTAGATTTTAGAGGTCATTCTGGGAATGTAGCTCAAAGGATGCTCTGGCAAACATAAATCTATTTTGATAACAGTCTTCTGGATGGGTTTGAAATGTTTCACAGTGAGAACAGATAAGTGAAGTACAAGCAGGTCCCTTGCTGTGAGCCTAGTTGCAGAAGAGCCTTGTCATACTTGTCTTACATGCTTAATGGCATTTTTCCATGATGAGGTGACAGTATAATTTTGAGAGGTTATTAGATGTCTTCAGATAAGCTTAGATGTGTTGTCAAGAGCAGTGGAACAGTTACTGAATTACATTCATTTCTAAAGAATTCCAAAATGTATGTTAACCTGCAAGCACCCGGTCAGCTGGAAACCCTTATTATAATAAGACTAATAGCTGTGAACTAGAGGATAGGCTGGAGAAATTCTTGACCTGACACACTTTTTATTTGTTTTTATTTATTTACTTTGTAACATAGAAGCCCTTTGAGTTTGAAAGACTGAAAAATCACTCTAGTTCCTCAGGTAATTACTGCAGATACTTATGAAATGAGTGTCTCGACTTCTTTTTTATGGCGTATGTTCCTCTGTGATGATTGGCTTGAATTGTACTCGGCCTGTAGTGACGACTAGGAGGGGAGGGCTAAGCAGTGTCTGCTTCATAATTGGAAAGAACAATAATGCTTCATAAATGGAAAGAATGGCAAAATAAGTCCTAAAGGCAAATTGCCAAAGGTCACTTAGCTGGTTGACAGTTGGTGGATGTCTCAGTTTCCGGCTGGAGTGATGCGGGGCGTTTAGGCTGATGTCACTGAGGACTCTTTAGTGATATTAAAAGTCTTAAGACTGTTCAGTATTATAAGATCACACCAGTGTGATCACACTGTCGCACTAATGTTAGAATTTAAAACTGGAGTTGAGAAGGGAGAAAAAAAAAATGAAAAAATTGATTTGTTGGTGGTTTGATGCTTTATCTTCCTAATAGGAGCCATACCAAGTAAAGCACCTTTGCCCTTTCTGGATTTCCTGGATTTCACATGCCTCACCATACGTACTCTGGGCTTTGCTGTTATTTGTCATAGATCTGAGTCCCAAGGGCAGGCTTTAAGACCTGTTTTTGTGAAGCCACTCTTGAAATTTTTATTTTTTTCACACTTCAGTATTAAGGTCTTGGGAACACATCCTCAGCTTCTCGCAGGCTGTTCCAGTGGTTTGTGGGTTTTTTGTGGGTTTTTTAAATTTTTTTTCTTTTTTTTTTTCTTTTTTTGGTGCTGCTCTGTCAGCTGTTTCAGGCACAGTTTAGCATCTTTATGGTGATATGTGTGAGAAGGCAGTGGCACAGTCTTAACAAAGAGTTTCTTCGTGTTGCCCTGGGGTTTCTTAACATTTCTTGTGCCATTAAGCTGGGTTTAGGTCCATCCCTCTACATAATACACTTAACGTTCACAAACTTGCCAAGTTCTATCTTAAAATCAGTCTGATAGTTTGTCACCACTATTTAGAAGCCGTCTCCAAACTCTGACCTCTGCTGGCCAGAAATCTCTTTTGCGTTTTGAGTCCAGATTTGTTTCTGAGCTGCGGTTCCTTCAGTCACAATGTACTTTTTCCTCATAGTTATTCCTCTTCGGGGCTCAGTGTCCTAGTTTGTTGACAAGAGTAATTATATGCCTTCCCTTTTAATTTTAAATGCTAGAAAAGAAAGCCTCTAGTTCTTTTTAATAAGCTAGTATCTTAAATATTCTGCATTGCTTCAAATATCCTTGTCTATAATTGGTACAACATCAGTTCATGTAACAGCAGGCCAGATAAGTGTTTACAGAAACCCTCTACTGTGGCATTGGTGCTTTTTTATGTCTGTCAGAACACATTAATGAGTGTCTCTCTCTGATACTTCGCTGCAGTTGGGTTTCATGTTGGCTGTAATTTCATTAGAAAATTGTGGTTTTTCTCTCTGCTGCTTTCAGCAGTTACCAACTCTTACTTTTCTTGGGCAGGCTAGCAGAGTGAATTGTCTTAAGCTTCAGTATCTAGAACAAAAATGATATTTAAAAAAGTATAGGCTGCAGCACAAAACTGAACTTGCAGTTTAACTGACTGTGCCCCTTCTATGAAGTTGCAAAGTTCAAGTATGTACCTGTGCTTGGTTTGTTTATGTCACTGACAAACCTGAGGGAAAAAAGAAGTCCATTGTTTTGTGAGAATAGACGTTTTCATGTGGTTTGAGGAAGAGTGTGTTTGAGAGAGGTGACCTGGAGGTGGATGAGGAGAAGCAAGCCAAATAACCCCCTGTGATAGTCTGGGAGAAAAGTATGGAAAAGAGACCTCCATTTCAAGTGATAACTGTTGAAGTGGTGATTCACTGAATGAAGGAATTACCTGATTTACTTCTCTTGCCTTGACAGAGAAAACTAACCAACACATCCTCTTAAATGGAAATGCAAAGAAGACCTACCCTCTAGGCCCATTTTCTGCTTTACCTGCTACAATGTACAGTGAACTTCTGGCTCTTGATACTAAATATTTGCTTGATACTAAGTAATGCGATTCCTTAGTCTTTCTGTTAGATGTGTTGATACATATAGTTGGCTTAAAAAATTATTTTGTTTCTTTACAGTAATGACAGATGGGTATGGATTGGAATGAATAAGAGGAGTCCAGATTCTTTGGGAACCTGGCAATGGAGTGATGATAAACCCGTAAGTTAACTTTTAACCAGGAAATGTCGTGTCCTGATATCTTGGACTAGATTGAAAAATAAATTTACAAATACTTCAGTAAAATCATGGCACATCTTTCAACAGATGAATAATTCAGAGGATTGTGCACTTAAGTGCCATTATCCAGGCAGTTTTCCAATTAAAGCCATATCTTTTCCCAATTAAAAACATATCATTAATTAAGTTAATCTGATATCTGTCTCAATCACATTAAAATATTTCAATGGAAATATAGTAGTAAATATCTAAGAGTTGGTGGAGGAAAGAAGATGTCTTAATGCAACAGCAGAGGGAAGAGTTTATCAGTTTATCTTGATAGAACAGATTTCTCCAAAAATACCTTCTTAATTGGAGTTGATTTTATTTGCCTGAAATTGTGAGAGTTTTTTTAATTTATTTTTCCTCTCCAATAACAGGTATTTTTAAACTCTCTGATGCAATTATTGCCTTTTAATGTGCATTCTAATGGTCCAAAACCTCACGGGATTGCAAGTTTAAAGAGGTTGCCATAGCAAAAATAGTCCTGAAGTAATCATTCTTTCATCCTGTCCCTCTTGCAGGTAACTAGTCTTGTATTGCCACATGATTATCTGGAAGATGAGTATGACACAAGGGACTGTGTTGCTTTAAAGGTTAGTTTCAAGGTTTTTAATAACGACAGCATGTTTATACATAAAAGTACTTGGAAGAAATACTCCTGCTAGCTGTATATTGAATTTAGGTTGACTGCTGAAGAAGTTTTCTTTGTAGAGTAAAAGGTTGCTGATGTTCCCTTCATTAATCTGTACCTAGTATTGCATTTCCCTTCCTCAAGCACTTCTAATGAACTGAGTGCTTTGCTAATGCTGATCTGTCATAAGACTTCTTCTGAACTACAAAATATTTTAGCACTATTTTCTGTTTCATAATGCCATGCTATAAATCCATTGAATATTGTACATAACATGGAATCTTTAAAAAAAAAAAAAAAAAAAAAGCAAAAGAAGAAAAACCAACTAAAACTCTAAAATAACTTTTAACACCTTGATTAGTTTTTTCTGAACTACCAATAAAGAATATGATTGAAACAGTGTAATGGGATGCAGTAGCCAGAGTAGAGCGTGTATGCTTGTGTGCTTGTGTTTGCTGTATTTCTTTGCTTACTTGTGAAGTAGACTGTACTTGTTTTTTCAGATTTTCATTCAAGATGTACTTCATAGCTTATTTTTTATTTCAGTCTCAATGGCATGAGTTGTAATATGTCCTTTAAGTTTCCTGAAGCATCACCTGACTCTGTAGATCATTCCAACATTGCCCATTATACTAACCTACTTAGAACCACTTCAGCTTTTCTGACTTATTGCAGGAAACAGTACTTGTATTCCTTTGTTTCTGTTCTCAGCCATTTCCCCTCATTTTCTTCCCCTGTGTTTGTGACCCTAAGGTAAGAAGCTGATGTAAGCATGAGACAAGGAGAGCACTTTGAAGGAGGCATTGTAAATACAGTAACCTCCCCCCTTTACCTGCTAGATCTAGACATGTGCTCTTTTCACTAAATGAAACAAAATTCTCCTTATTGAGGAGACCAGCAAGACTTGATTCTAAGAAATAATCTTATATTAAAATATTATTTCTATGCTAATTCAGATGGGTGCTTCTTCTGAGGAGAAATGAGATTTTTTTTCAGGGCAAGGAGTTGTAACAGAGAATTCAATAATAGGCAGAGACAAGACCCCTGTGCTACAAAAAAAAGAAGGAACAATGTTGCAAGGAAGGGCTTCTGTACATAGACTAAACCTCAAAAACCTTAAACGTTTTATCCAATTGCTTCATAAGCTTGGCTAGCATCGAGAGTTACAGTTTAAAAGTTGTATCTGCTCAGTTTTATAAAGTAAGTTGAACATGATGACTTCGCCAGAGTACTTTTGTAATACAATTTCATTTTATGTTTTGCCAGTCCATACCATACTAATTCTATTCTCTATTCCTATTTTATACAGACCTTTCAGTTTTCAAGGAGATCATTTTGGAGATTTTATTTCCATGAAGGCAGAGACCTGGAGTTTTATTTCAAGCCTTTTGATTGTGAGGCTAAACTTGAATGGGTCTGCCAGATAACTAAAGGTAAACTGCATTTACCTGCATTTTTACTTGCATTTTGTATAAAAGAGTTTGTTTACAGGTTTTTAGTTCCTTTGTGTTAACAGTTTTTATGAATTAAAGTTGGTGGAATTTGAAGTTGAGCCTTAAGTAATTTAGGTCTAACTAGCCGAGAGTAGGTCAGCACATCTGAAATATTGCTCATGATCAAATTGGAAGATATAAAATAGGCAGCAGAGAAATACAAGCGGGAACTAGGGTAATAAGCTTCAGAAAGACATCATTTTTCTTGGTATTCTTAAAAAATATATATATATCTGCTATTGAGCCAGCTTTATTGCCCTCTAGCAGAAACTTTCCAATGTTTTATTGTACTTTCTCTGTGAACCGTTAGAGGTCAGTACATGAGATGCCTTGCCTGTGCCATAGGCGGTGTGCTTAGAATGCTCAAAGACATACCAGAAAATGACCATGAGGAGAAGGACGTGGTATCACTGTTCTTGTATTCCTTCTTTTCCCGTGAAGCATGAAGTGACTTCTCAGTAGGTGAGATGATAGAAGTCAAGTGATACTTGTAACTAAAAGACCAGACATCTTGGGTATACGTTTGCTTCTTCCTCAGGTGAATGAGCCTCTTTAATTCTGGTAAAGTTGCTGAAGTAGCTCCTCATTGTAGTGGGACAGAGGAGTTGGAGTGCAGAGGAATGGCATGGCATCTCTGCACAGATTCACATTTTTCATGCAGTATGAGAGGCGCTGTAATCCAGTAGGCTTTTGTGCTTTAGTAGATCATTCATATCCTAAAATGCCTTTTAAACTTTCCTGTCCTAGGGGAAAGTTAGGTAAAATATTACCTAAAATATTATATCTTTCTTGGAAGAAAAAAAAAAAAAAAAGCTCACAGACGTATTTAAGGCTGATGTATGGAAAGACTTCACTCATTTTTAATCAGCATGTTTTAGACTATTAAACCTATGCAAGACTTCATCCTCCTTGTTTTTCCCTTCATACTGCGTGCATACTGAGAAGCATGAGTAAAACACATCACTCCTGTTATGTATGAGCACAGTTTCACTAGAAGGTGAACTGGAAGTGACTGTTCCTTTTTTCTCTGCCAGGTAGCACTCCAAAGACACCTGAGTGGTATATACCAGGTAAATGGACTTCTGGATACCCTTCGACTTTGTGTATATAGTTACTGCTGATATATGTTTTACTAGTTTTGTTGTATATGCCTTTTGGATAATAGCAGGATGTCATGACTGATAGCATTTAAGTGCAAGAATGAATGTTGACTTTTCCTGGTGTCAAACTTAAATTTATTATATTAAGAAAAAGAACGAGTTTCTCAGAGTTGATTTCTAATGCAGTACTTCTTCTGCATAGATGAAATTGGAATTCACGGAGTCCCACTTGTTGTTGATGGAGCAGAGCTGTGGTTTGTACCAGATAAAAACCTGAGCTTTCAAGAAGCTATTTCCTACTGTCAGAAAAATGATAGTGAATTGGCCTCTGTGGAGTCTTACCCAAAACTCAGGACAATACTATCTCAGATAGAAAAGGTAAGGAAGTTTAATCTATCTAACAGATACTTTTCACTACAGGGAAGTTTTGTTGCCAGCTTTTTCAATATTACAACAATGTTAGCCCATAATTTCCTTTCTTATTGTATTGGCCTTAATTGTTTTTAATTGTATTTAAAAGAAAAAGATGAGTTGAAAGAATACAGTGTCAGTATTGTAAAAGAATTCTTAAATTTAAGAGTAGCCTCAACCACTGGAAAAAAAAATCTCCAAATGAAGAGAAAATCTCTCTTCATTTGTATGCACCACATTTTCTGCAAATACTTGACTAACAATTGCCCCAGCTATTAGTTTTACTCATGGATAGCATATAATTTCTTACCTGAGGAGAGGATTTAATTAAAAATGCAGTGATGGTCTGATAGCCTTTACAGAACGGGGTTTGTGGTGTTCATTGCACGTAAGTGCATTCTTCTAGGGAATCTTAGAGAAGCATTTCATGTTTCAGCACCTCTGTTACTGCCTGTTTTCAGGCTTGTGAGGCATTTTCCGAAATCAGCAGTTAGTAAGCACTCTTCTGAGAATTCTACCTGGAAATAGAGATTACAAGGCAGGAGAGACTGAAGATTTGACCTTTTAAATCTCTACCCTATTCATGATCAGTTCATTGGTGGACTGTCTGCTGGAAGCACAGAATTACTCTGTGTAAGGTCCTGTGAAACCACATCTGCTTTGAGTTGCTTGCAGCTGTGCCCTGGTTGTTTGGTAGCACTGCTGCTATGAATTTTGTAGGAGTGATGTTTCTGGCATGTACTCATGAGAAACCTTGCAACACTCTCTTAGCTTTGTTCCTCACAGTGGAAAATATGGGCTTTTTTTTCAATAGTAGGTACAGGCGTCCATTATTGTGGCACATTCATATCTATCTGTATCCTTCTCTACTCTTGAAGAACTATAATTCTTACACATTTCAAAACAAATATTTTAAATCAAAGTGAATTTTGTCATTGATTTATTGATGATGGGAGTCTGGAGAGCTGTTTCTGTAATCTGTAAAATTACCTTTTTTTTTCTCCACAGTTATCAAACAGTGAACAGAAGTGGTGGCTGAAGTTTATTGATTATGGTTACAGCTATCATTCACCGTATGTAGAATACTACTTTATTCTAAGCTTGACCCAGTTAGGTAATGTTGTGGAGAACTTATGCTGTAGTCCTGTAGAGCTGGGATGCCTCACAGCAAAGGCTGCATTGTGCAAGGCTGCTGCAAAGGATCACGGGCTTCTTACAAGCAAAATCTTAGCTTTCCAAAATACTGTAGCAATACACTGCTTCAAAAATACTTTAGAAAGGCTCTTGTCCACTATGCTTTCTTGACTTGACAGCATGCAAGCAATTGCAGCATGCAGTGAATAATCTACCCTTGTTCTGCACATCTCCTTAATTTGGGCGTGGTACTACTACATAACTGCTGAACCTACCAAATATTTGTTCCTGGTCTAGTTTCTTCCCATGTCCTTTCCAGTGTCATAAGGCATCTCCTAGAAACAGTTCTGAGCCCAGATTTTTGTATGCAATGGTTCTGTTTCTATCAGAGTTACCATTTGAAGATCACAATGGATTGGAGATTGACTCTGAAATGTTTGTATCCAGTTTACAGTTATTTCCACGCTTCCACGATCGATCCCTGAGGGACTGCTGGTATGTTTCTAGGAAGAGCTGGTATAGAGGTATGGTTATTTTTATTCTTCTGCCCTTCTAGTCATTGTTATGAAGTAATTACTATTCTGCTGAAACTCTGATACAGATTACAAATTGATACTGAATTAGGAACAAATATCTTCTTAGCAATAATCAGATTCAATTTTGAATCATTTATTTCTTGCTCTTGGGAGAAGCCATGATAATATTTTTTTATGACCAGAGAGAAATGTGAATTCAGAAAACAACTTTTTCGATTGATAACAATGATTGATCATTAACTTCTTTTGTAGCCTAAATGAATTAATTGGGTCAAATCTTTTTTTTTTTTTTTTTTTTGGCTGTTCTCCTTTTTGTACATATGCAATATATTCTAAGTTCTGAAAATTAAGTGTTAGAGTAGCTTGACTGAATACCTGCAACTGCATGTGCAGCTGGAGATGTAAATTTCATTAAGTAGTGGAGTCCTACTGGAAGAGGTAAACAAAGCAGTGGAAAAGCCTACCTTGTGGTACTTGAAGCTGTTTGCTATCAGCAATGCTTCATACTAGGGAAAAATCTGTGACCTCTGGCCTCTGGATACTAAATAGTTACCCCATCTATTATCATTTCCACTTCAAAGCATATTTTTCTGTTATATACTGCTGACCTGTTTTCATCTCTGCTAACAAAAAAATCTTTTTAACTAGGAGGCCAGTCTAGTTAATTTTGAAATAATGGAAAGCAATAGTACAAGGCAGACTCTCAGTGTTTCTTTTGGCTTCAGTGGGTTTTAGAGCACACACCTTCTATGCTAGAAAGTGCAATTAGTCCTCATTCAAAATCTTTTTTTAAATCCAACTTTTTTCTGTTGAAGTTACCTCCACTTATGTGAAGTGTTGCAACTCAAAGTAAGAGATCGGAATCTGGATCTGTAAGAAGAGTACATTATTGTCTGATACTTAAAGCATTTACATTTGTCTTTTGCTCTGCTGTTACTTTTCAAGCTTTATATTGTTTTGTACTTCAGTGTGGTTGTACTGAAAAGGACTTTGCTTCAGAACGGTCTTTTTCATGTCCATGTATGTATACAAATTAGAGCATGGTAGAAATTGTCATAACTGTTTTTCAAAACTTACTTTTTTGCAGACTACCCGGTTAACTGTAACATGAAGCTGCCCTTCATTTGTGAGAAGAATAATGCCTCCTTGCTGGAGAAACATGATCCCAGTTACCGCCCAGTCACAGGAGGTTGCCCTAAGGGTTGGCTTCGATTTCGGAATAAGGTATAGAAATAATACAGTTCAGTGATCAGTACCTACCTTCTGGAGATCAGTAAGTTGGAGTGCCCTGCTAAGAGAGAAAATGTAGTATGTTTAGGAATGAACTGTGGGATTGCTTTTGGAAACTATGTGCAGTGATTTAAAATCATCCCCTCTAGTTCTCTGTTGCGTATGCAGAATTGCTGCTGCTTATTTTCAAAGCAGTAATTTCAGGATTTTCATTTTTCCCTCACCACATGGTGAAGTTCAAGGATTTTGGTTTTATTGTCTAATCTTGGGCTCTGCTTTTAAGAAAGAAAAGGATTAGAGAAGAAGAGGATAAGATTTATGTGGCTGAAATATCTTGGTTCTCTTCATGAGTAATCATATGCAGCCAGCAAGCTGGCAGGCGTTTTGCTTCGCAAACCAATTTAGGGATTTCACTTGATTAGGAATTAGAAGAAGCTTTTTAATAAGGGACCAACCAGAAGTCAGAAGCCGTACTGTAGTAAATTTCAATTCCATGTTTCAAGGCAGTCATTTGAAATCTTAGTGAGACTGTGATTCCTCTTTTGTGGCCAGCTGCTGTTCTCTGAACATAAAAAGGAGCGCGCATCAAATCTGGCACATTACACTGTGCCAAGGTTTGCTGCTTTATATCAAATCATTGCAGAATATAGCTTTTGAGTTCCCAAGTTGTTTCTCTCACAATATAGTACATTACAATAAAAGAAACATGGCCCAACCCAATTGACTTTCATGTATGAATTCTCTTTCTTAAAATCATGATGTAGCTAATTAAAAATTACTGAATTCTGATCCTCAATGAATGAGGGACTATTCATTGGTCATTTTTATATTTAGTTATTCTGTTAATGTAACCAGGAGGGCGTGCAGCTGATATCAGTCCCGTTTCTGAGAAAAAGTAATTACGTTTAATTACAGGACATGAAGTGAAATTTTAAGGTTGGTTTTCTTATCAGTTACTTCTTAGGAAGCAATAGCACAAAGAAAATTGTACGTTTCTTTTGCAGTGCTTCCTAAAGATGAAATCCGAGTTCTTAACATTTAATGCAGCTAATGAAAAGTGTGTAACTTTTGGAGGCTCTCTTCCATGCATCTCAAGTCAAGCTGAACAAGGTATGGTGAGCTGGGGGCACTTGTGAATATGCAGCTTCTCTTCCAAACTCAGTACAGTTCTGCTTAACAGCTAGAGCGTAAAATCTCTTGCTACTTTTAAGGTGCACCAGGAGCATTGTAAAAATCCAAGATGAGATTAAAAATGCGCTGTCTGGTGTTTGCTATGCTAGAAACCTAAGATAGAAATATGGTCAGCAAGCATTTTAACTTAACCTGTTGTAAAAAATAAGAATAAAAGATGGAACTCTCATGTTTTGGTTTGCAACTTAAAAACGTAACTGGCACTGTAGTCTTTGTACTTTAAAAACTGTAGTTGTTGTTGTGTCCCGTCACCAACCCCTCAATTGCAAAAGCTACATATGTGGAATAAATGAAAGTGCGTGCCTCTTTCTGTGGCCTCCTTCAGTGGCCTTAGGAGGTAGCTAGTTCTTACATGTAAATCTTTCATGGGTTTGTCTTGTTCAGAAAATAGGCTGAGGCCAGCCTGGCATTTGGCCAGGAGGTAAGACACGTCAGCAGTAGCTAATTACATAGCTTCAATTTGTCTTCCTAATCTAGACAAGCTCAGCGAATGCCTTTGGTGCCTGGGGGTTCGCTGAAGGCCATTGTTTCATTCCAAAACACTCAGTAAGAGAGGTCTGAGTTTTAAGGTTTCCTTGGCTGAATTTTTTTTCCATTTAATCCTGACTTCCTTTTCCAATCCTACTTACTTTGATGGTGGGGTCAGCAAACTGCTAGAATCCAAGAAATGGTTCTGCTTTACAGGGTACGTCTCCATCTTTCTAGATGGGAGACATGACTTCCTCCATCAGCTTGGAGAGGGCGGGAGGAAGTTCTTCCACAGAGAAGCAATAGAAAATCTTGCAGACTTGTGGAAAAACAGCTTCTGAAATTTTTTTAAGTGCAAGGATAGAAAGTACTGGATGCAAAGCCAAGTTAAATACACTGCTTGCTCCTCATCTGAAGATTTGGAGGACAAATACAAATAGTCTGCTCTGTTCAGATAGAAGATAACACCCCTGGGGTTGATTACGAAAGGAAGGGATGATGAGCATTTGAAAACCTTGAGGGTCTAGGAAAATGAAGCTAATAAAAATGGAGTCGCATTTCCTTATTAATGCAAAGTGTTTTTCAAGTGTTTGCTGCTGCTTCTGAACCACAGTATGTACGTTTACGATTTTGTCCAACAGATTTTATAACATCCTTGCTTCCTCAAATGCCGAGAGATATTTGGATTGGTTTGCAGTTTTTGTTCAGCACAAGAGAAAACAAGTGGATAGATGAGAGCAGACTGTTGTATAGTAACTTTCACCCACTCCTGACAGGAAGACTGAGGAAAATTCCACTGGATGTAAGTTTTGATTTTGGACTATTAGATTTCTCTGGACTATTGAGTAATGAAATTTTGAATATTGGTTGTATCAAAAGAGAAAGAAAAAAAAAGCCAAAAGAAACATAAATAAAAAAAACAGATTGATTCCCCCAGATGGTGACTTTAATTGGCAAACAGAGTGACTGACAGCAATGGAATTCTGTTTATTTGGACCTTTATTTGAATGATGTCTTCTCAGTTGAAATACAAAACACTGAAAGGTAAAGGAAGAAAACCCAAACAACTGTTTAATGACTCGTCTGTAATTGCTATCTGTAATTTATAGACTATGTAAATATAGTCATCAAAAAGATGCCATCAATAATTATTGGTTCACTTCAGAATGTATCTGTAAACCATCATACATTGGTATTTGGCTTGCTGTTCTACCATGGTGAAGCATAATAAATGTAATGGATTCACACCCGCAAACAAGATTTATTTTAAGCATTCTTCTTTTAAGCATTAATTTAATGTTCTTCCCCCATATCTAGTTTACAAATTCTTTTTGAGTCCAAGCACCTGGTCGTGTTTGTAAAGCAGGCAGACTGTATTACACCACTCCTTTGAATGTTCTTAAACAAGTTCAGACAGCTCATGTTCTCCTAGCCTTATGTTCTCTATGCAAGTATGTTTATACCTTATTATAGTCTGATAAGTGTATCTCTGGTTTTCAGCTTTTTGATGAAGAATTTAACAATCAGTGTGGTGTAATCCTCAATGATCCCAAGTCTCAGTATGTTGGAACATGGAATTTCACTGCTTGCGCTGACAGGCACTTCTTGGGTATATGCCAGCGTCCTATAGGTAAGTCTGGAGACTCAAAATAAATTAGAGCTAGAGATTGCTGCTAAGATACGTGTGCCAGAAGACATTTTAGTATGTGTAAGTCATTGCACTTGAAGAGCAAGATGCTTATAGACTGTGAGCAGGTAAACTCTGGAAAAGCATAGTGTGAGGGGTGATCTGGGGAAATTTTTTTCAACTGTTTAGAATTTTTCCTTTTCTTTTTCATCGCCCAGTTCCAGTTCTGAAGGTATCTGTTTTCTTGAGAGACTGACTGTGTGGTTTCACTGAAATCATACTTAGGCCTATTGTAGCTTTAACATTCTGTGGGTATTGATGCCACGTACATCAAAAGCTGGAACAAGCGATTCCTTCCTCCTCTGTAAAACTGTGGCAGAATTGAAATTCTGGAAAAAATCTCACAACTTTTCCATCCAACTTAAACATCTCTGCTTCTTAGCATTATCAGAATAAGAAGTATCATGTACTCACGAAGCTAAGATCAGTATCCCAGAGCAAACCTTGCAAATCTGAACTTAGAATAATAATCTAATGCAGCCATGTAGGTTGGTCGGCACTGTGTACTGGAACTGGATCAAACAAATATACCTACTCTTGCATTAATTACTGCTATGGGCTAATATTCAGCATACTCACTTTTGAGTATGTTCCTCTATGCAAATAATCCTCTTAAATAACTAACTTGCTACCTTCCTTTAAAAAAGGAAAAAAAAAAAAATTGTGCAAAATGGACACCCAAGAAAATAACCACCTTCTTATTTCTCAAATAGGCAAAGTGATTTATATCCCCACAAAAATATTTTTTATTCCATTGCCAAATACTTTAGAAATACTAGAAATATCAAGTGTCCAAATTTAAAGCTTTGCTAGGTGAGTTGTAGTCATAGAAAATGAATTTTTATTTAAAAGGAAGTTGGTGATATATCTATGTAGATCAATGTGCTGTCTGCCTGGGCTAACCAAAACATCATGCACTTCCTCCTAGCCAGAGCTGCAGAAGTTGTAATGAGAGAAGATTAGGGACTGTCAGTGTATATATCTGTCCTGGTCATTAGTGATACAGATCTTAAGAAGATTCAGGTTGGAATGTTGCAGGGACAGCTATGAGACCAATCCCTGTTGCCTCAAGCTTTATCCTATAGGAAGAAAGATAACTTCCAGTTCCATGGAAGTCTTGGCGTGATTGTGATTTGCACAGTTTCTTAAGATGCTGTATAATCAGTGAATATACGGATGTTGTAATTAAGAAATATACAAGGAAGTTAGGCTAAACAGGTTGTCACGCTAAAGAAGAACGGATGGAAAGCTTACCCCTGTCCTGGGCTCTCTGAGAAGGCTCCAACAGGAGCAATCTCCAAAAAAGATCCTTTCCCATTGGTAGTCAGCTCTTAAATGGGGTCTAAGAGAGGTGCAGACAGGCTTCACCCCTTGTGGTAGCACAGGTGAATTGCCTTCACCTGTGCTCCCAGGGCTGATTCATTGCTTGCCTCAGGTGATCAGTCAGAGGTTCAGGCCGTGATTCCCATACAGATGTTCATTATCAGCAATACTTATTTTCTCTTTCAGAAATGAAAATTTTCCCTACTAACTTGTTTCCACTTTGGATAGCCCTTGATATGTGATGACAGTTTTGGTTCCATGGTTCTTATTTGGAAGCTGTATATTAAGTGAAAGCATTTGGCAGCAGACACAAACAACATGCGAACAGTCTGTTTCAGCCTTGTCACTTCTATGGTTTATTGAAAGCTGTAAATAGTGCATAAATATCAGATTTCTATGATGTTTCTCAGTTCTTATTATTTGAAAAATGGCCCTGTCAGCCTATCAGTTAGCCATTTTTATGCTATTATGATTGGGTTTTTTTGTTTTTTTTTGTCTCAGTGAGCCATTTTTTTTTGTCATACCTTCAGCATCAGTCTTTTTCTGCCTTTTGGAGAGTCACCTTATTTTTCTTGTATACCAATTTTGAGGGGCTACCAGCTTTGCATGCTTAAATTTACCACCCATAGGAATGTCTGCATCTTTTATTACCTGCAATTGCAACGCATCACTGAGCTGTCTGCCTTCAGTACGATGCTGATAACTGTGATAAGACTCAGTACTTAAAACACAAACAGTGAGTCCTCCCTGTGCAAGGTAGGTTTTCTGTAATTAGTTCAGTGCATGTGGAGACAAAATAAATTCTCCCTGTATCCATGGATGGCAATAAAGAACTCTGGGACTGTGCGGTACGCTGTAAGATCTGCAACGATGAGTTTTATGGCCCATTGGATTCACATACACATAAATCTATGGGCTCCATAGAGGTGGATAGATCAGGTATAACAGTTGCTGTCATGCAGCAGAAAGCAGTCATTTTTCCATTGCTGTATTGAACTAAAGTTACAAAAGATGTGGGCTTCTTTCCCTTCAGTAAATAAAATTTCTAACATTATTTAGCAGGTATGTAAAAACAGATAGAAAAACATGTGAAGCCAGATTGAAGGGGACTTTAAAATAGATGGGCTGAAAGTAACCCTTCCTGGATTTGTATGTGTTCTCTACCTAAAGTGTCAAAGGCATTTGCTCCTAACTAAAATCATGAGTATAATCTGCTGCCTTGGAAAAATACTTTTTGATTATTTTTTTTTCCAGGGGGAATACAGAAAGATTTTTCTGTTTGTTGCAGAGAAATTGGAATGTGTTTTATTGCTTAGCTCCCTGCTAACTGGATTTCTTGTTTTAGGTATAGGAGCTACTGATAACCAGACAGAGCAAGTCCTCAATGACACATTTAGCTATCAAAATGTTCAATATAAAATAATTCTGAAGAATTTGACGTGGAATGATGCAATGGCTGCATGCATAAATCACAAGATGCAGCTGGTTAGTATCACAGATCAGTTCCAGCAGGCTTCCCTCGCTGTTCAGGCTGCCCTTCATGATTTCCCACTGTGGATTGGACTCTTCAGCAGAGATGTAAGTTTTATTATCCCTTTGTATTGTGGCTTACGGTAGTTTTTAAAGTTGTATGAAATAGCAACTGGGATAAAGAAATGCAGAGATAAATGAGTTTTGAGGACAGCTTTTCTTTTAGTGATAATGACCTGGAGGGTCTCAAGATTCATGTTCTAAATCTTCAGTTCTCTAAGTTAGGTAGTGAGTTGTTGGTATTTGCTGAATGGATTGATGAAGAGGAGACTTTCTTTTAAAAGATTATACCATGAAAGGATATGTTGTAGGTAGCAACAACACAGGTTGTGGAATTACCTTTGTCTCTTTTGTTAAAAAAATGAAATTGATACTGCCATTTGATATCATCACCATTGTTTACAGTACCACTGTAAAAAGACTCAAAATCAGTTTAAAAGGGAGAATCTAGAAGTGACAAAATCCAAAATGAATCATTGGACTCTTTTGGAGATATTTACTTAAACTTGGTCCATTACTTCATGTTATTTTTGTTAGGTTCTGCTTTATTGCTTTATGTTTATTATCCAGAGAACCTCTGGTGTACACGTAGAGCTTCCTTAGCTGTTAATGCTATGAAACGGGTTGGACTCGATTACAGAGTTGTTTTTTTTTATTTTATTTTTTGTGTGTCTTGAGATAACTCCAAGAAAAATGTTAAAAGTGGTTTGAAAAGTGCCTCACAATAAAGGCTGATCATGCTCATTTGGCATCTATGCTGTTATGATCTTCCTGTGTCAGTAAAGGGCTACTGAATATTCTAGGCAAAGCAGGGAAAAATAGAACTTAGGGTGTATGCTTCATGGAGAATATTTTTTAAAAGGAAACAGGCATTTGATCTTGATGAAGAGACCAGAACAACTTACTTTCCCTCCTCCTTTGCATCTTTATCTGCAAGCGAAGATCAAATGATTCATTTTGCTGCGTACAGCTCAGACATGCAGTAGCTTTTCAATATTGCAACACTCTGTTGTTTGGGCACAATTAAAAAGTCACATGAAAAGAAATTCTAATGAAACTGGTCAACAGAGCTTGTTATTCCAGTGCTGGAATCTTACACACAAAAAAATACAAAGGATATTAAATTACAAAGCATGAGGGGGATTTCCAGAACGCTTTAAATGTAGGGTTCTTAAAGGATAGCATGATTGTTGTACATGTTCTTATTCCTCCTGTATCCTCCGGGGTAGAAACACATCTAATTTATTAAATTAGTGAAATATCTAATAGATTACTTTCAACTCACTGTGAAGAAAACTGAGACTGGGCCTTGTTTTCAGATGTTATCAGTTTTCCAAGATAAGATAATTTCATCTGTCATTGATTTACAGGTGCATATGATATAATTTGGACATCTTTAAGCCAGGCCTTTCTCCACAGCATAGCTAAACAAAAAATTTGCTGTTTTAATTCAACTAATTTATTTTCTTGCGATTGCGATTAAAATAATGATTAAAGTAACAATCAAGTTGTGAAATTAGTCAAACCATGAGGAATTCACAGTAAAGATAGACACTGTGAGTGTCATCCGTTCAGCACTTTCTGGACAATGTAAATACTTTATCGTGTTTTCTGTACCTTATATATATATTTTTTTTACTAAATAAGTTCACCCCTTTCACTTAACAACGTTAGGGTGGAAAGCATTACGGCTGGTTGGATGGGAAACATGTAAGCTTCAGTCGCTGGTCTGAAGATGATGAAGAGACAAGCGAAGAGTGTGTGTATTTGGATACTGATGGCTTCTGGAAAACTTCTGACTGCTACTCTGAAAATCGAGGTGCTATTTGCTACTCATCAGAAAGTATGTATCTGAGCACAATACTTCCAAAAGCTGCATTTATAGTTAAATATATTTGGAAATTGCAGATTGTAATTTCAAAATTAAAACTTTTTTTTTTATTGTGCTCCCTGAGGCAGACTTGTTTAAAATAGGATTAAATGCAGCTGTTGATCTTAATCCACAAGTTACTTACAAGCGAATTCAGCGTGAATGCTTTGGTCCACACTGTAGCTTTTATATCATCAGCTGGTTGTACCGGCTGCACTGTTTCCATAAGACTGTGGTATATTCACCTCTCCCACTTGCATATAGAAGAAGATTCTGCTAGCTTGGTACTATTAACATCTTGATATTGAATCCTCCAACATCTTAATATTGAGACCTCCAGAAATCTCTTATGTGACTGAAGTTTATACAGAGGAGACACATGGCTGTATTGAGGAGAAAGGCAGCAGGTAGATGCCAAATTAAAAGGTGTACATCAAAGTCATCTTCTGTTCACATAAGCTGTTCTAAATATGTACATATTATAGCAGGACAGCTTTTGGGTGGGATATGTATGTAGCATGACCACTTTCTCAAAAATGAAAAGATCTCAGAGAGATTGTCACAGATTTATTCCCAGTGAACCATTATATACTTCTTTTATTTAGGGAGAAGACACAGTTAAGCCATTGTTGTACATCCTGAGTTACAGCAATATACTTGGTGATATGGCATCCCTAATTAATTGGTGCTCTCACTCAGCAGCTGCAAGAAGAATTATTCTCACCTACACAGTATTAAATAAAGCCACAGAACTGGGGATGTGTTGCCAGCTATGGCATCTATAACACTTACTGCCATTTTTGTTATGTAAAGAAATAAATCAAACCACAAACAAATACTTCACTGCCACGAAGAAACTGAGAACAGTAATGTATTACACATTTAAGGATGGCATTTCTATTTTTCATGCATGTTTGTGAATGCTGCCTGAAAACTGTTGTTTGTGAGATTAATTGTTAAAATAACATCATGTTCTGATTGTTTGCCTTCCCTTCCTTAGAGAAGAATGAAAAAGAACAAGTAACACAAGTTAAGTGCCCGCATAAGATTAAAAATACACCCTGGATATCATTTAGAAACAACTGTTACACTTTTATGATAACAAAAAATAGATGGCGAGAAATGAAGTCTCAAGAAGCTCATCATTTATGCAAGAAAATGAGTAAGTATTTATTCATACTATGGGTATTAAAAACATACCAGCTTAAGGGAGATGAGCTACAGATCTGAGTTGCTGTTTTCAAAGGACAGCAAAATCAGCAGTTGGGGAGGCTGCAGCACTTGGGAACGTGTACCAGTGCTGCATTGCCTGATGCTGTTTGTGCTTGCACTGCTCTGATTAGAAATGTTTGAGAGGGAATTGATTAGGAATTACAGAATTCTGAGAGTTTTAATAAATGGAAAGTGCCTGTTATATAAAATTAGCAGATTTTAAGCAGTTTGAGTACTTGCTTTGCCCTTTGCAGCACTCTGGATTTTCAGTCACATCTCCTTTGTTTTTCATCTTCCTTCTGTGGAACACTGGAGCGAACAAAGTAAAAAGGCTCAGAACAGTCCAATTCAGGAAAGCACATGGTTTTTTCTTGTCTGCCCTGAATGAAGCAGACACTTACAAAGTTTCCCTCTTATGTTAAATAATTGCTCCTGGCACGCATGTGCACGCTTCTTGCCATAAACTGATTTTTCATGAGTTGATTTCATTTCAGTCTTTTTTCTTGAACAGTATTAAGATAAACAGTATGAAAAACATTGTGAAAGACTGCTGATATTTTTATGTTCTACACAGACAGTTTTTACTACAAGAAATTCTATGTGATGGTAGAACCCATAAAAATCTCCGGTGCTGAGTCATTCACTTATCTAAACCAGCCTGAACCGAGGGAAGCACTGCTGATAACACCTTTGATAATTCTTTTTCCCTCACTTCATTTGGTTCTTTTGTCTTGCTTTTACATTTTTTTTTTTGATCTATCTTAGTAATTATTAAGAGTTGTGAAAAGGTAATTTATGTTGTAAGTGAAAGATGAATCTGTAAGAAAGTAATGTGAAAAAAAATTTCAACAGACCCAGAAGCATTTGTTCTGAGTGTTCGAGATGAAGAAGAAAACAATTTTGTTACTGAGCAGCTTCATTCATTCAGTGGTCTGGCTGTGTGGATCTGGCTGGGTGTCATTTACGATGATAGTGGTGAGTTCTACATTTTCTTTTTTTTCTGTTTTTTTTCTTTTTTTGTAATAACTGGATTGAAAACAGTCTGCAGCATTAAGTGCTTCTTGCATGCTTCAGTATATAACCAAAGTCACACTGAATGCAAACATACGATAATCATTTATCTTTGTATTTATCTTCTAGAAGAAAATAACTGGACAGGCTTTCTGTCTGAGTCATAATTAGATCCAGTATGTGCTGTTTTGTCTAGATTTGATTTCCCTGGAAAGCAGGATGTTGGCCTGGATGAGTAATGCTAACATATTTAGCATTGTATACAGAAGCAATTTACAGTAATTTAGAGCCTGGCTGATTTTTTTCCAAAGTGAATATCTACTAATGTCCTTAAAAGCTAAATGATATTTGTACACATAGTGCCAATGTTTTGTTAAGTACACAATATTTTCCACAGATAAAGTTCTGAAGTGGTATGATGAAACTCATCTGACTTACAATAACTGGAGGCTGGGAAGACCGATCATAAAGAAGAACAACTTTTTTGCTGGTGTAAATCTTGATGGTTTCTGGGATATTTATAATTATTCTCAAAGTTGGCAAGCTCATCACTATAATGTGTACAGTATTCTCGCCTGCAAAATTGAAAGGGGTAAGTGGTGGAGTGTTGGATGAGGGTCGTAATTTAAGTCCTGGTCCTGCAGCACCTCGTGTGTATACAAACGCAAGGCTTTGGTTTTCTTCCCACTGAAACACGTGGCACAGCTGTCATGGGTTCTTGTGGGCATACAGCCAGCCTGTGCCTAACTGCTGTGATATTCTGATGAGAATGAACGTGTTTGCTGTACTCTACCATCAACTGCTTATGGTGTTCAGAATACGAGAAGATAACTTACACGATATAAGCGGCTTGAATTAAACAATCTGACTCTTGAATTGCATTGTTACAGCTGGATTTTAATATTTCCACGTGTACCTAGTCATGTGACTGAAATGCACAGAATTTCTTATCTTCTTTTTCTTTGAAATAGGACCCCAGCAGCACAAGCCTCCGCTGCCTGAATTTATTCCACACGGAGACACAACATACAGAATCCTTCAGAAAAAGTTAACGTGGTATGATGCAGTGAGAGAATGCAAACAAAATATGAGTGATTTAGCAAGTGTACACAGTGAATCACAGCAGTTATTTCTGGAGGATATTGTCAAGCAGGATGGCTACCCACTGTGGCTTGGGTTGTCCATTCATGATGTAAGTATGTACTTTTGGTAACCTCAGTAAAAGAGTTTGTAAATAATTCTCTGCACAGAACATGAAATATTTTCTTCTGGATTTGTGGAAGCTCTATTTTTATGTAATATATGTTAAAGTATATTAAGTTGCCATATATGTAGACACACTAGTGCTAGTTCTGAATCTTTGAGAATTGAAAGCAATACAATCAGTTGGGCAAGGATTTATGGAGCCTGTTTAGTGCAGGTCATGACTGGCTCTTCAAGGCTCTACAGGAAGTTGTGCATCTCTTCTCCCAGGAGGCAGCTACAGATCTTATTCCATCTCTGTTTTATCCTTGAAGCAGGAATGTGTGTTCCCAGCCCTGCTTCCTGCACTGCTCCCCAGGGCTGCCTCCAGAACTGGTAGTGGGAGGTAGTTGGCAGAGAGAGCAGAAGCATGACTTCCACATGTACCCTTGCTGTTTGTGCCCCTCTTTTGGTCTTGAATGAGTCCCTTCACTTCTCACAACTCTGTCTTCATTATCTAGGGTTTTCAGCAGTATATCTGAAGTGTGAGCTGATGTTGCAAACAGACCTTGAGCCAACCAGCTCTACTCACTGCAGCCCAGCAGTTAGCAAGTCTAGTAATGTTTGTATCAAGGAAGATAGGCTGCTTAAATGAAACAGCAAGATTAAATTAAGATGTTCCCCACAGAATAATACAGGCACACTGGAAGTTTAAACTTAAAGAGATACCATATCTTTTCAGTAAGCTAGGATTCCAGTGTTAAGAATTGGTTGGAAAATGCTGTTTTACACATTTATTCAGTGAGGATAGAGAGAGTGAGACACTTGTATTTTTACTGATTACTCGCTGATGGATACCTATTGCTACATGACTTACTAATGACTGACAAGCATTAAACCACAACTGTATGCAGTGGCTTGAAAGTTTTTTTTTTTTTCTTTACTTAGGGAAGTAAAGCTAATTTTGAATGGTCAGATGGAAGCAGTTTTGACTATTTTCCGTGGGAGCTAGAAAACTCAAATGTGACTGAGAACTGTGTTCTGTTGGATACTAAAGGATCTTGGAACCGTGCAAAATGTACAAGTGTTGCTGAAGGAGCCATTTGCTATAGCTTTTCAAATGGTAGGTGCAATGTTTTAAAATATTTTCTGCAGCTGTCTTGTGTACTGTCTCTTTACATGCTTTAGTTAGAGCTGCAAGACCATGTTGGGTTACTTTAAGAATTTTCTATCAGGGATGATGGAATGCTTTTAAATATATGATAGAGATTTATTCTCTCCATTCTACTGAAGAAAATCCTGGTCATCTCTTGGTGACCTGTGATGTATCAACTCTTATGTATCTTTTTCTGAATCAAAATCTGTATAATACACACTTCAAACTTTGAAACACCCTATAAGGCAAGAAAAAAGATAGTTCCCAACTCTTTGGGACTTGTTTCATGTTCGTTTTCAAGTAAATTCATCTACTGCACATGAAGAAGGAAGGTATTCTAATTGAATCGTGGATGCTGGTAAGACAAGTAGTTCTTATTGATATTTACTTTCCTGATACTACAGCAAAGAAACTGCACAAACTCCTTTAGGAGAAGTAATTCCAATATCTTTATCTTTCCAGAGAGGCAATCAGAGCAAAACCAAGTGAGCCAAGCCTCAGGATGCTCGCAACTCAGTGGAGAAGTACCATGGATACAGTATAAGGATCACTGTTACGCGTTTGACATGGCTTTCTACAATTTTTCAGTATATAACATTGAAGATGCTAAGAAAGTCTGCAAGAAACTGAGTATGTTTAGACTCTTATCACATTACGATCTATAACTAGTCCTCTGTACCAAAAGAATTAAAAAGCAAAACTAAAGAACCTATACTAGTTAGACTTCAGCTTTTCAGCTCTACTTAATTTAGGAAAACAATAGCTAGTTTTAGCTTTGAACATCTCAATAAGGTTCTTGGCACGTGGATATTGCAAAGGCAATTCAGATGCCCATTGACAGAAGATTTAGAAATTTGAGGCTAAAGGTTTGGAGGAAAACACTGTATTTCTATACAAATAGGTTTATTTGAAATAAAATTAGTGCTGTTAGCAATGCTTTTTGTTGGAGGCTTTCATTAGCTGCTTTCAAAGATATCCCTATCAAATAGTCCAGAGCACATACATTGTAGGTATTATTAGGGCACATGATATCACTGAAAGTATTAATTCTCTGTCAAATGAAAGGATTTTCTCTCCTATGTGGGGACTGTGTTGCAAATGATAATTTTAAGCAGCCTCGTGTGCAGAATCTTTGAACTTCTTACCTTAGAAGCCAGTGACTGTCATAATGTTTTGTCATTGTATGATGTGAAGTTAAACTCACTAGGTAGAAGAACAAGTGCTAATAGACCCAGTCCTGAATGCAGTGTTCTATTCAGTCCTGCCTGGCCTGCTGACTGAAAAAGAAAGTAATCTTTCTCTAAATTAAGATTCTGGCTTCTATTTGCATATACTGGTAAAGAATGGGTACACTCTGAGCCTGTCCCTGTTGTAGCTTTTCCCTCTCCTTACTCCTTAACTGCTGTAACACTGTATATGAAAATCTGAGGTACAGAGGGGGATTGATTTAGAAATTAACTTCCCTCAGCAAAATGCTGAACAGTTCTTGCAAATGCTGAGCTTTTGTTCAAGTAAATTCTTAAAAAGTGCTTATCACTTGGACAAGACTAGTAATTCTGAATCAGGGACATATCTTTTGGTATCTTCCATGCAAGTATTCTACAGCTGCAGTAAGTTTACACCATTTTATTTTATGTAACCTGCCAGAATAACCAGCCACCTGAAATTGTCTTGCATAACGTTACGCTGTATTTGAGGGAAGGGGAATGTCTGTCTTCCTTCTGCTGGTTACTTCAAATTAATGTTGTAAGCGCAAATCAGCAAATCTTTTCCTATTATATTTGTTCCTGCAGAAAACTTTATGTATGAGCACAATGAAAACCATTGATGTTACAATTCTAACCATTTTTCTATTCCCCTTAGGTCCTTCAGCAGCCCTTCTGACCATAGGGGATGCTGAGGAAAATGCATTTGTGAGCACACACATAAAGGAAAATGATCTAATTACTAGGAAAGTATGGCTTGGACTGACTCAGAGCTCTAAGGGTAAGGAGCAGCAATCATTATGAGTGTTTCATGTAGTAAAAAAAAAATGCGTAAATCCTCAAATAGTTGTATAGTATTGGTAGCCCACACTAACTCCTGCCTGAGGTTGGTATCCCTCATTGAGCAGTGCAGAGCACTCTGGAGTTCTCCATATATTAAATCTCTTCCTACTGCACATTTGAGATAATCAGGAATAAGTGATGTTGATTTTCTCCAACACTGTCACTGACACCTAATGGTGATGTCATTTCTGTCCAAATACATCAGATCCTAAGGATCTGGAAGAGAGGTGTGGCTAAAAGTGACTCGGTTGTATTTATTGCTTTTAATATATGGGATATATATCGTCAGCTCTGTTTCTTTTAGCAATGTAAAGAAATCAGCAGTTTGTGAACTACCTTAGTGTAATATTAGAGAACATTTTGGTGACCTAACTAAGCAAATTTTTCTCAATAGATCAGTCCCTCCACTGGCTTGATGGCTCATCAGTCAATTACGCCAACTGGGATAACAGAACCGCAGAACTCAGTGAAAAATGCAGTGTTATCGTGTCCACAACCGGCAAGTGGTCCAAAGTTGACTGCAGTCGTAGTCAAAGCAGAGTGGTTTGTAAAGCTCCTTTAGGTATGGGAACACTGATTTTAGCAGATGCTAAATGTTTCAGTGACTATATTCAGGATTTTCTTTTTTCTGCTGGGGGATGCCTTTTTTAAGTAACTAGAAGTGCAATTCATGAAAGAACCTTTCAATAACTGCCTTAAGCAAGAGCCTTCTGTGACTGTTCTGCCTGAAATCACATTCGCCTAAGACCATATACTGAGAAACCAGGGGACAAATTTTCTAGAAATTTGCTTCTCCGTGCTTCTGCTGTCCATTTAAAGGAGAGGATTTAAATTTCCACTTAAAAGGCAGGATAGAGTAGTTGCTGTGGCTTTTCTTTTTACCACAGGGTATCTTTCATGGGTGAATCTGTGTGGGTAGGAACAGAAAGACTTCTGTATATAAGAAATGTAGAGTAAACAGGGTACTGAATATTTGTTATCAGTCTTGAGGAGTCTTCTGAAACTGGTCCCACAGATCCAAAAAGACTCGGGGAGTATTTTAATGACTCACGTTTTGCTCTGCCTGGGAAAGGAAACAATTACCTGAGCATTAAGCCAATTCCTGAGAAGCAGTGAAATCTTTATGATTTTCTATGCATTTTCACGTAAGTGCTGGAATAGATTCAACTTAGCTGTGCTAAGGAAAATATCAAGAGGATTTTTTCACTCCAAGGGGAATATAATTTCCCTCCAATTGAAGAGGACCCAGGAGCACGTTCTTGAAATACACAGACTTCATAAAAACGAAACACCTGTTCACGCTCTTTTTCACCACACCACTTACAAGACAGGATGTATCATATTGCTTGCTTGAAATGAGTGCAGAATTTCTGGTGCAGCAAACTAGTAGGGTGCTTTTGACCTCCACAGGTCCCTTCCAACACATCACAATTAGAAAACTAACAACTGAATTATTAAAAATAAAGAGATACTAATTTATACTGGAAACAAACTTCCAGTTAATGAAAGCTCCTAACCTGGTGAACCAGTTGGCCTTGACTTAAGCCAAATGATACCTGCACAAATACAGCATTAGTGTATAGCTAGCTAAACATTAACCCTGTAAAAATAATATTTTTACCAAGGCTCTCAGAGAATAATTGTTTTTCTTTTTTTTTTTTTTTTTTACAGGTTCTAATCACACTGGGGTGGCTGTAGCTTTTGCCCTGCTAATTATCTTAGTCCTTGTTGTTGGATTAGTGTGGTTTATCTGTAAAAAGAAGCGTCTTCACTGGAGTGCCTTCTCTTCAGTACATTATCAGAGAGGGATAAATGATGATGAAGCTGATGATGTGTTCACAAAAGATGGCTATTGAGAAGAACTGTTCCATCTAGGCAATTTAGCATGAACTTCACTGTGTGAAGCCGTAAGGACTGAATTACTTGATGTTTTGTTATTTCTTTTTGAAAAAGTAATAAGGTTATTAACGGGGGCTGAGTTTTGTTCCTTTATAAAGTGTGCAATTTTTATTCAAACTCACGGTAATTATTTACATTTGGCCTCAGTTGTTTAAGGTACAAGGTTTTTGGAGTTGTGTAATGTATTTCAGAGTATTATTTTCCATCTCTTTACTGGAAAATGTTTTTAATTAAATAATTAATGATGACTTACTTCATGCAATGTCACCTTATTGAATGCATGTAAAGTAGCCTCATGAATTCTCTAACTTTGTACAATTTTCACTCAGTAACTCCAGGCCAATATGTGCCATTTTGATGTGTTAAGAATTCTGCTGCTAGTGTTGGATTATCTAGCTAGAACAGAGAGGATAAATGCTTGGTGTAGCAACTTTTGTGGCAAGCTGTTATAACTTTTTATATAGTAGGAGAAAAAGGAGTTATCAGACAACAAATTTAAATTTAAATTTCTAGAAGGAAGATAATGTTGTTACTTTCTCTCCCAAATTAATAATAATAATTAAAAAGCTATACTGGTGAGATAAGAATTTTGGAATGCACAGAGTTACGGAAAATATCCTGCTCTAAAGATGTGCCATTTATGAGTAAATTTATTAATAAATGTAGAATATTTTATATTTGAGACTGTGACAAGCTGGCAGATCACTAATCATGGCACAGCTATCAGAACTGCCCAGTAAGGGCTAACTGTAAGTACAAGCAGAACTCAAAACAGTAAGAGCCTCAGCCTTATGAAAGCAAAGGCATGAATCTTGTGTTTTATCCTGTGATATAATTGTTAAATAAATCATTCAGTTTCTTTTCACAGCACCACAGCACCTTTAACAAAGGTTTAGAAGCACAAATAGCAAAATGTTTACAGTGAAAATCAGTATCTTGACATAAGCATACAAAATTAAAACATTTTTAAAATGCACTTTTAGAGTAGCATTTAGAGGAAGAATTATTCCATTCTATCCAATGGCTTCACACTACTCTGAAATTAGACCTGTGTGACTTTCTTCTGGATAAAACAGAAAAGACCTTCTCCATTTTATAATATGTTGCAGTGTGACATCTGAGGATGGGAGTGTTACAGAGACAGTGTTTTATGTTCTTTAATGAGATCCTTCTGACATTTTACCTCCAGTAATACTGTTGGTTTTTATTATAGGTAAATGCTTAACTATATAAAGCGGAATATGTGTTATCTGTTGAAGAAATAACAAAGATATATCTAAGGAAGGAATGAGGAAGAATGTATGGTAAATTAAGTTGTGTACGTAAGTGCTAAAAATACTTGAGAATTTTACATAAAACTTAAACTTGATTTTTCTATGTGATGTGAATCTATGCACTCCAAAGAAAGTTATAAAGGGAAAAAGGGAAGACAGCTTTGTACATATTCTAATAATTTGATCAATGTTTTGAAGAAGTTGTTAGACTTCTTCAGAGCACAGTACAAAGGACAGATGTTTACTTTTATGAAGGTGTATATGCAAAAGACCAAATCCATCCCCTGTGTAGTAATAATGATGTGATATGATAAATAGAAATACATTTGGTCTGACGTGCTGAAAAGTGTACTACTGATTTCTCTGGAGCAACATTGCAAGGTCATAATGTTCAGCTGCCTTATTTCCCTGCAGTTTACTGAAATTGACAGCACTTTCCTTTGTACCTGTTTGCACTATTTTGATAAGCAGGTGTTTATCATCTGTACTGATAATAGAGAACCTCTTGTAGATATTACTTCAGTGCCTGTTGAAATAGCAGAGTGAAGGAGCATAGCCAAAGAAACGTCTTTTAGTTTGCTGATAAAGAAGCAAGCACTTTTGTTGTTTATTTGGTACTTGAGCACAATTGTGTCTCCTTTCTTCTTTCTTGATGGTAGTTGCTTTGCTAAATGACTTCTAAATTAATGAACTAAAAAGAAAAAAAGTGTTCCATTGTCCTTTTCTCACAACAATAAGAAGTGGGAAAATATTTCGAAATCCCTGTTTTGAAATTTACTAGTTTTACAGGTGTTTATACTTTGAACGTTTTTAGTTGTGAAGCTGAAGTTGAAAGTGAAAATTAGTGAAAAAATCCTAGTTACCCAAAATATAAATATATACTTTTTATAATTAACATAAATGTATATTTTATTCTTATCAATGATGTAAATAATTTTGTAAGGCCCCTTTTCTATGTTTGTTTCATCATACCCAAGTTGTCTCATCACTGGTAATTCTCATTTGAACAAGTGCAGCTGCCTTAGTGCAGGTGAATAAGCCACTTCACTTGAAATATGCAGCAAGGTTATTACTGAAAGAATAAAGCTAAATAAAACACTAAACTGCTTACACTGGTTTTATTTCCAGGGAAGCAGTGATCGGAGGTAAGGTACGGCTTGTTAACCATTGCATAAAAAAGCACATATAGTAAAGGGGTTGTGACTGCAATTAAACCAGATAAATGCTGCCCCTATCGGGAAAAAGGAGAGTTCATCAAAATCTTTTTCATATATTGAAAAGGAATATCAGTAACTTTCCAGCTTAAAACATTATGCCTAATTTTTACCAAGCTGCTTGTGCAGTTTGCACAGTCCTGCCAGTCATAGAAAGGTTGAGGTACACCTGGCTCTTAATTAACTTAATTGCTACAGCTGTCAACCACAAGTGCCTACACAACTGCTGTAAGGCTTTAAATGATGTTCCTCTATGACACTGTTGTTGCTGTCTGTGAAGCTCAGCGGGATGTGCAGAGCCGGTGTTCGTAAACAGAATGAAAGTGACCTTTTATCAAGAAAACATAAAGTTCTTATTGACCAAATTATTAAGTGGACTTTCCCTAGAGCAGTGGTGCGGCGGGGGAACACCAGCAGAAGCCCCAGATGTAACCACACGCACAGCCAGCAGCGCAGCCGGGAGGAACACCCAAAATGGCGGCGCTGACAGCGGCTGAGACACCAGGCACCGCGCATGCGCAGTGTGAGCGCCGTCTGGTCACGCTGCTGCTCCTGCGTTGTGCTCACGCTTTCCGAGCTTCAGATCTCTCAGTAAACGCCGCAACACGGGCACGCAGCGGCTGAGCGAATAGAGCCTGTGCAATCCAATAATTTATTCAACTTTCATCTTGTAAAGCCAGTTACAAATGAAAAAAAAAAAAAAAAACAAAAAGAAAAAAGACAGCAGAAGGAATTCCGTAATAGAAATGAGCAAAATTACAACAAATACTAACGGGAGTTACATTCCCAAGTGGGTTCAAGCTGCCTGCAGCAACCCCAGAGCCAGAACACGGGAACAGTGCAGAGCTAGGACAGGGATAACCAAGGCTGTTCTGATACAGCCATGTAGTCGGCGTGCAGACCCATACAGCGTCACGTCTCAGGCTGCCCATGCACTCAGTGTGACCCAGCCGTCTGTTCCTCGTGGTACAAAGGGGATGTCCATAAGGTCCTTCTGTAAAGCTGTTTAAGGCAAAACTCCAGTTGGAAGTGCAATACACAGTGGTGGCTGTCCTTGTAGGCTGGCTTGTGTGGCAAGTGGGCAGGGTTTGTACATGCTGCAGTGGGCGTGGGAGGAGAGAGAAGCAAGATTATGCACTGTGGTTTATCTTCGTGCAGCTCGGGGCTCAAAACTACACTACTCTGTGAGAGTTTTAGTGAAATGGCAAAAGCCCAAGGTGAATTTGAACCAAACCTGGTGCATGCTGACTCCTCGTTTTCTGTTCTGTGAAATTTCTCCTTCACAGCTAACAGGCCTTAAAATGCCCCCATTTTTCTTCCTCCCAGAAATGGGAACATCTGATTTTAAAACAAACCTGCAATCTTAATGATTCTGTGATCCTATAGCCCACATCACATACTGCCTTCCAGCTCCATTAGGAAACTGAAAGGACCTTGACAGTCCAGGACCCCAAGTCCAAAACAAACTGCCTAGCCTGAAGGCTCCTTGATCGCTAATGCAGCCAATTTACAATGTAACTAATGATGCCCAGTACTATTTAAACCAATGACAGTTGGCTTCAGTCTCCTGCTTTCATCTTTTACTGAGGAGGAAAAATTTTTGCTTCTTCAAATTGCAAGTAGCTATTAAACCCTCTAAGTGGTTGTTTCAGCAAAACAACATGATTTTCAAGTTTTGCTGCTGAGTAGGGACCTAGAGGGGACTGGAAGGGGATTTAGAGATGGAAGCAGTTCAAATTAGAACTCGCCAGAGAATAAAGGAGTTGGCATTTGTTTACACTAGTACAGAGGAATTACATCCTTGCCTATAAGAGGTTATCTAGGCACCTATTCATCAGTAGGAAACAGTTTGTCTAAAACTAAATTTTGGGATCCCAGTCAGCCTAAAATCCCATCTAGAGAAATAAGAAACTTAATGCAGGCACTGAAATCTCTGACTTGTGTCCAGAACCCCAAGTTTGTGAAGAACAGATTTTTTGGAAATGCAATATCACCTTTTCAGCTGTACCAGGGAAAAGGCTGTCATTAATTTTTAGGCAACAGGTGCCACGTGGAATGCACCCAGAATGGCAGCTGACAAAGTATTTCAGCAATGCTTGGCCCCGGTATTTTCTTCTACAATGGAGTATTCAGAATTTTTACTTAAAGTGCCATTTCTTACATATATGTACCTGTGACCATACCCTGGGAGGTAACAACTCACCTTACATTTTTTTAGTTGTTTGTTTAGTGGTCTCTCACATAGTGTTTGACCTCTTAGCTGTACGGTCTGGCTTCAATTGCAAAAAGGCTTTTTTTTAAAAAAAAAACAACAGATCAGATCATTTATATATCCTGAAGAGAAAACCCTAGTGACTTATTTTAGAGTTGCCTACAAAATAAATAAAAACAAAATATTCTCTTTGCAGCCCATACTATGGTCCCCTGATCCCAGATGTTTGCATATTGAATATTTCCAAGGAAGCTGAAGCCTGCCTCCTGTAGTCCAGATTCCTGTGGTTTTGTTTCCGCCCACATGACAGGTAGTTGTGGAAGCAGCAGAGAGGACAGGCAGAAGGAAGATGCTTCTGTCTTTGCTTCTTTAAAAGGTACACTGTTCATCAGACAAGCCAGGGAAAACAAGGTTTGGGCTGTTAATATTTAACAAGTTGTTACTGTTTAATGTCTTTGGACAGAGGTGCAAATCCTAGGTACTGCAGATGCCACTTCAGTTTGTAAATACAGTAGTCACTCAAGTGGAGTTCTTAAAAACATCTTTGCTACACTTATGCTGGCAAGTTGCCAATACCAATTATCAAACATCTGCCTCTCTTTCGTGGCAGTCCATTCATATCACCTAGTCCAGACGCTGGCATGACTGTCCACACTGGTAGCTGATTTGACACTGCAGCGTTTCTTCACTATCATGTTGATGTATGCTTTCATGATCTTTATTATCTCACCCACCTAGAGAAGAAACACAATGAAATAAGCACATTTATGAGGTATTCCCATTCATAAGATCAGATGTTTTGCAGAAAGTTCTTATTGAGATCGCGATAGTTATATACCAAAAAGACCTGGACAATGAAAGCAGGGATAATGACAGGCATGTAATTGTTTCTTTACAAATAAGTTTTTAAAATATTGTGATTTTCTATTTGGAAAAGCCTCCCTGGATTACTCTAGCATGTTGCTTAATGCACAAGCTATAAATGAATAGACCTATGTCACCTCTAAGATTTATTTAGGATAGAGAGTTAATACAACAGTTAGAGCTGTGATTCTGCTGGGAGAGAACTGTGACCTTACAGCAGCACCTTTTAATGCTTGACAAGTTTGTGCTCTGTTTTATTGACCTCTATAAACCTCAACTCAAATAAAAGCATGTGTAATGCTTCCAAACATTATTTTTTTTTTTGTAATTTTGTGAAGTCCCAATTTATAAACCGAAAGGGAATGAAGTAATTGCGCACCCAAAATTTGAAATTCCATGTGCCCTAGAAGGCCACTCAATCTCCTTCAGTTTCTAACCAGCATCATTCCTTTTTCTGTACATCTCTGTATTCAAGACCAGGTACCACAACACGTTAGGTTTAAGCTTCCTTCATCCTTTTCCTTGGCTGTCCTGACCATTCAGCAAGAGCTCTCACATATAATCTTGTCTAGTCCTCAGAAATTAAGGCTTTACTGGAGTGTTAGTAAAAGTGCATGTGCAACAAATGCTTTCACATACCTGGGATGTTTCAAAGAACATTTCTCTCTCATCCACTGTAATTTTGAAGGTGTTGGGCTGCGGTGCTCCAAAGAAAACAATGTGCTCGTACTGGAAAGTCTCCAGTGGTTTAGGATCTCCACGTTTGTAGACAGACACATTCTCTGTGCTGACTCCAAGCCAAAGATCATTTGGAAAGCCTCCCTCCTTACACTGCAGAAACAGAAATCTTGCATCAGTACAAATGGAGGATTAAATCACCTTTAATACAAGGAATCTATTTCCGGACACCGCAGGATATTTCATTTCTCTATCCCAATAGAAAAAGCCTACAGAAGGAAGCATCTAGATACTCCTGCCGCAAAGATTTAAAAGTGAGTGACATGGCTGTGAGTAAATACTAGTGGAGTAATAAAATGACTGTAGTACCTAACACTACTCATCATATTTAAAACCCATTATTTTACAGATAATTATATTATTTTACAGCAAAAACAGTAAGGGCACACAGTCCTTCTAGGCAATCTAAATACAACAGAAAAATGGAGCTGCAGATTCCTACTCTAGCAGGCTAACCCCAGCAGCCAAACTGACCCAGTTTGAGAGGTTTCTGTAGCACTGGTGCAGAGGAGGCTTGCATTTTTTGCTGTCAAATACAATATGGCTTCATTTTACTTTCACTCCACTAGCTATCACTTTCTTAAGCCCAGAAAAAATGAAACTGGAATTTATTGTCTCCCTCAATTAAGCAGGATGCAATGGTTTTCTTGAGCTCTGCATCACACCTTGTTGGGTATGTGGTACTACAAGCTTACTCTCAGCTTACTAAGACAGAATAGCAACTTCTTGAAGTTCCCTTCTGCTGCTAAGCAATATCATACATAGAGCTGTATCTCTTCTCCAGACTGACCCGTCTCCTCAGCAGTAGTTAAATACATCTCTCACCTCAACATCAAAGAGGGTTGATCCATAACCTGGCCACTCCTTTACAATGGACATGTATTTCACCATGGCCTGATGCTGAGAGAGTCCCTGCAGCTTGGTCCATTTTTGTGCTATGCTTGCACGAGCTGCTGACAGCTCTTCCTTCACCCACATCTCCATCATCTGCTCTTCTTCTACCTTCTGCTTCTTTACAGAGCCTGTTTTGAAGCCACGTTTCAAGGTCCCTTCAAGGAAACTGGTCCGTCTCCTCTCCAAAGTGTGACTGCTGGTGCCACTGCTCTTTGTGGAGTGCAGTATTTTGGATTTCAGTCTGTTAACTGGGTAGATTCCATCCAGACTCCAGCTTATTTTAGAATAATCTCCATGAAGGTACTGCAGCCGGAGTGCTGCCAGGCGCTGCAGTGTGTCCTCTGGTGCAGGAAAATGACCATCTATGAGGCTTTCATGAGCCTAAAAACAAGCAGAAAGTCCCCCAGACTCATTAGGAAGCAGAAACATTATTCACAGCTGGGTCCATGTACAGATTCCTGTAGCATTTGCCCTAATACAAAGCCAATCCAAGAAGGAAAGACTTGTTTTTAATACTTCTATTCCCTGGAGAATTTCTCTGTCTATTTGCTTGGTAGACTCCAGACAAAAACTCGAGATAATAAATTCTTCAGTTCAGATCAGTATTCCCTCTTCTAAAGCAAAAATAATCCACTTTTCTGTATACTCCAATGTGCTTCTGCCACTCTTGGAAACCAAGTCTGCTTGCTTACCTGCTCAAACATGAAAGCAAATTCCACTCCATCTTTGGGAACATTCTCTATATCCAAGAAGCAATACAGCTTAAAATATAGCTGCCATTGCCCTTCCTCCTCTTCTTCTTCAGAGCCAGCAAGTCTGTAAGATAGGAAAGAAAAAAAAAAAAACAAAAACAAAAACAAAACTGTAACCTGAAGCACCTGAAGTACTAGGATATCTACAGTACAACTCATGCTACAGAAGTATCCCTGGATTTCTGAGGAAAGCACACAGAACTACTTAATGTGCCAGAACAATCTCAGGGCAGCACAGCAGACTTCTCTGATGGCTTCCATTTTGCTCCTCTTAGTTAAATGAAATTCTGATTCAAAAGAACCCAAAGTTTTTATTCACATATGCTTGACCAACACATTACATCAAACAGATTAATTTTCAAGTGTCTTCTAACTAGAGGAGATGAAGCCAGTAACTTCAAAGGAAGTGGCACTGAGAGCTACATTGTTGAGATGGTCCCTAAGAACAGCATACATTCGTAAGTAGGGCAAACACAGTTACTCTTTGCAGTTCAGAAATGTCTACATAGACATCAAAGCAGCCACTGATGGCTATGACCAGATGTTTCCAAACATCTGACAAGCAGCATCTCCATCTCCACTGCTTAACACTTTCATGCTATATCATTTCCTTGGACAAGGAGCTCACAGATGTATTCATTTGTGTAGCCCATATTAATAGCAAAAATAAAAGTTACTATGCAAGAAGATCTCACTTTGATGGCGCTTGATTTTATAAGTTGTTTTGAACTGCTGATAGCCCTTGATACTTCTAAATGCATAGGTATTATGTAAGAATTGAGTGCCAGGAGGCAGTATTCCCCTCTTACAGACAGGGAATGATCAAGACAGCAGTGACTTAATCAGCCCTTCTCCGAGCTCTGCTAGAAAAGTATTACTCTTTGATAAAGGCATCACTAATTCTGTCCTGCCAAGGTAATGCTTTTTCATCACCGAAACAGATGTGAACACGGTTTTCACCACAGTGAGAAAGAGCACTTGAACCTTACCAAAAGGGAATTCACACCAAAATGAATTCCTGAAACACTGCACCTCCTTTGGATAAAACTATCTGACTGTACTCTCATTTAACCCAGGGTTATGACCAACTGGGAGGTAAAGCAAAGATTCTGCAGAACATTTTCCTACCTCTCAAACTTGGCCAAGATATCAGCTACAATCACTCGACTCTCAACAGCACGGTCCACCTGCTGATTATGTTCAAAGAGAGCGAACATATTACGGCTGTCCTCCATTGCTAAACCTCGGATCAGCTTTTCAACCACCTGCAAAAATCAAGAGAGATACAGATTATAGTGTAGGTATCGCACATACTTTCAGAAGTGAGCTTCTCAGGGGGAAAAAGACATATATGTTGTGTTGGCGTAATGACTGTGCATGGATGGACCACAAGCAGCCATGAACAGAATGGAGATAGAATGGCGAGAGCAGGATGGGGTGATGGAAGCTGGTGTAGCTGGACTTCGGTCATTGGAACTACCAATACACACAGCTCTATTCAGCCCACCTCTGAGAGCAGTATTCTCAGATACCCGGGAAAGAAAATATAAAATACTTTTCCTAAACCCTGAAAAACTGGAGATGGATATAGAAAAGGAGTCCCATCAACAGGCTCAGTACCTAGACACAGAGGAGTTCTTAGATCTGGTTGATGCTACAAATGCATTACCTCCCCAGCACTTGTATGAGAATTGATGGTGATTTTACAGGAGCCCCCACCATGGCAGTACACCGTTGTGGTCATTTCTTCACGGGTAAGAAGAGCCTGTATTTCCTCCTGGGAGGGCACAAACTCCCTTGTTTTTGTTCTCTTTAGGGAATCACTGATGAATTGTGCATATCTGTCTATTTCTGAATCTGGAAAAAGGTCTTTTACCCTAATTGGAAAGAGAAGTAAAATAAGTCATTACACAGCGAAACAGAAAGCAAGAACATTACCAAATAACTTGGAACTACTGCAGATAGAGATATCAGTGTTAAACACAACTGCAGGAAGACGAGCCCCAGATAATTCCTGGAATTACGAAACCTGCTCCCACTGGTTACTGCAGTCACTTCAGTGGGATTTCTCAGGAGCATACGAAAAAAGCAGATCAAACTTCAAAGCATACAGTACAGCTGAAGACAGGAGAATCGAGTAGCTAAATTTACACAATTGAAATAAAGAAATACAGAACAGCATACAAATTTTTTCATGCTTAATTGTTTTTTGACTTTTTTTAGGCATAACATTATGTGCAAATCCAGTGATAAAAACACACAGTGGCAATATTGAGTATTGCTCTGCGTCTCTTAGAATAAGGCCTTGAATGTCCAAGAGGTTCAACTATTTGTGTATTTGCACAAATTTCAACTCACTCTTTCCTAGCTTGGAAGCAATCGAATAGACTTTACGGGCCTTTCTCACCATTTATCCCAGTATGGACTGCTTTGAAAAGCTGCACTGGATGCTGAACATAAATTGGGAAGAAATGTAAACAATTTATTTCACAAAAATTGGAGGATAAAGCAGATTAAAAATAAATATTGTAAGCATGATGTGCTTAGTTAGGTAAAAAATGAAAAACACTGCAAATCCAGTTGACTGTATCTGCTACTCCAGAATGCTCATTTTGCTTGTGGGTACTGCATAATACCTCATTCAATGAATATGAGTATGTTCCTCACCTTTCTGCAGGTTCACTTCACCACAGGAAGAGGGTGAGACACACAGCTGCAACAGACAGCGCAAGATAAGTAGAGAGAAAGGGAACAATGCAAATGAAAAGGACTTTCACCTTCTCAGGTGGAACTTGAGGTAGCGAAGGATCCCTCTGCTGGGCAGAAAAGTGCAGCTCATACATGCCATCAGCTGCCAATGGTGCAAGTTCCCAGTGCTGTTGGGATGTGGCATGTGATTCGTTTGTTTGATGAGCTGACAATACACTTCATCACGAAGAGGCTTCAGATCATGGCAGGTCTGAAGAATGCCTTGGATAATTGGTATGGGGTCAGACACTGTCTCAATCTCCTGAAGGGAGTTAAAGATCTTCACTGCTTCATCCTGTAAGCTGCTGTAACCCTTTTCTTGTTGCACTGGAGAACAATCACAAAGGCGACAAGAGGTGAGCATCTCCCTCTTCCTGCTGGCACAGCAATAGGATGAGCAACAACAGTATGGTCTGTGATGGAAAAGCAGCCTAAGGAGCAGCATTGGCTCATCTATTGAACTTACAATTCATTAATGCATCTACTTTATGTGTGCAAATGCAGTTTTAAGTACTGTTTGCCAATATTTAACTTGTCACAACTGCAAATTCATTTCTGAATATCCCATACAGAAAAGAATAATTCTTTTCAAGGAAATTAATGTTGAAATCTAACTCATTTCAAGGAAAAAAAACAATACAAAACAAGTGATAAACTGATCGCAAGTGCCAATCTATTCTTAGACATTACACTTCTTTGTTTGTTTCTGTGCTTTTAATATGTCATTTAATTTGATTCCTGTATCCCAAACAGCAGTGAGTAGTTCTCCTCTTTCACTTTCTCTATGACATTCCTCCAGCCTTTTTTTTTTTTCCTAATGCTGAAGAGTTCTTCTCCATTTAATCTCTTTGTTGGAAGCAAATCTTTCTGTGCCTTCAATAATCTTTGAACTTTTTTTTTTTACTTCCATATCTTTGTAACTGAAGGCCAAAATGCATTCTGTATTCAACATGCAAGTGCACGACACATCAATACAGCAGCATAAAGCTTTTCTCTTTTTCCTTTTCTAAGCATTCAAACCTTAGCATTAGCTGTTTTGTTTCCCTGCTCAGTGTAAGAGCTGACATTTTCATAAAGCAATGTGAATTGGTGCTCGCTTCCCTAAGCAGAACGAGATCACACAGACCCAACACTGCTTTGAGTCAGACTGTTCTTCCCCAAATGCATTGCTTTACATATCTAGATTGAAATTAATTTCTGGAAATTCAGTCATTCTGCATTAAAAATTCTTCTATACGACACCTATACATCAGCAACTTTCAGTTGTAGTGTGCCAGACTGAGATCGTCATCAAACATTGTCAACCTCAGTGCTCATCCCCTTTTCTACTTCAATTATGGATGTCAAACACTACCAGTGCTAGCACTGAAATCCTCTGACGACAACTCTCTTTTAGAGAACTGCATTTATTCCTATTTTTTAGTCATTTAAATATGGAATTAACTGATTGAAGGTTTCTTATAATCTTGAAGCAATTACACTTGTTTAAAAGGCTTGCTGAAATATGCCCTGGGAATCTGCCCACGAGGATACACCACAACAGAGGATAACCTATACCAGTAAGCCTTGGCAACTCTTTTCAAAGAGCTCTCAGACATTTTTGAGGTATAACTTGCTTCTACAAAGCCCTTATCACCTCGTTCCCTACTGCTGCTCTTTATTACAGACTCTCTGTTGATTCTTGAAGTCAGACTTACTGATTTGAAATTCTCCAGATCCCTCCTGAAGACCTTTTATAAGAGAGGCATTAATTATCTATATGTCATTCCTTTGATAAATGCCATTCTTCTGGTTCAGGGCAATTTTAAGCAAGATATTGCTTGTTGCTATTAATAATTTACCTACTGCCCTCCCAAGTTCCCTTCCATAGGTGACCAGTTGGTCTCAGCAGCTCGTTCTACTCTTTCTATTGACTTGCTCCATAACCTCTACTAATGACACTTCAATTGCCATCTTTGACACATCCCTCAGAGGAAGAGTTTCCTAACAAAAATAAAATTCCCACCTTCCTCCCCCACATAAAGCCTCTCTACGCAGATAAACACATGCAAAAAGTCATCATACTTGTGCTATGACTCAGTGCCACTGTCACGCTTTGGCTACCTGAAGGCCGATCAATCTAGCTATTTTCTGTTCCTAAAGCATTTGAAGATTCATTTGCAGTCTGTATCAATTTCTCTACAAATACTATCCCATTGCCAGATGCATGTTGTAATCCTGTTCTAGGACTTACATTGGAACCATGTGCAACTCAAGAAGGCAGGCTGTACATCTAGATCTGCTACCTTCCCCCATTTACTGTAAGAATTGTTCCTCAGTCACAACACTGCAGATGTAGAACGCATTATGGGAAGAGAAAGGCACTACTCCCTCCCTCCGAACCCTGCAAGATGCATTGCTCCAAATGAACTTCACTTGCACAGAGGGAGCTAATAGACCATTTTTGTTGTGCTCGGGCTCCTCAATGATCCTCAAAATAAGAGGAGATCGTCACACGGTTAAAATACTTACAGTTGACGCTAACGTCTCCATATGGTAGTGGGAGCAAAGGGGAGTGCAAAGGGTGCTGGGTGTACCGCAAGATTGGGTTCCTCCTGTATGTCTGCTCCACTACTTCAAGGTTAGTGCTGTTTTCCTGGAAGAAAAAGCAAGTCCTCAAGTAGCCGTAGTCATTCCCAAGACATCCTTGTACATTTAGGGTCAAATTAACCTCCTTTATTCACCTTTAGAAGTTTCACAGAGGGACTGTGTGATGAAAGGATAATACACATCTAAAATTAGTCTGTACATTATTTCTGAAAATAAAACGTAAGAATAGCCATACTGGATCATACAAAAGGTCAGCAAGCACAGGGTCTTGACTCCAAATATAGGTTGTGGTTCATGCCTATTGCAGTCACATATTGAATGTATGGCATGATTCCATCCTGGTACATCTTTCCAACAGTAAAGAGTTGATGGAAGTTCTGTCCACAGATCCATCATGTTCAGTATCTAATAATGATCCTGCCCTCTTTGAATTTGTCTGGTGATGTACATGTGTCTACAAGCATGCACACGGTGTTCAAAATACAGGCCAGTCACTATCATACACACTGGTATGACACTTCTGTATTTTGCCTTATATGATTTCCTTAACACTATCCAATGTTCCATTTAACCTTGAACACTGAGTTAAGGCTCTCCACAATGAACGGCATGGCTTACTATCTATTTGTATCTTTTTTAGAGCTCATCACAATGCGTATGTTTTTTTCATATGCACATTACTTTGAATTTATCAGCTCTGAAATTCAACTGTTCTTTTACCCCACATACACATGTCAAAAGACACTTAGTAACTCCACACAACTAGCTTTAGTTTTGACTCTGTAATTTAGTATTGCTAGTAGCTTCATCAGCTCACTGTTCAATTCTCAAGATCACTTACGAATGCAGAGTGGCACAGCAACTAGCACACAAGCAGTTGGAAATGCTCTCTTCAACACGAAACCCAACTATTCATGCAAACCTCTGCAGCTTAACCTTTAACTAATATTTTGTCCATGAGAGGACCTTCCACCTGTCTCATTACAGCTTAACTTCTTAAGCACCTTTGCAAAAAGATTTATCAAAGCTTTTTGGAAATTAAGCTTTATGACCAGAATCACCACCATCCAAATGCTTGCTGATCCCCTAAAAGACCTGTAGGAGATATGCCAAGCATGGCTTTTTGGTATTTCTCCAGATCCCCGTTGAATCTTTTTTTTTTTTTTTTTTAAAAATTTGGTTATATTAGCTGACTTCCATTTCTTCAATCCTAGGATCACACAGCCTAGGGTTTCACAATACAGATAGTGTGCCAGTTAAAATATATATATATATTTATATATTAGGTTTGATTATTTAGGCAGACAATCATTTTGTTTTCTTTTATGTTTTGTTATCCTAAGACTGCAATCCCAATCCTAGCCACACAGGAATTGGCATGATGCAACCTACCCTAATGTCACGAATGAGTTGCTGTGTAGGTGTTTCGATGGGAACTTTGCTGTCAATGACGCCTTGAATGGCAGAGGCCCAGCGCATAGCTTCATTCAGCAGCTTTGTGTACAGTCTGTACGAGTGCTTTCGCCCATGAACAATGATGTTCCAATAGCCTGTAGAGATACAAAGAAGCTAGAAGCTGAAACTTGTTTCCATTTCGTCTTCCCTTTTTGTCTGTAACACGTGTTTGAGGAAAACCTTTGCTGCTTTGATAGTAAAGTACAGCGTGTCTGGTTAAAATGGGCTGGGCAGACAATATCATTCCCAGTTCCCGAAATAGGCTTAGCAGCAGGATGGTCCCAACAAAGCTTTCCAAGATAGCAGTATCACAGCGTAACACACATACTTCCCCACCAACCAGGCAGCTCACATTCACAGTTTGGATTTGGGCTACACTCAAAATCACTCAAAAAAAAAAAAAAAAAAAAAAAAAAGACCAGTAACACATATCACTCAAATGTAGACAAACCCCTGTCATCTTTTGCTTCTAGCAAGCTGAGTGATGCAGCAAAAAAGACCTCGGGTGCATGCCATTTTTGTTATTTAAGAGAATCACATTGATCCCAGTTATTTACAATGTTCATGGTATTCATCTCTGAGCTCTAAGAACAAAGGTTTATGTAGAAAAAATTTAGATAAATAATGACACTACTTAGTGATAAAACATCTGTGCTATGCATCTCCATCAGGTGTGAGGGAATTACAATCACTTGCACTCTGTTCTCTGGCCCTTTGCAAGTCTCCTGTGGTTTGTGTGGGATGATGTCTGCAATCACAGAGCCTCAGATAGAGTCAAGACTGTATCTCATCACAACACACATTACATTCTTGCATCCTCCTCTCTTCAGGCAACTCAAGACCTGGACCACCTGCTGAGCACTGCTTCCCTCTACTTACCTGTGTCTTTAAAGACCCTCTCATCGGGCTGCACTACAGAGCAGAGGCTATTGAGTACAAGTGTGCCAAGCTTGGCAGCTGTGCGCTCAGATGACTTGTAGTAATCAAGGGCAGTGTTTGTCAGCACAAACCAGCGTTTCTTCATCTTCAGAGAGGACACCTTGTTGCTGCTCTGAACCTCTTTATGAAGCCAGCCTAGGACAGGAACACAGACATGTCAGTGGTTGGTTTTCATCTCAACAGTAAGCCTGACTCTTGCCCAGTGGCTGTCTTCATTCTGGGATCAGAATGCAAACTCCCCGAAAAAAGCTCCTACTACCAGCCTTGCTTTACTGGCTATAGTAGCATACTGCACAGTAACTCTAAAAAAAAAATCAGACAGATTTTCATTGATCTGATCTACCCTTCAGTCCAGTGTATTTTCTTCTCAGCAATCTATGACAGTTTGCCCCCACCATCAGGACATCTTCTGTCTGGGATACTTCTCTCACAAGTCATGACCATGGAAATAAATCATTTACAAGTTATCATGAGATGACTGCCTCCATCTCCAGCCAAGCTCTAACTAGAGACAGAGTTTATCTTTTGCTCAGCCTTACAGCATTACTCTGTGTCCATCACAATCAGGTTGGTTTGTTTAGCTGAGTACAGCAGCTCGCAAAGCTCTCTCTCCCTCCCTCCGTCTCAACATAACAGGTGTCAGAAGGAACAGAGCTTTCTGAGAACAAAAGCTGCACTGTCATATCATAGTCAGTCTACACCAGCTGCTCCAAAGCAGCCATATCCCTCCTATTCCCTGTTGTCATTTGTTGGACAATGTGTTGAAATAGGCTATGGAACTAATACCAGAAAAATAAACGTACAAATAAATACTTATTCTTCCACTTTTAGCTTTCTGAACTCATTGAAGTGGATTCAGAGAAGAGCCACTGCCAGCAGAGCACGGAAAGCAACCAGCAACAAGCAGAAAGGCAGGGGGGCAGCAAAACGCTGCTGCTAAACACTGCTAAGCACTTGGATTAGCTACAATCGAACCTCCTGCTCAGATCACAGACAGATGAGTTTCACATATCATAATTTGCACACATTTCCTTTTACCTCTCACAAGGAATTCCTGGCCATCGACCTTAGATTCGCCTTTCGGTTTCTGCAGCAGGGAGATCCAGTGATGCATCTCCTCAGGGGTGTCACTGTTGCAATGAATCACTCGATTTGCTGTGATGATCACAAAAGAGTTTGGTCTGTAAGAAAAGATAAGCAATAAGTATCAGCCATGGCCATACAAATATCTCTAGTCATGGCACACTCAAAGCCACATCCTCCAGTGTTCTGCAAGTAATGCAGAAAGTCTTTGGATACAAACTACAGGGAAGTGAAAAAAAAAACAATCAAAAGCATCTCCTGTGCAGCTGGTCTGCAAACTGATGAATGCAGAGACCCATCAGGTAGAATTGAACATCTTTCTAAAACTATAATACATTCATTTGCTAAGAGCCAGCTGTAAAATGTCCTGGTTTCATAAGCATAGGACTTTGGGCTGAGCTCATGCTGGTACCTCTGGGCTGAGCTAGTGCAGCTGATCTGCTTGCTCTTATTAAAAGTAGCGATGCAGTAGCAAAAGCAGGTCCCAGCAGAGGCAAACAAAAATAAACTGCATAAAACTACAAAAAACAAGCATTCTCCTCAGAATGTGTTTCACATATTCAAACACTGATGCTCCAGAAGAGCATACCTCAGCAGATCCACTGACTGCTCACCTTACTATTTGCGCTCTTATTTTTTCCTTTCAGTAGGATGCAGATTAACTATAAGGAGTGTGGGCTAAATATTAGCAAAAAGCTTTTGATTAAAAGAAATCTTAGTTTGCTACCAAGATATACATCGTCTAAACTAGTTGCCACAAAGTTCCTGCAATCTGTGTGAGAAAGCAAACAATAACACCAAAACCAGAGCAGAGAGGTAAATGGCTTAATAGCTAACATTTTACTTCAGTGTTGCAGAGAGAAGCTGGGCTCTGGCTGAACTGTTAACACTAGAGGAAATAATTAAAAGCTAATGCAAAGGGATACAAAATGACATTAAGATTATGCTATTCCCACTTTCTGGATGGGAGAGTACTGAAACTTTCACTCAAAAGACAATAACACACTTGTGACCTTCATGCCTGAAAAGTAAGATAGCATAGAAAAACTCCAAGGGTTTCAGCTGAGCTTATTTGTGAGACATACAAGTTTAACATACAAGTTTAGACAAATACAAATCGCAAACAAAATCCGGGCCTACCTACAAAAATATGTGAGGGAGTTTCTAATCTAAGAGGTGGTCAGGTTGTGGTACCTACCTGTCAGGGTTGTCTGAGGCACAGACAGAATCAATAAGCCCAACATCCAGGGTTCCCTGTACAGCGAAAGAGACAGGCAACAGGAACTGCTCACATCTTAAATTACAGGCATCATTCTTGGTGAATAACATTGGACCTGAAAACATTCTTATGAATTCCAATAGCTTGAGTAGAAATGAATATACGAGAAAGGCATGAGTGAGTCATCTTTGCTCCCTAACAGCATGAGAAGGTGAGCAAGGACTCCAGAGGACAGGAGGAAAGAGCTGGACATTTCCAGACAGCACTATGAAGGTCTGAAATAACCTCTGCCTCCGCATCTCAATGCCAGTAAGACACATTGCTCTTTTCGACTCTTTATCTTCTGTCTTGAAAACTATGACAAAAAGCATATTCCCACAGTCCCACCCAAAAACATTTCATTTCCAAGAGGTGAACCAAAGAGGTGAGGCACCAGTGATCAAGTTGATACTCACTACAACCACCCTGCTCCTCACTGCTTACCCTCTGTTCTACCAGCTTTGTGCAGTTTTCTTATACTGCTCATGAACTACAGCACTGCCACGTGCTGGAAAAACACACACAAAATAGTTAAATGCAGATAGCTCTGGATGTGCCCATGGACTGGTTGCACAGTAACTCACCACAGCATTCTTTGGGTTGGCCTGTTCATCTTGCATTTCCCTCAGCTGCTGTGCCGTAGCACTATGTACTCGGCTCAGGACATTAAACCAACCACTGGCAATCAAAACAGAGGCAAAGTTAGGATTGGGGTAGCGAAACTAGGTCTAGAATATCATCAAAGAACCTGGAAAGCTGCCAGCGGGAACATTGCTTCATTCACAATTTCCTACAGACTATGCTGCACAACATCTCTTGGGCTGATCATACCGTACCCTAATGTCTTCCTTCCTTCTTATTTATCCATGAAAATTCTGTGCTTGTTCTCCAGCCCACTGACAGCTGCTCCCACAAAATCTAGTTTTCTACTTGCTATTCAAGGAACTGCTATTCAAGCAGGCAGCAGCCTCGCCAGGGAGCACATGGCAGCAGAATGAGAAGAGTGTACAGCCAGTGTAAAGATAGGGTCACTTGGGATCTTCAGGGACTCAAGTCCTACAGACTTCTGGAGCCTTCTTAACTACTCTCTGATCTGCTCATAAACTTGCAAGTCATATGGCTCTCTATTAATCACGAGGTTTTTATAAGCTTGTTTGGAGTGAAGCTATTTGTCTGTGAAAGGGCTTCTTATTACAGACATATCTAGAGTCTGAATCTCTGCTGCAAAACAATCAGATTCTTATCTGCAGCTTTCAGTGAGATTGCCAAATATCTACACTTCGTGGAGGGTTCTCAAACTGGATACTCTGTGACATCTACTGATCTGCTCTTTGCAAGTGTTGGTGTCTTCTCCCTCAGGACAGAGACTGCCGCGACAGAGACCACATTTGAGTGTCACTTGTTCTGGCAATTCTGTAATGACATTCTGTAATCTCAGGGCACGGTTATTGCAGTAGTGGAGGTTCTGAGTTAAGAAATTATCGTCTCTCCAGCTATTACCCCTTGAGTTTGCTTGTTTCTCATTTGTATGGCTGCTCTTCAGTGTACTTCTGTTCATTTATTTGTGTCCAAACACTTTACCCCTTCCTCCTCCTACACCCAAACAAAATAACGGCAAACCCAAATAAGTCACAGAGTCAGATGAAAGTAGATAAGGGAAACAGTTACACTAGCCGGGCTGACAGTGCAAAAGCCTTGCTAAGAGTGGAAGAAGGGTGTGGAAGGCATAAGGAGCCAGGCTTAGTAACCTCTTAACTTGGCTTTCTATAGCCCAAACAGGTTGTCCAACCTGCCCTCAAACAACTGTTTCCCACTGCCTGGTCTGGCCGCCAAGAAGGAAGGATATGAGTCATTTGTTTGCTTTGCACTGGGAAGATTTTATCAGATGACACTGCAGACTCTGATAAGCCGCAGCATTTTCTCTGTCTCCTGGATAAAACCCAGCTGCTCTCGCAATCATTTACAGGCAACATGAATAGACTTTTTGTTTGATTCAAGATTCCATTTAATAAATAAATCAGCCATTAGGGGTTCCAGTTTATGTTAAGGTTTTGTGTGTCTCTTGTAGTAACCCTCGAAAACAGCATGCTCACAGCCACATGCAGAAGGTGACAGTCCTGTGAGTGACTGATAGGCTGAACCACCACCTCAATAGCTGCAACAGGGAGCCCCCAGAGTAGAGGTGGCACTTCCCAGTAGATGATTCTTAGGACTTAACCTCTTTTTTTCTCCTGGGATTGCATTTCCCAGGCTGCCCCATGAGCAGCTAGGCCAGATCTGAACCAAACAAACACGTCCAACAAAATGACCCTCTTATACCTGGCATCCTCAGGTGACTCTGCCACGATGTGATAAACCCTGTCTTCCGTCACAATATCCAAAGCATTCTCTTTTTCATGAATGTCCACAATCTCCCTGGAACACAGCAAATTACAGGAGCCACATGCTAAAAATCTTTTACAGGAATAAATTGTTTCACTTATGTTCACGTTATGACTTTTGGGATCCTCTTAAATAGATTTGTACACTAATCTTCTATAAAAGTAAAACTTAAGGAGTTAAATGAATTTTCTTCAAGCCACCAACAGACTGGACAGAATAGATAACAGGGAAGTCAGTATAGATTGCTGTTTACAAAGTAGGATGTGTCGCTCTTCTTGGTACTTTATAGGGCCACATAAAGCTAAAAAATGACTAGCCTCTCCTTTCTGAGAACAGGAGCTGAGAAACTGGCTACTGTGACAAAAAGAGCATTGAAGGCTCAGGAAAAGGCATAGTATATGTTGCCAAATACAAATCCTGCTGTGAGCCTCATACCATCTCTGTGAAATGCCTGAGAAGCCAAGAAGCAGATGGAGACAGGGTAGGGTAGGTTGCATGGGGTATGTACTTAATTAGCTCCCCCTGGTCTGGCTTCATCCATGGTTTTTAAAGAGCTTCTGTCAGATTATGAAACACAAGACTGGGAAAGAGACAAACAAATAATTCCAGACTCCCTACAGAGTAAAACTAGAAGACCTAATTGTCTTTTCCTTCCCTTATATTTCTGATTCTTCAGTTCCTATGGGAGTTTTTTTAGAGTGATGAAATGGCAACACTGGACACTTCATTAACTATCAATTTAGACAGCAAATACGAGGGATCAAAAGGATTAATTCCTCACTCACTTTGCCCTTCTGATATCAATTGTCCCCTTCAGCTTTTCCTCGCTATCGTTCTCAAAGTACATCAGCTTGGATTCCCGAAGCACAAACCAGCGACGTTTCCAGTTGCGTCGTGAAAGTGTTGACATGCCTCCCCCTTTTTTATAGAGCCAGCCTGACTTCAGTGCCTCCTGCTTGGTGCGGAACCACATAAAGGCCTCATTCTTCAGAACACACCAGCGCCGTCTCCATGGGTTCATGAGACCTCCTGCAAAGCAAGGGAGCAAGATCTCATCAGATGCGCAACAACGGCCATTTCTCTGCTCGGTTCCTGCATCATGAGCACTGAAGTGCCACTGCAGTTCCAATTGCAACAAAGGAGCTGAGGAAAAGAATGAAGGGTATGCTGAAATTTGGACAGAGGGAATACAGAACTTGTGAAATATACATGAAATACATGCACTAGCCAAATGTTTTCATTAGGTCTTCAGTCCTGTAGTTCAGAATGAGTCACACTGAGAGTGTGCACACTTCAGAGCCAAAGATATTCAGCCTAATCCTTGACACACACCTTCTAGCTCTCTGTATTACTTGCAAAGGAAGATAATGACTGTGAATAAAAAAAATTAAAAAAAAAAAAGGAAAGCAGGTTTCTTAATCCAGTCCTTTATGGTTTTGGCAGAAGCAGCTTACCCTTCATGTAGAGATAGCTGTGAAAATAGGGTGGTCCTGAGCCATTGAAGATGGTGACACGTCCGTTACAAAACTCTTCATCTGTATCTATGTAAACATCCACTTCTTCTTCACTGTCCAAAAACTAAAAGGAAAAGAAGAATCCATTCTACTTGGGCCCTCTCAGTCACAGGACTGGAGCAAAGCAACAAGACTGCAGAATCACATGATCAGAAGGTGCAAAACACATACTCTCTTTATAAAAAAGAACATAGTAAAACTAAAGCTTGACAGCTTACCCATTAATGCCTTAAGCAAGAGTCTCCAGAGAACATGGAATTTTTGTACCAGAAAGGGAGAGTCATTCAGCAGTGGACAGAGTTAGAAAACTCCAGTTACCTGAAGGAGCAAACCTTCCTATTTCACGGCATAGCCCACAGTCCAAAATCTAATTTAATGGGATTAAGAGAGAATTTTTCATTTTGGAAGATTTTTCTGGCAGACAGGTCAGCATGCTGAACAAGACAAAGCACTGCTCTATTCCTGGCAAGGAAATGCCTTGCTATGAAAATTTATTTAAAAAAAACAAAAACAAAAACAAAAACCACATTCCAGAATAACTGAATCCTGAAGAACAAAGATAGAAATTACTGAAATAATAATACAGTGTTTACTTGTCCTTGTTCTCCAACTTATTGCCCTCAGCCATAAGAAAGTACCTCACATGTGGAATCCCAAATTGTGCTTTTCCTTGCCTTAAGTACAACTTCCTACAATGAGCTGCATTAATTTAATTGGAATGAAAACAGCTCTTTAGTTCTTTTTCATTCACCAAATGTACGATGCTTCTTTTTATTTTCCATTTCTCACCCCTCTCTGCAACCCCTTTGCCCTCTTCTTTGTCTCATTCATTTTCCATGTACTCATTTTTTCCTCTGTTCCCAATAAGCTTCAAAAAGCAGGTACTTCTGGATCAGCAGCTGCTGATGGGACCCTGAGCCAGCTGCAGTCACTTCTCCCTGTGGCTCGTGCCATGACACAGTGCAACTGGATTTTTCATGAGTCTTCCTCATTGAGGAAAACAACAAAATCCTCCAATCCTATTTAAATTTTAACAAGAATGGTAGAAATCAGGCGAGGCCATGATAAGCACTGTGACAGGATGATTCATGGCTTGAAAGATTACTTGACAGTGATCTGTGAGTACCTGCCCACAGAGAAGGTACCTTTATTCAAGCAGATCACATCATAACAAATTCAGATGTCTGGCAGCTGACATTAGAGAAATGCAAGCAGGAAAAAAACATGTAATTTTTTCACAAGAAGTCAAAATCTGCCACTGCAAAAGAAAAACAAAGGAAGTAAACTGAATGTCTTAAGTAATTTTCTAAAAGACATTTTGTCATTCAAGTCCCTGCTTTCAGAGACATTACATCTGAAGGATTTTTATGGCTGATATTGGCTTCACTCCTGCAGTCTTTACAATCATTTGTGGGCTCATCTGACATCCTGGTTTACTGTGGGTTTGCTGTGACACCCTTAAGCAGCTGTAGCCTGGGGTCACTCAGAAAGCCCAGCACCCAGTGTGAGATCTAAGCTGAGATGCTTTGAGTACAAGGCGAACAGCCCAGCTTTAGGAACAGAAAGCTTCCATGGGCTGTGTGTGCACTGGAAGACCCATGCTGATCTGCACAGTAATTCCTTCTGTCCTTACAATAGCTCAGTTTGTGCACACCAGCTGAAAATAACCCCTTGACTCTGAACACTAACAGAACTTCTTTAAGTGATGGGAACAAACCAAAGCCCAGCCTTCCCCATTTCCTCTTGTGACTGCCCACCAGCAGCTCAGACTAATTCTGTGACATCTCTGCGGCAGGACATATGCCTCCAAGATATCAATTGCCTGCTTTTAACCTTATGCTGATATCTGGTGATGGAAGCAATCTAAACTACCCTAGGTATGCATGTCCTAGCTTATGTACCATTGGCACTGGACAGACTCAAGTCTGCTGGCCTTCAGCCTCTCCCTCTCTCTCTCCCCCCACTTTTTTTCCCCAAACTGATTGCTGATGTAAGACAGTTACATATTAGCAAGTATATCTACAGCAAGCAGGCATCAGTAAGCAAGCAAGGATGTTATAAATATCAACAAAGTCACATGCTAATGTCCAGGAAAATGAATGGAAGGAGATCCTTACCGAGTCCAGGCTGCCCCGATTGGAGTCCAGGCTGGTGCCGTGGGAGTGCCTCAGACTTTCCTCACCATTCAGAGGATCAGCTGAGGCGCTGCCTGCGTCCCCACAGCCATCCAACTCATCATGGTCATAGTCAGACTCCACATCTTGAGGGGAATTGTAAATTGGCTCTCCCACCTCTCCACTGTTACTCCTCAGCGTATCTGAGACAGTGCTGTAACTGCTTTCTGCTGGGTCAGAGAGGGCACTCTGCTCCCTGGGGCTACCGGTTCTTTCCATGGGTTGTGCTGGAGCAGGGGCAGCCTCTCCCACTTCCCTTTGGAGATGCAAAAGTCTTGCACCCACATCTCCCTCCAGGCAGTTATCACTGTTCTTCATGTCCTGCTGAGTGACAACCGCCAAACTGGAAGTTGGCCGTACTTCATCATCGGCATGAAAACCCTCATCCACCTCTTCTTCAGCCAGCGGCGCGACAAGGCTGCAGTCGATGTTGAGTGTCCCCTCGCTAGACAGAGAGCGCTCCAAGTTCTGCACACTTTCATCCAGATTGCCAAAATCTAGCAGCTCCAAGAACTCCTGGGCAACCCTAGATGCCTCCTTTTCCAGCCTCTGGATCTCCTCCTCCCGCTGCCGATTGATTTCATTCCTGGTGTTTTCACAGATGATAGACATGTGATCCTCTTTCTGTTGCTGCAACTTCTCAATCTCCTTCTCCAGCCTTAAGATCTCCTCCATTTGACGTCTCTCTTCCTCCTGCAGTGGAATTTCTACTTCCTCGGTCTTTACTGTTTCCACCTTAAAGAATTTACAATAGTGTTAAAGCAGCTTCTTTAACCTACACGCGTTCCTTGCCAGGATCTTTCATTTCTCCCATCTCCTCTGTTTGCCTCATACTTCCCGTATGTAAAAGGATTACACGAGGCATCCTCTCCTTTTCTGACTGGCACCTGCATTCATCCATGGTGTAAAAGCTAAAAGGCAGAACTACTGATCTTCAGGTACTTCCTTTCTACCAGCAGCCTACCTCCTTTCTGTAGCTCACTGGGATCAGTGAATTTTTAGAAGAGCCATTCTGTCAGCTGCTAAAGTTACTGCCCTCTAAAATTTCAGTAGAAGCATCCTCCCTTTTTGAGCTATCTCTGTCTCATACACACATGTAAATAGGAGAAAGTAACTATATACAAATATACATAAGCATAATAGGTTGAAGAATTGAACATTTCCCAAATACATCATGAAAAGATTTAGATATTTTGTTGTTTACTCGGTTTGGGGTCTCACCATCAGGATTTGGAGCTGAAAGGGATATTTGCAATGAAGGAGGACTGTGCCCTCTCCAACCCCACTCTAATTCTACCCTCAATTTCTTGGGACTCTTTGGCATCCCTGGGTGCCTGATGAGGACTTAGTCATCTTTTATTCTCCACACTGAAATAACTGAGGAAATTTCTAGCAAGTACACAATAACTGGAAGGCAGAAAATACTAGTAGCTTTCACCAGGTTTAGCAATAAAATGAAGCCACTCTCTTCAACTGAGGATATTGAAAACAGACACACAGAAAAAAAAGTATAATAATAATAGGTTTTAATATACTTCCAAATAGGAAGACAGCAACGCAGACCATGCACTGCCCCATTAAGCCACAATCCATATTTTATTTATGATTGCTCTGTTGCTTGTTCTCTACTTGACTCTTACTTGTGGACAAATTAACTTTTATACTCTAATCCATTATCTCTCCTGAGCAGAGCTGGCCTGAATCTCAGGAACAAATGCTTTGGGAAGAGGAGTAAGAAGATACACAGCTGTTTTCACACACCTCAGGGTAGGTGGTCTGCTCTTTGATGTATCAAGTACCAACAATTAGATCAGTTACCAGTGGTTTATTTTAGCCACAGTAGCAGCCGTCTGCACTCTTATTTTGGCTGTTACAGGCAACAGTCCAGAAAAGCAGATTGTGTCACAGCAGAGCACAGCACAAGGTCATGTAACAAGCTCAAGCAGTAGAGATAAAAAGGGATGCTGCATGTTCAACACTGAAATTTTCAAATAGGAACTATGCAAGCAGGTACACAAGCTTAGAAAAAAAGAACCAACACACCTTGTAACCTCTGTGCACCTCTGCCAAAGCCAAGCACCTGCAGGTTTTGAGTGAACAAAGCCCATTCTATAAGCAGTGCTGCCACAATAAAGACATGAGCTCTAGGCAAAGCACAGGCAATGAAGGACCCTTCACAGACACTCAGAGAAGCCGGATCTAAAGAATAACTGCTAAACTTACCGGAACCACCTGGAGCAGAGCATTCAGCTGTTCCTTTTCTCTGATGAAGAAAAGAAAGATAAACACAAGACATGACAGTCAGACAGCTTCATTTCTCCTGGGGAAGGCTTTTAGAATTACATGGACATCATCCCCCCATGGATAAGGGTTAGCAGTAAAGTACCCACTGTAAGACCCATTTAACAGCTTTTACAATTTAGTATAAACAGAGTTGTCTGTGGTTGGCGTGACCTTCATGGATACAACAGATTGTCGCCACACAGTTAACGTGCAGATCAATCAGGAAATTGGATTAGTTGAAACACGGGAAGAAGGACACCGGAAACAGTGACATATCAGTTAGATTCATGATAGATGTCAGCTGAATCCTCTGAACATCACGGGACATACTACATGGCCATGGATATTAAACGACGTTTTGCAAGCATAATTGATAGATTTCAGGAAACTCTGCTTTCAAACAAAACAGAATCACTGCAACCCCATCACTGAACTTGTGTTTTGTTCTGCGTTTACTATAGTAAATCCAGAAGAAAACTACTAAACATTTGCACTTGGTTAAGCAGCTAAGCTGGAAAGCTGCTGTTCTGAAGATCTGTGTTCCAGCTCCTGGAAGTTCTCAGCAGCAAGCAAAACCTAGCTCACTAGTAAAGGCTGTAAGACAGTTTGTTAGTAAACATGGGGCAGAGGAAAAAACTATCCCACGCTGCTGTGCCTCCATCCAGATCAAAAAGCAAGAGCTCTCCCCACGATCAGATTTTCCAGAGCAACCACACCACAGGCAGCTGAATTAGCAGCACAACCAGTGCTGGGGTCATGTGAATGGAGTAGGGATGGGATGTGGCCAGAGGCAGACTGCCTGCCAGCAACTCCATGCAGCTACATTCACACTGGCAGTGGTCACCTGCAAATCTGTAATCCAGGCTCATGCAGAACAGGAGGGCAACAACATTTATTTCCCAGGCCCTACGGTTTTTCCCAGCCAAATTCTACATTGCAGCTGCAAGTCACAAGAGCTCCCACCCTTACACTCTCTCACATACACAAATAAGCTAGGAAATGTTTACAGACAAAAGCTGACATAAGTGGGATCCAGATGGCTCCAATTTTACTGAAAATCTCTAGGATTGTCAGGAATTAAACAATTGCCTGAAATGATGTGAGGGTGCAAGAAGCAGCACTATTACAAAACTAGTGGGAAATACCACCTACAGTCTACACAGCAATTTCTTCAACTGCCCCTTGCATGTTTTGGAGCTCTGCTATTTCTTGCTACTTTCCATCCATCTCCAGGTGATCCTTACTCTTCCTGAACTGTGACAGCTGAAATTAGGGACAGCACTCACACCGAATCCTTACCAGGGCCTGTAGAACAGAGCAATCACCCCACACCTTACAGAAATAATCCTGAATGTTGACAATTATATCTACAAATGTAACAAAGCTACTCCTATTTCCTCTTCCAACTTATATTGAAAACATTGTAGTAAGGCCATATTCAGCACTTGCCCTGGAAGAATCCCATTCATTAACAAATAACTACTATTGTTTACTAATTAAAATGCAATAATACAACGCAGGTAAAATACAAACCCTACTCTTTTCTTCACCTACTAAACCACCTTCCTTATGGTGTCTTATGAGTGCTGTCACGGTACCAAAGCCGTTACTGAAGTCAAGATACCTACTACTCTCTGGGGCTTTTCCCTATGTGTAAGATATGACAAACTATTACAGAACAGAACAGATAACTGTAACACTGTTTGCTCTTCATGTGCCTACGTTGGCTCTTACCTCCTGTATCAAGCACTTAGAACTATTTCTTTCATTATTCATTTCAGTATACCCCTGAAATTGAGGTTAAGTTGACTGCTCCACAACCCTCTGATTCTCCTGGTTCTTTCTCTTCTTAAAGCTAAGAAGATGTCATTACATTTAGAATTTTCCAGTTTTAAGGAAACTCCAAAGCAGGAGAAAAAGAGGAGCTACTGATTCAAACTGCCTCAGCCAGTATTTCTCAAAGTTTCCAAGTATTATTTCTACAAAGAAGTTGCCTAGACTTGGTGCTCTGATCTTTATGAGCATCCTCTAAACTCTTCTTTCCCTGTTAATTGTACATCTGTGCTAACTGTACAGCAGCTGAACCCTTTGGGAAGACAAATAAAAATAGCATCAAGTGCTTTCCCTTCTAAACATCCTAATTTGTTCTTCCTGTTGAACATTAGGCCAAATTGTTTCTTGTCTTCCTCTTACTAACAGTGCATGCACAATAACCATGCATATCACCTTTCAGTTGGTTATCTCTCAATTTGCATCCTGATCTTTCTGATTCTGTCTTTGCATGCATATTCTCCTTGATTTGTGCTTTTTTGGTTGGTGGTTTGTTGGTTTTTGTTTGTTTGGTTTTTGTGCTTAGCCATATTTGCCAGTTTGGCCAGATAAGCCAATTTGCAATTTGTGGGCTCCCACCTCATGGAAGTTCAGGATTTCCCCACTTTGTCCCCTACTACCTTTCTCAGCTACTCATTGAATGAAGCCATTTGAGACCAAGTAGGAAGTGAAAACAAAGCAAGAAGCCTTCCTGATTCCCAGGAACACTGCCATTTCTTTGTAATGATGCTGACTCAACACATCTTTCATGGGCTGAAAACTAGAAGGCAAGAGCAGAAATACAGAGGAAATAATAAGCCTAAGAAATCCTTTCATCTAAAACCAGGTAGGGAGCAGCTCTGTGCAGCAGGACTTCAAACCTGAGAGCACATCTGTGACATTTCATCCCTGTAAACCAGGTACTGCCATTCTGAACTTGTACAGTTTTGTGTTGTGATGAGGCTGCTGTTGAAAACTGACACAGTGATAAAATGGAGCTGTGAGTGATGTTCAACAAATTCCTTGACTGAACTGTTCATTGTTGGCATCACTGACTCCATGCTTTGTCCCAGCAAATACATCACTCTGCTGTCATCTATGAAATCCTAAGTAATACCTTCTCCTTCTGCCATGCTTCTAACTTGGAGTTTCATGATGCTCGTCACATACTGCCATGATCCAACCCCAGACCAAGCATACAACAAAACTCCACAGTAAGAAACATTATCAACTATTCATAAAATGCTCAAAATTATACAGGATTTACTTTGTCAAATGTATCTAATCATTGTGTGATGAAGCGTTACACTTCTTAAAATGTGAGATTGTCAGGAGACACCCTGTTTGGATAGATGTAGGTAACCAAGGAGTGAACAGGAAACATTGCATGAGGTGCAAGATTCTCAACAGGTATACTACACTGCCCCTGCTCAGACTGCCTCTTTCTGTCATATAGCTTTTCCTTTCTCTTCCTGACACATCTGTGTCCCTGTAAAGAGGTGCACAGCAGCAGGAACAGGGTGAGCGTATCTGTTCTCACCCTCTTTACAGTAAGGGTTGTGAGGCACCGGCACAGCTTGCCCAGACAGGCGGTGGGTGCCCCATCCCTGGAGATACTCCGGGTCAGTCTGAAGAGGCTCTGAGCACCTGATGGAGCTGAAAGTGCCCTTGTTCATTGCAGGGAGTTGGGCCAGATGGCCTTCAAGGGTTCCTTCCAACCCAAACAATGATATGATTCTATGATTCTAAGTGTAAGAGCTGTAGTAGCAGTACAGGTGTGCTGCCCATCTCATACCCTGACCAAACTTGTTGGACACACCAAGACCCACAGACTCTGGTACTCTCTCACATAGCTATTCCCTTCAGGCTTTCGAAGAATGCATAAAGTTTCCTTTACTTCTGTGAAGGTAAAGAGAAAATTAGGCACCTCCGTCTGATCAGTAAAACCTATTGCCCCAGACCCACTGCTGCACCTCAGCAGCTCCAGTACTAGGGAACGACGAGCACGAAAGACCATTTGTACCTTTCCTTCACCTCTTCCTCCTCCCGCTTCCTCCTACGCTCCTCCTCTTCTTGCCATTGTCTTTCCTCTTCCTCTCTTCTGATCTGTTCTTCCTTCTCTCGCCTCTTCCTCTCCTCTGCTTCCTGCTGCCGCCAGAGCTCCTGCTGCCGCAGGTGTTGGTAGAGGCTGCGAGCCAGGTGGCCACGCCAGTGCTTCTGCAGGACGATGGCAGAGGCCTTCAGGCGCAGCAGGCTCTTCTTCCAGAAGTACGCTCGGTAGTTCTTTTGGATTGTAACAACACTGGCTAGCACCTTCCGGTACTTCTTCCTAAAACAGAACCAGACACTTAATGCGACATGAAGCAACGCTCCGTGTTTCTTATGCCCTAGAGTATGACTGATTTTATCATATCTGTGGAAAACTGAATTTGGAACAGCATTGCTCAGGAGCGAAACAAGTTGTTCCTCAACTGCTTTTGTTGGCAACTTGTGTTTTCCTTACTGTTCTAGTCCTGCACTCACCAGTGGTGGGCTTCTATGCACCTACTTGTGCTGTCCAAGGAGCTAGGTCCATGGTAGGACCCAAAATAAAAGAATCATTACTCTGTTTTTGTACTTGAGTGATGCCTCTGCATTACTGACTGCTTTTATCAAAGACCTGAAGAAGACAGCTCCTGGTAGAAGTTTGTACACAACGCGCAACCCAGGCAAATAACAAAAGGGTTACCAATACACAGAATCCAGACCCATTTATAGCTAGATCCAAGCAAACATTCAAAAGTCCAAAAGACCCAACCATAAGGTCAAGAATAGAGGAATCAAAGGCCAAACACACCTGATGTGTGACTATATTAGGAAGCAGCAAGTCAAAAATTTAGGGGGTCACACGGATTGTCAGCTGGATGCTAACTCCCAACACAGTGCTCTAGAAAAATGAGACTGGGATTTGTATGCTTGCAGGCAGAAATACTACGTCGAAGGGAACAGTGCTGCTGCTTTTATCCTACATTCAGTGTTAGCAGCTCTGTTTCAAGAACAGTGTAAGACCCTGCAGTGATTTCTGACAAAGCAGGACCGAACCCAGAAATCCTGGCTTACTGAGAGATTTCAGGAGCTTGCTCTGTTACATTAGGAAACAGAAGGTTACAGAATGGCTTAATCCCAGCAAAGCACCCAGAGGAGAACCACATTTGGGCAGTATTTCTATTTATTTGACAAGGGACGTAACAAGATTTAACTGACTTGAAACCAAAGTCTATTCAGGCTAGAAATAAGCCGCCATATTTTTTTTAAAGCAACTGAAAATATTCAGACACTTTCATACCTTGCTGAGGGAAATGATCATTGGTAATGTTTAAATCATAATCCCCTTAACTCCAAACTGGAACTCGCAGAGGGAAAACATGTTGCATGGAAGCTCTGGTCAGCATGATACAGTAATCCTGTATAGTCTTAATAGTCCTCGAAAGCATGCTAGAAATAGCACAGTATTCTTATATATCCTTCTCACAGACCTTCTGCAATCCCCTGAGGGGAAAGCACACCTCAGAATCCCCTTCCTGGCAATCAAACCTTCTTCAAACGGCAACAGGGACCCAATGTTGTCAGCTTGCCACCTCTCTGCACATCCAGTACATCAAGAAAAACCAAGGGAGGGATGCTAATGGAAGAAGTGCCCAGAGGTCACACGTTTTCCACAAGTATCAAGTCAAAGGGAGGAAGCACAGAGAAAAGCAGAGGAAAGGGAAGAGAGAATGGGAGTTGGGAAGTTGCAGATGGATTGTTCCTGGGCTGCAGCCTTTCAGCTCCAGTCCCTCTGTCCTCCCTGTGCCCCACACATGGGGCACAAACAGCTGCACTAGCACCCTCTGCCAAGGCAGCATCAGAAAGGGCACTCCGACTTCTACAAAACGCATCGCCAGAAGTTCTCCCCAGTGTGCCAAACCCTGCCCAGCTCCAGGCAGCTCTGCCTGCTTATCTGCCAAGTGAAGTGCCCTCTCATCCCTCATGACCACAGCAGACACCCCTCCTGCTGCCACACTCAAACCACCAATTTCATTTCCCTTGTCCTGCCTTTCCCTCATCCCCTTGCCAACCCACAGAAATTCAACCTGCAGCCCACGCTGGGGAACACAGCTTGCTCTAGAGATGTGAAGGAGCAACACGTGGGACATGAATCCAGCTCTGTGCGGGCTACGAGACCACAGGCTCTGCGGCCAAGAGGAGCACTGCTGCCTGTCACAGCCCTGCTGGGCAGCAGCCACCTGCCAAAGAACTCAGCAAAGCAATAATCCTGTGTGCCTGCAGCGATGCTTCCCAGAAAAATCAATTTCTGTGCTAATCCCACTCGCTCTGTCCAAATGCTAGGCACAAAGTAAAACAGAACAGAGGCCCTGACACAGAAAACTTACAATCTCATATACAAACAACAGGAAGACAAATGAGCTAGTTCTAAGGGAAAATAAATAAATGAATGGAAGCCCTCATGTTGGCACGGCAGGGCACAACTCTTCACACGCATTTCCCAGTGCAGAATGAGCCACCTGGGCTCTATGGAAGAGCTTCTGGAAGAGCTGTGCAGCCCAGGATCCCACCTCCCCTCAGCCCTGACTGACAGGTGTAGGGGCAGAGACTCGCTTGGAAAGTGCATCTTGCTGGGATTAAGCGTGCATGCCACAGCCACTGGGGAGTCAGCTGCTGGCCGGCTTCGGGGGCAGAGGAGGGGCCGTCCACCACCACAGTTGGTTCACCCAGCCCTCCCCGGTCAGGTGCAGAAGGGAGCGGCAAGAGGAGATCGCTGGTGCAAAGCTGGCCAAAGCCCAACGCTGAAGAGTTCACTAAAAGGAGAGGGAGATCACGAGGCGAGCAGGCAGGGAAAGACTGTGAGCGAAGGGAAAGCTGCGAGTGGGATGAAGCAGTTTGCAGGCAGAGCAGAAATCAGCGCTGACAGCATAAAGGAAAAGGAGGGGACCCACGTGCAGGTGGGGCAGCAGAGCCCGAAGGCTGGGAAAGGTGGCACTGGGACAAGCGGCGGGCACCGGGATCCTGCAGGAGCGGCGTGGAGGGAGGGCGCGAGGATTCAAGAATAGGAAGCAGGAGATGTCCCCGGGCCGGTGAGGGGAGAAGGGCTGCGGGGCTTCGGGCTCACAAGCAGATGGACTGCGGTGCAGCCCACGGCACTGACCTTGCCATGTAGCCCAAGACGTGGGCTCGGATGACTACAGCAGCTTTCCTTAACTCCTCTTCCCGATCCTTCTCCAGCTTCTGCTCGAGAGCTTCCTTCAGGAAAACCTGACGCCGCGGGGAGGAGTTTCGAGAAACACAAAGAGAGGAAAGAAGTCAGTCCCGGGGGAGCCGGGAGGTCCCGGCTGCGAGAGCGCAGCGCCTGGGGCTGCCCGCAGCCGCCGCCGCCCCGACCCGGCCGCCCTCGCTCACGGCACCGCGCAAAGTTTGGCGGCGTCGGAGCTCGGCCCCGCGGCCAGCCCCCGCCTCCCTCCCTCTGCGGTCAAGACTTGAAAGGGAGCGGAGGAAGGAGGGAGAGGAGGGAGGAGGAGAGCCCGTGCCTGCGCCCGGCCTTAACCCTTTCCCGGCTGACAGCCGTCCCCGCGCTGCCTCGCAGCAACCCGCTGCCACGGGGGAGCGCTTTGCGAAGGAACTCCGCCGCGTTTCGAGAAAGGCTGCGATTTCCAGGCTCCGGGAATACGGCAGCGGTCCTAGCAGCATCAGGAGAGCCGAAGGGCCCTTAGAGGGGTGAAGCGGAGCGTACCCCATTCCCCCCGCTCAGCCCCAGCAGCAGCCGGGAGAAGCTCCTGGCTGAAGTCCTGCGCAGCATCGTGCATTGAACTGAGCCCCGCTGGAGAGCTCCCCGAGTGTCAGCGGCTGCACTGGGTTTTCCACTGGTTTCTGTCTGCCATCTTCCACCACCTCTGTTTTGAGCCTCTGCACAGCGCTAAATGCTTGCACGAGGGATGGAGTGCTATCTTAGAGACAAAGCAAGATAAGGGCTTGCTTGCAGGAAACGGCCTGACGTATCTGAGCTACTTTAAATCAGTTGATTTGCAGGGAGGTCAGCGCAAGTTGCCGAAATTCATGCTTTGCCTGTTGAGAAGGTCTGCAGCCCGCACGGAGCTGTCAGCAGGGTTAGCCTAGATTAAAGTTGGCTACGGCTGGTCCTCACAGGCTGCAGGCACAGCACCAGCGCCATATGGCCGCGGTGACATGGGCTCAGTTTCTGCCAGGGCCAGCAGCAGGACAGGCTGCAGGAGGGCAGTGCTGCCCCACTTAGCATAGCACAGCCACGAGCACGGGCTGGGAGCTGAAACTCACCACTGCACAACTACACTACCTCATGAACTAAAATGCCTTCTCCATTTAGCTCTTTCTCCCCCTCAACTATGCTCACCACGTACTGAAATCTCTCCGAGTTATCACCCTGCTCTTAGCTCTTACCCAGGAAACCACTCCTGTTAAGATGGCCCAAAGAAATGAGCTGTTTGGTAATGACTAAGTAACTGTGGGTAGCCTTAAAAGAAGGTTCATTATCAGGGTACTGCCAACCATGAAGCTGGCACCCTTCCCTGCAAGTTGTACATCCACTCCCTCTGTCAACTCAATGATCTTTTAAAGACTTCTTTGAGGCAGAGATTGCTCTTTCAATTACATTCCAGAACAGAGCAGCAGTCACCCATTTCAAGAAGGCAGCCAGCAAAACATTGTCTCAGTTCATTATCAAATTGCAAAAATACTCAAGTCTGGCAGCAATTTGCTAGCAAACAGACTTCAAGCCAGTAAGGAGGGGGAAAAAACAACTTTGAAGCACGCAGAGTTCAAGACCCTACCCTAACCCTGCAGAGTTTTCTGTATACACTCATAGATGGAAAGGTTCATCTCAAACAACATGTGGCATAAATAGTGTCTGTCTATAAGCTAATGGCATGTTGAGAGTGTTTTCTCAGCCTCCTGCAGATAATGGGAGTGAATTTGAATCCAGAAATGTTTTGAATGCTTTGTGGGAATAGCTGTAAGGTGGCTGTTTCTTTGTCATAATTCACAGTCGCTTTCCGAAAACATGAGATCGCTTTCATCTGAGGAATGGACAGCCAGAAAAAGCTACAGGCTACTTTTATTTGCTCACATTGCACAATGGCCAAGTTTACCAGCACAGTGCTCCTGAGCACAGAGGAAAAGGACGTGGGAGCCCAACACAACCCCAGTGGAGATGAGGGCACATCAGCACAAGGCTGATGCTCCATCATCATGTCTGCATCCAAGCCCTCACCTCTGCCATGCCACCGGATTGAACCTGCACTAATAGCTTTCATAAACATTAATTTGACAATTGCCAGCATAGCAGCTGCTCTATTCTTAATGAAAAAACACAAAGATCATCCTGCCCTTCCTCCCCCACTTCCTTTCCCAAGCTTCACAATCCCCTGCACTAATTCACAGAGTCCTTTCCTTCCTCCTCCAAACAATTGCAAGGGATATAATTATCCTTCCATTCATTCTGCAGGAAGTATTCTCCCTTCTACAAGCCTTGCTCTTCACCCACCCGTCCTACTCCTTCCTAGGTTATGCTCCCACTGGCCTATCACACCTTTTTGCAGCACTGTTCCTGACTCTGTACCCCAAGGGTGGATCTCACCTGGCTACAAAAGCTGCACTTGAAGCAGCCAAAGAGGCACCAAGGGCACCCAGAGGACTTTTTCTCCAGGATGATAACCTCCACCACACACCCTTAGCTGGTAGCTTCACTTCACCCTTACTTAAAAGCGTCTAGAAAAAAAAAAAAAAATCATGGCTCTTTTCTTCATCTATCCCTTGTTATAATAGAAAGAAAGCTCAAGCTCCCTGTTTACCAGCTCTAGCAACTCCTTTCCCTGAGCAAAGCAGCTCTGCAGCACACACACATGCCACACAGGCTTTAACACTCAAGTCCTGGGAGAATGGCAGCTACCCAAGCAGCACGGGTTATCTAGGGACAAGAATGACTGAAATGGTTCCTGGTTTGCAGAGACCAGTGAGGAGAGAACAGATTCCCAAATCAAACACGGAAATCACTTGAATCACAGGCAAGGAATACACAAATGAAAAAAGCTTCTTTCTAGAACATTACTGCAGTCATACAAAGGAAGGCCTTGGAAAGTGGACCATCATCTGCTCTGGATGTGGACTGTACACCACTGCTTATAATGCTGTCTGCACTGGATACCATCTATCTTGGCATATTCTTCAAATAACTTATTGGAGTATGTGTAAAGTTGTGTCAGAGGCAGTTCCTTGCTTCTAGCAATGTACTTCACAAGGCTCACACGTTTTTATAAAGCTGTCTCAAAACTTGGAAAAAAAAAACTCAGAATGAATCCCACAGGTCCCTCTCCATTACATGAAAGATAATGGCACGTTTCCAGGTGGTTGTCTGGAGAAAAAAAACCACCATCACCATGAAGGCTATGGCAGAAGTGTTAAGCATTCACCAGAAGAGAGGAAAACCTGAGTTAAGCAAGTGAGAACAAGCGTTTGAATGCCTTTTCCCAGAAAAAAAAAAGTCTCAGTGGATGCAATCACATCCCCTTGTAGCTTGAACAAAGCCACGCCCTGCCCCACACTGAAGTACCTTGGTTTTACCCAACTGCCATTCTTTCTTGCTGCTGTCATAGGCCTGAAGAAATCGTGCACATATAGCCTTGTTGTTGTCTGAGAAACTTGGTACCTTCACAAGCATCTTGTACCTAGGAAGGAAACAAAATCTCATGAGACTATGCATGACACTAGCCCTCACACCTCCACCCCATCTATTAACATGATTCCTATGATCCTTTTCCCATCAGTCCTTCTCCCTCTGGGAGACAGATCCCAGCTAGAACCTCCTTTCTTCATTTGGAAATCTCCCCTCCAATCTGGAAACCTCCATTCCTCCTTCCATTTTTCTGTTCCTACCACGCTGGCAGTTACTGCTGCAATCCCAGTAATAAAAGACCAACAGCATTTTTCAATAAAGAACAACTGTATGTCTGAAGCATATGCCTTCATCATGCAGAAGTTATTTTGTTAAGTATAAGGGTCACCTATAATGTTCCAAAACATGAAGGAAGCAGTGCTCAATAGTCTCTCCCAGATATAAATTTCAGGAAATCCTAAGTGCAGACAACCAAAAGTAAAAATTACTCTCTTCAATATTAACCATCAATGATACTGCCATTAACATTTGTTTCAGCCTGCCATATTAAAGGTCTTAAGCTTGATACAGTCTCCTTACATACTGTGAACAGCTGGTTCTCACAGAATCACAGCACCAAACCTGTGGCAAAGTTACACACAACCTGAACATTCTTACTTTTACCCTAAAGGCTAACAGTCTCCATAAATACACTCAAATGGATCTAGGATATGGTCAGTAAGGACCTGGTTAGAAAAACATCACACAAATGATCCATATCAGTAATGGCAAATGGAACAAACTTCTGAAGTCATGTATCTTGGCGCTGTTACAGCTTGTGATACAATGCCAGCAATTACCTGCTGAGAAAGTCCTGAAAGAGGCAGCGGATAGGGAAACCTGCTCGCCGGACTTTCACTGTCTCCAGCATCCCTGAGTACCTGAGCTGATTGAGAACCACATCTGGATTGAAGAGGTTTGGTGCCTGCATTGTGATCCAGATTGAAAAACACAACAGAAGAGAGACAAAGTGTTACCATGGTATTACTTCTTTGCTGACCTGCATGGTTCCTCTGAGCACAGGTAGCCACAGCCTGTAGATCCATTTCTAGATGGTTAACTCTGCTTATTTGGGCACACCAAGGGAAAAGGGTGAGCTTTGGCTTATTTGGAAAGCAACCTCCCAGCACTGCATGGTGCAGGAAAAGGGATGACAAAAGGGAATTAGGCATATCCTGCAAAAAAAGTCTGCAGAGTGCAGTCACTGTCAGCTTGTGGCAGCACAGCAATGATATAATATATTGATACACACAAAATGCATAACTCTGACTCAGATGTCTTTGCAGCCATGCAGAAGATCCCATCAGCCTTTTAATGCCAAAACCAAAGACAAACTGCAGATTTCTTCCTGGCACGCAGCTCCCAGCAGGCTTTTCTCTGCCGTATCACACACGGTTTCAAAACACACAAAGAAAATTATCAGCTTGGGGCTCCCCACCCAACCTATTTAGCTGCAGAACCTCCTGCCATGGTTCGCAGCACAACGGGAGCCAGCCTGTCTCTAAGCACAGTGACTTGCTCACGAAGCATCCACCTCCTCTGCCTCGGAGCCAGGGAGCTGCAGGAGATGCTTCCCACCACACAAGCTGTGCATTCCAGAACAAACATTCTGTAGGCACCACAAACAGGAGTCACTGCTTCTTCTACCACAGCAGTGGGTTCTGCACAAGCCCAGTTCATCTCCCAGGATTTGTAAGCACAGGAGGAGGTGGCAAAAAGCTGCACCTTATTCAGCATGCAGGATTTTTAATCTGATAGGTATATTTTTCCTCAACCATAGAACAACTAGAAGGGGGGACTGCTTTTATTCCGTTTGGTCTGAGCAAGCGTTGCTGCAAGTGCTCACGGGTGCCTTCACCACACACATGCATTCTGCTGGATGAAAGACTTGCCTTTTCTGTGTTTGGTTTGATGCAGCGGATGAAGAACGGGTTGGAAGTGCTAAGCGTTGCCATCAGGGAATGGAGAGAATCCTAAAAATCAGCAAGACAAAACACAGGGGACGGGTGACTACAGGAAAGAAAGGGGTACATTGGATGCACTTTTCATGCAGCCCCCCACTCCTGATATTTTCCTCTGACTCTGCCTACCAAAACCTTTTCTTATATCATGTTCATCAAATAAAAGAGTAAAGCTGTTCTACCATGCCATCAGTAATGTTACTGAGCCTGCCCTCAATAACCCAGGCTGTCCCTTCCCACCCAAAACATACCCACAGCTTGCCATAACACTGCGTACATGGCCATCCCTGCTCTCTGAGCTTTATAGCCAACTCAAATTATTTTTATACATCTTTCAAACTTTGAATAAAGGAAACTGAAATTGTGAAATTAACAAGAGTGTGCAGACAGTCTTAGTGGGAGATTCATATCTGCATGGTCTGCCCAAAAAGGTCTTATTGGGATTGACATTATGCCTGTGAAAGATGGAGCCTGAACAGGACACTGAAGCTGAAGCACCAAACCAACATGAGAGACTGAAGAACCTTAAGAGCTTCAGATAAATAAAAAAACTGATATTCTTTTTCTCTGCCACTCCACTCAGTCTTAACATCTCACATTTTACACTATGCAGAGAAATCCTTGGGGCAGTGGCACTGTCTTTTTTTAGCTCTATCACATTCCTGCACATTTCCAGTGCTGGACACAGAAGGAGGATGAATGACTCTTCTTGGCTGCAGGCCTCGCTTTACCCATCTGCTCCTCCCCAGCAGCCTTCTGCTCTCTTGGAAAACATCCTACCCTGAACTGGGAGCTGACAGTCGGTCTGCGCCTCTGGGTGCCCATCTTCAGCGTCTCTTCATTGCAACGGCTGCAGACTCTTTCAAAAAGGTCATAGATGAAGTCCAGCCTAAGGGTGAAGAAAAGAATTAAAGACGACACAAGGCATCTGCCATCTGTGAGTGTATGGCTCTCATTCTTGGGTACTGCCCCATCCCATTGGGAAGCATCCTGCAAGGTATCCCAGCTACACTGTGCTGTTCCCCCTTCAGATCAGCTCTTGTGGCTGTACCGGCGGTGCTCAAGACATGTTTATGTTGTTGCAAGTACAGCTCTTCTGGAATCAGAGAGATCCTAGGGCTACTCACAGTGCAAGTCACCTCTGTGGGTTCTTCTACACCGTTTTACCTCTCCTTACAAAATGGCACAAGCACTGTGATTGTTATGACTATTTCTAGCAGAATTTCCCTTCCTGGCTTGTTGAAATATCAAGTCCTTTTGCAGTTCTGGACAGTAGTGACCGCAATTCTGGCTTAGAGCCCTGTATAAAATGTTACCCAGATGCTGTTGTCTGAGTAAGGCAATCAAGAGCAGCTCATTCTCTCAGCTCCCTCAGTTTGTGTCAAGGCTGCTCACAGTGCAAACTCTGCAGCAGGGCAGATACAATCCTGAAACAGCCTTATCAGTTTGGAGACCAAAAGCAATAATTATATGGACTCTGGTACAAGGCACGTGGTCAAGCCGCAGCACAAACATTTCTGGGCTGTACCACCTTACTTAACACCTCTCTCCATCTTCAAGGTCCCATCTCTGCCTTGCAGGACTTGTTCACAGTTTTAAAACAGCCCATTTCTCTAAGGTCACATTGCAGCCCTGGGGTATAATACTGGGGACAGTGCCTGGTCTCACAGCAACAGCTCAGGTTGGAGGGTAGTATGGTTAGGTCATGTTGGACTCAATAATCTTTAAGGTCTTTTCCAATCCGAGTGATTCTTTGATTTTATGAGAGCCTGTGACTAAGAAGCAGAGTGGAAACCAAGTGGCATATATGCAAAGGCAAGAAACTCTTTTCCTTGTTCTGGTTATTAGGTGAACATGGCTTAGTCCAGTCCAACAGATGTGGGCTCCTCTCAAGCATAAGGGGGACATACATACCTGCTGTCTTTCAGCATGTTTAAGATGTCATCTCGAAAGGTGTCTCTGTTCTTCTCCAGAAAACCTCTTACATCATAAAGCACCTGCAACAAAGATAGAGCTGCTGGAACAGGGCAGTACAAGTCATTAAGCGCTTCTGCATTAGCATGCCAATATATAAGACCTCCAGCAGAGCTACAAAGTAATGCTGCAGGCACATGTCAGAAGCTCAATTCTTAGGATCAAAGAAGGAGTTCCAGAGCTCAGCAGTTACAAGCAGAAAAGTGGCTTTTAGCCATCGATTTAAACAAACAAGAAAAACCAACCTCAGAGCCAGGAGCTAAGTGTAGCAGCTGCAGAGATATGCCCTGCAGTCAACAAGTGGGGAAATCCTCTGCAAGGTGCAAGCTACTCCATTTGTGTCAGGAAATATCACCAGTGCCATGTAGTGCCCTGTGCTCCCAGCTACCACTGCTCAGCAGCTGAGAGTCTATGAGAATCTTAGCCCTTCCTTCCTCTCAGACTTAGAGGATATAGCGATTGAAAATGACATGCTATTTCAAGCCCGTTGCACCTCCTATGCTCTGGTATGAGGCATACCCACAGCTCAGAGAAATTTTTCATTTTGGAAATCTAAATATTCCATGACCTCACACCCAGGTGCAAGCATCTCACAGATACACTGTGAACACCTACCTCACCAGCATAATGCCTTATGCCAAACTGATGATCTGTCACTCGAGGTTTCACATAGTAAGGATTGCTCTGAAATGAAAAGGAAAAAGCGTCTTAATGTCATTGTAGGAATAAATAGGATCAGTCAGGAGCTTGGCCGTGACTATGGCAATGCTGAGATGGGTAAGGACCTTAGTTGTTGCAGAGCCTGATCACATGTGCAGCAGTTATCTGCATCTACATTGCAAATATGTTATTCCCATAAGATGGAAAAATCCAGCCCTTCAAGGCATTCCTCATGTGAGCAAGGGCTTGCAGAATCAAGGTTGGGCAGGCATGCCATGGATGAAATGTTAATTCTTGCATGTCTGACACCCATGAAATCTTGGCTCCACACAAACCACGTGGTGCAGTACATGGGATCAGGATGCAGGGAAGATGGCAGCTTTGCAGAACTCCTATGTATTTTTCTTTGTCAAAAGAGGTACATATCAATCTCCTGTTTTCCTCTATATTTCATCTTTCTTTGCACCTCTCTTCCTCTTTTTCCATATTAATTTTCCTTTCTCTTATTAGCTCTTCTAATCTCCCTTTTCCCCCCTCCCCTGTTTTACATGATAACCCCTAGATACGCAAGAACAGCCACATTACTTGAGATCAGTGATCCATTCAGCTGAGCATTCTGCCTCCAGCATTGGCTATGTAGAGCAAGAAAAAGGCAAGTGCATGGTACTTCTATCCTCCTTCTCTCTACAACTCTGATTATTTCCACAAGGTCTGGTTGTGTCTGATTAGTAACCCCGAGTGGATTTCACTGCCAAACGCTTGCCCAGCTCCCAGCTATTAGGTTCGTATGTTTCATCCATGCCTACAATTCTCCAATTTCCTTCTCCTAGCTCCCCTACTGCTATTCAACCCAGAGTCAGAGGTCTGTATGGGAACTGTTGATCACGGCCTGAACCTCTGATTGAGGTAAGCTCTGACATGAGGCAAGCTGCGGGAGCACAAGTGAAGGCAATTCACCTGTGCTACCAGAAGGGGTGGAGCCTGGCTGCACCTCTCCTAGATCCCATTTAAGTCCTGACTGCCGCTGAGGAAGGATCTCTTTCTGGAGATTGCTTCTTGTGGATTTTTACTGCGAGCCTATGACACTGGTGAGCATTTCCATTTATTCAGATTGTCTTTCCATCACGATAATCTTATTAAGCCTAGCCTTTGCTCACCTATTGATTGTACAAGGTCATACTCTCTTAAATCTCAACTTTATGCTCATCCCCCTTAACCCTTTTGCAATCTACAGAAAACACAGAAGATGGCTTTTTCTCCTGCAAGGTCCATCAGGCTTTCCAGCAAGCGAGCGGATGCCTTCTAATGCTCTTCCAGCCTACCACAGACACTTGACCAGTACAAAGAACACTTAGTCTTCTAAAAATACAAACTCCAGACCACTGTCTACTTCACTCTTTTTTCCTCCCTGTGCTCCAGCTCCTCACAGAGTTCTTCTCTCTCTCCTGTGGGCTCTGGGGTTCCACGTTAACTGCTATCTCCTCAAAGCAGATAGAGGTGACACTATGAACAGCTTAATGAGAAGGCCACTTAATGTACAGAAATCACCAAAAATAGCAACCAAAATGTCATGGGGCATAAAAGAATGCAAAATAATACTGACAGTCTCATGCTGCTGTACAGTAAACAGGCACCTTCTTACCAAGGGAACAGCTTTCTGGTTTGATTATTTATCTCAGAAAAGATTAGGGAAAACACCTAGAGGAGTTCAGAGACAAACAGCAGAAAGAAAGAGGAGCTTTGAAATTTCTCCATCTGGAGACAATCTGAAGAGATTGGGACAGTTCACAAAGAAAATACAAAATAAACGATATATTAAAATTATTGATATATTAAAATACACAAAATACCAATGAGAAGCTAAATCAGGAATTCTTATGCCAAAGGTTGAGGTGCATAAGGGAGAGCTGCAGTGGACTGAATTGAAGGCATCCATTTAAGTCTAAAGGAAGGAAATATTTCCAACAAAATATTTCATGAGAAAAATGAGAATATCTGCATCTATGCCAGCAAAAAAAAAAATCTGATAAAGGATATAAAGTAGTATGTTTTCAGGCTAGGATGAACCCTTAATTTGGGGAGTGGGTAGCCTACTGGTCAACACGGCTATTGCTAAAGTAGTGAATTATTCTGTAAGTGTGTGCTACAGCATTTGATTTGCTTTGTTTTCAGTCTATTAGGACTCTGTTCATCTGCTATGATGAACAGAGTGCTGGCTGTACTGGAGACAGGGTACAGGATTGCTACAGTGATCTCACTGTGGATGCTGTGTCCACAGGATAATTTTTTGACCTGCAGGAAAGAGCCATCCTACTCCTGTTTCCAGAACACAAGAAAGAGGAGGAAAGAATGTAACTAATTAAGAACAATAAGAGTTTCCATTAAAAGTCATGAGCAAAAACCATCCCCAGCCCCAGGAGATAGATTTGACGTGCTCTGGAGCAGGCTGCTGTGAGTCAGTTTGCAGAAGAAAACCACCCACACTATGCAGCCGCATCCTGTGCCCACAGCGCTGCTCCACGTTCCATCACAGATCAGCAGAACCCAATCTCCATCCCATGCCACAAAGTCAGACCTCCACCCGCAGCCTGCAGCATGCACACTCCCTCTCTGTGTGCAAGAAACCATCTGCAGGTTCCTTCACTTATTACTGTTCAGCGCAGCCTTATTAAGCACTTGCAGACTCGAGCCTAGGGCATTTCAAATTTCTTGCACAAAGCACATATTTTACATCAACAAAACCTTCACTTTCAGCTTTGAAATGCTGATGGGGCTAACATACTGATCATTTGCCTGTCGGGTTATTTTCTTACTTACCATATGCTGGCTGTGAAGTTTTTCCAGAAGGGTGTTGTCTGTGCCTTTGGGGAATCGACTCTCTTCATTCACCAAAGCCAGCAGACCCAGTTTCTGCAGCCAAACAAGAGACAGGCTTTCACAGACAGCAAAAGCTTGAACTACATAGCACCAAGCCAAGAAACAGAGATTTGAACAATGTGGTGAGCAATAACCCACAAGTTATACCCAGCAAAGCTCAAACTGAAAGCACGGATACGCTTTCTTGAGCTGGGACAAGGGCTAAAACAGCTCATGCTCCTGGCAAGTCATAAAGGAAAGAGGATTTAAGCAGCTACTTGTTTTTAAAATCGAGAAACCCTATGGATGGCCCCAAGATAATCCACAAACACAACCACGATCCCTGGAATCTGTCCCAGACAGTTGCTCACCTTCTCAATAAGGTCCAGGCACTCCGCATTATCCATCCAGTCAATAGCTTCCCAGTTTATCCCTTCCCTGGCAGTCAAGAACAAGCAGAAAAATAAGTGAAAAGGAAGAACCAACGCCCTGATCTGCAGGAGAGAAGTGGCTGAGAATGGCTTTCCCAGGACTGAGGAGGACTTGCAGGAGCTGGGCTGTCCTGTGCCCAAGAAAGACAGTTGGGAGGAAGACAACAGACAACAGGTTCTGATACAGAGGTCCTCCAGGTAAAGGATAATGTTAAGAAGACAGTGAAGGTGCTCCCTACAAGCCTTCAGCCCAGGTGTCATACTTTCTGGTCCACAACATTCAGAAACCTGTGGCCAACAGCTGGGAGCAGCCGAGTAGAATCAGTTCTTAAGAATGGAAAAAACTATCTACCTCCTAAATGCAAGAGATAATCTTATTGCTTTAATGACAAAAATTCCAGCTCACAGCTTTAAATGCTTGCAATAATGAGCGTCAGAAAGGCTACATATTTTTTACCAAAAGGCCTCTTGGATTTCTTCTGAGAGCATTAAGTACTTCCAGAGCTGAAGGAAGTAGAGATTTCTGAAATCAGTGCAGTCACCATTGAGTCAAGTTGTCTCAGGTATCACAGATCACTTGTCTGATTGAATGACAAAATACATAGGGCTACTTACTAAACCCAAAGAAGCTGAGCAGGTACTGTGGATGATGAGCTTTAATCACATCACCCTACAACAACTTGAAGAGTAGTCAATAATAAAATGCTCTCATTCTTCCCAAAGTTCAGTCATGGAATTTAAACTCCTATGTAATCATCAGAAAAAAAAATCTTTTGTCGCAATGCTACCATTCCCAACACAAGCTTCCTGCAAGAGTGGAGTTGGCCTGAGAAGTGAGTACATAAATAGCCTTGCAGTTTTGTAATCTTTAGAATTTCATGAATTGCCTATTCAGCTTCTCCTTTTACATGGCTGCTCTCATTTGCCCTCACTGACCCTACTCAATTGCTTCATTCACAAACATAAAGGCTTCTGTTTCAGAGCAAGAATTGAAGCAGTTCTCTAGCAGGCTCCTCTAGAAGCTGCAATAATCTAGAGCATCCCAGATACTTTACAAAGTACAATCCAGCATGAAGCTCACAGAAGAAAAACAACTGTGCAGAAGGCCCTGTGCTCTTTAACCTCAGGAAACAGTCTGATTAAAGTCTCCTTGCTGAGGAAAAAAGATATTTTCACAGCATTGGAAACTCTAGATCAGAAAGAGCTGTCAGATAGCTACCTATCTACCAATAGGTAGCAATGAGTGGGTGAGTTTGGGAGTTGCTGTTACACCATACATGATACTGGAAGTTGACATGGGTTTCTAGAAAGACTGTGGAATTTCATGGAAGAGGGCAGCACTGTGTGCCAGACACAAGGTACATGAAACCACAGCCAACTATGGTACATCTTATAGAAAAGTTGAAAGGAAAAATGGGAAAACACTAGGAAAAAGTATCTGATGCGTTTCTTTGTTCTTCCACTCTCCTTTAAACATCCATTTTCAGCTGATGTTGGAGAGAGGACAGGTTTTTTGACTAACCTTGTGCAGCTACTCTTCTGATCTTATCTTCAGCAAGTGACAGAAACAACCAACCTGACTGTAAGCAATGAGCTCAAATGCAGAGGCACAGAACAGGAAGACATATGTGTTCAGACATACTATCAAGGTGAAGTTTTCACAGGTCTAACAGAAGAGTCTAGTATGTAAAGGGCTACAATTTTCAGGAGACCCATATCATGCTGTAATCAATTTGGACTGTGTTTCAGGTGCTGGGGAGGGTTTGCTGGCTAGACTGAGAGCCTGGCAAAAAGTCATTGCTCAAGCCAAGTTCTTTCTGGGCTAGACTCAGATTCATGAGTGTCACCGTTTGATAACAGGAGGGCTCAAAATCCTACAGTACAGACAGCTTTTGCTTGGAGACAAGTGACTTATGCTGGCAAAAAGCACACGGATAGTGCTTAGAGATACACCAAAGTCAGGGCTGCACCAAGGCTCAGCTGCCTTTCCTGCTTGGACAGCACAAAGGAGGAATATAGTCCTCCTTTCTACCACCCATGAAAGCAATAAAGGCTCTGCTCCTCTATTTGTCACCTGTTGTACTCCAGCTGCTCCAAGGAGAAGATATGCTTGTTGAAATATTCCTGGAGTTTTTCATTTGCATAGTTAATGTTAAACTGCTCAAAACGATTCACCTGTGGAAAGAAACAAAGATTTTAAAACTTAATAGTCTTGTCCTTGCTCTATCTCCTGCAACAGCTACAGGGAAGGTGCCAGGCCTGGAACAAAGCCAGAGAGCACAGGGACAAGGGTGTCAAGATGGACATGAGAAAGACAGTATGAAGAGGCCCAAGAGAACAGTTTTTGTAGCTTATGCTTGGTTAACGCAATAGGCCTAAATGATAGTAAAGGATGCTAGAGGCAATCACATTTCTTCTCAAGACAAAAGAAACACTGTTCTGTAAAGGTTAGGCCACTGGGCTTTCTATTCTTTGAAATGTCTGAGCAGTCACTAAATAGTTGCTCACCATACATTCTTCATAATTGCAAACAGGAGCATTACACACTAGATTCTCAGCAAAAGGCAAAATGGATGTAACCAGATAACGTACGTGTAAGACTTGGACTTACTTTGCATGCAAGTACAAAGCAAGCAGGTACAGGTAATACTAAAGTAGCACTGAAGTAGTATTAATTGTATTTGCTTAAAGTTTGTGTCACAGACCATACCTTGAACATCAGCCTGCATAAACACAGGTACCAAAAATGGGCAGCTAAACAGATTTTGCCACTCCCAGAGGGAGGAGACAGCAGACAAGTCCCCAAATGCCCTATGCTATCTTACACAGGATACAAACCTACAAAACATCCTCCCTGCATCAACTGACCTCTCCAAAGCCAACACACCCTGTGAAAGACAAAATCCTGACCTGGAAGTTCTCGAAGCCAAAGATATCCAGGATGCCCACAGACTTAAAGTTTTCCCTGCCTTTGATCTTCGTATTAATCTTGCTAATGAGCCATGAGAAGCACTGGGAATACAGTGCCATGGAGAGGGAGTCCCGGGAGTCTGCTGCCTGTAAACACAGAGAGGAAAAAACGAATCACAGAGAGAACAGAAGGCATGAGGGGCACCAGGAATCTCTACAGGAATTCAGGTCCCTCCATTCCTCTTTCGATGCCTCATTCAAGATTCAAGATTGCAAATAGGCCAGACATGCACAAATGTACCATGTTTTACCTTTAGGTAACCAAGCTTGAAAGGCTGAAGGAAGTAGCAAATAAATAAATAAATAAATAAATAAATAAATAAATAAATAAATAAATAAAATCACTACTATATTTTGGAACAGGTGCTGGCATAGGGTAGGTGGCTCACAACTCACATAACTCACAACTAGGAGCCCACAGCAGTCATTTGCACCACTTGAGTCAGTATTTGCAGTGACATACAAAACAGCATTAAGAAATAAATAAAAATATCATAGAACATCCTGATTCTTTGGTTCAGTACCATTGCAGAACAGTCAGATGGTGTCAGCTCAATTTTTCAAACCTGGCAGGGCAGAATCTAATAGAATATTCTGTCACCAAGTTATCAGGTGCCTCTCCAAAACATCATCATCTCACTGGAAGCCAACCATCAGCCAGGAGACATGTCCCACAAGGAGGTGAATGGAGAGACCTTCCTGGAGCCAATCCTACATCCCATGCAGTGATCATAACCAAGAGAAAAAAAAAAGAGCTTAAACTGTGAATGCTAACAGGGAACGGATAATTGTGTCTAAGTGTAGGGGTGAATGTCCAAAACTGAACTTCTGAACTCTCAAACAGAAGGAACTGGAATGGGCTGGTTGTGCTTTTTGATAGCTCTTGGACTAAACAAAAGTGGCATGCCCCAAATCCTTCAATTAACAGAGAGACATGAGACAGAACCACAACATAAGAGGCTGATCATATGCTGCTTCCACACACAGGCTATTCAGATCAAGAAACCGGGACTTATGGTTCTGGGAAGAAGCGGAGGTCAAAAAGAAGGGTTATCAAAAGGAAGCGATCACAGAGAGAAGAAGGGAGCCAGGAAAGACCCAAGGTAAAGATCCTGACTGGATGAACCTGAATCCACCCCATCCCTCAGCTTACTCCCAAGGCCCACCAGCTGGATCCTCCTTTCCTCCCAGTCTCACTGGTACTCTCCCTCCTCTCTTCCTCTGGGGTAGCATCTGCTCTCCAGCAACCCAAGGTCTAAGGCACACAGCAACCTCCCTTCTCCATATTTCAAAGCGCAGGCATGTAAGCCTTCTCCAGGTATCTCTGCTCTCCACCAGGTGATCTCTCTCATGCTTCAAGACAGGGAAGGACCCCAATCCCTCTAGCACCTTTGCCTGCAGAATCCAAGTGGAGCCAGAGCTCCCCATCCAGCTGTACAGCAAAACCACATCCCCCACAACATGGCATGAGATTCTCAAAGGCTCCTTTCACCCTCCCAGCCCTGCCCGCCTTCAAGCGGGTTCATCCATTCAACCCACTGAAATGTCAAAGCTCAAATGGGCAGCAAGCCTGCTACAGAAGAAGAAATCCTTGGCAGCAGCATCATCACATTCCCACAGTAGCAAGTGGGAAGAGGCGAGCTGTGGGGAAGTGGGGGCTAAGAGCTGGTACAACCCCATAGGCCTCCTGGTTGGTGCAACAGGCTCACCTAACAATGGCACCTAAGCCATAGCATCCACTTGTAGCAGGAAAAGAGGAGACTTAAAAAATTACTTATGTGTGAGTATTGAAGGAATCAAATTGTTTACTTTAGAGAAAAATGAATACAAAGTGAAAAACTTATAATAAATTGAAGCTTGTAAAGTGAAGAGCTTGTCTGAGGGCCGTTTTTCAGCTCCAGTCTCCAGTGCAGCTGGAGCAAGTGTACTTAAAGAGACTGTGAAAACACCTTTGGCAGGAGATCAGAAGCAAGGTTGGACTGACATCTGTCAGAGGGAACCCAGAAACACTGGCTTCTCTGCCAGTGCACGGGGCAGATCAATAACCCTTTGCTGTCTGTGCTAGCCCAAGATTTCCATTACAGATGTTTATTTTGCTATAACACAATGCTTATTCTGTCCTAGTAGCAGTAGCCCTCATTTCCCAGCGCTGTGCCTCTTATTAATCACAAAAGATGATTTTCCAGTTATCTATGTACGGACCTAAAACACCAAGAGTGCCCTCAAGTGACTAGTGGCACCACAACTTACAGCTGGTAGGAACAACACTGCAATAAGCCACAGAGAAATACAAGAGATGAGCAGGACTGGCTCCAGCAGGCAGTACAGGTTTGGAGACAAGAACACAGAAGTTTGGTGAGCTCTTTTGCCCATGTGAATACACAAACAAGCTACTGTGGGGTAACAGCCTAACACCCACCGGATGGTTTATGGTAACTATGTGTCAGTTGTTACCTTCCAATAAATGCAAGATAACCTGGGAGTTCCGCAAGGCAAAAGCATGCATACGTGCAATGACCACAAAGCATCTGATGCACCCTCTGCACAACAGGAGCACAACCAATTCCTGGTGGCTGAAGGTGATCTAAAACTGGTATTATGCTTTGCCTGCCCCCAAAACCTAAAGAGCAGAAGAGGCAACAATGGGACATGATCTACTGCTACGGGCAAAAGACTGAAGGACACTGCTGAGAGTTCAGTGGGTTTAACAGGGAACTCTAAACCTGAGTGGGTGATAGAAGGCCTGGAAACACAGAAGCAGCAAAATGCATTAGGATACATACCTGCTCCACAGTGAGGGGGGAGCTGATCTCTTCCCCACGTAGAATCATGGATCTCTGAGTCAGGACTTCGGAAAGCTGGAAGGCATCTAAGCCCAGAAGGTCACTGGCAATGTTCAGCACTAACAAGAAAGATAGACACACTTTTTTTCCCCTGTGTGGATCCCCACCAGGGCAAGGAATCCACATTCTGCAGCTCAGCATGGCATTCACAGGGATTCCTCTAAGGCAAGCAACTGAGCCCCAGCAAGAGGAGCCCCTTTACTTAATTCTCCTTGGCACACCTGAAGCTGTGTGCTCACATACCTACTATAAGGCAGGGTCAATTCCCATTAGGGGCTGCAGAGAGACACGGGTTAAAGTCAGCCCTTCTGCTAACAACAGGAAGAACAGAACACGGGGTAAAACTCAGCACCAGCAAAATATTCACTGAATGGGAAAGTACAATTTCCTAAAGACACAATAGTGCAGCATGAGATTGCTGAACTTGCGTGTCCAGAAGAAATTAAATTAATTTCAGACATAAAGCATTCATGATATATATTCATTACCTCCATTTGTCTAGGGACTCACTTTATCAGCCCAGCTCAAGCCAGCTATCTGTAACAGAGTGCAAACTAGCAGGTGCTTCAGAGGAAAATCTGAAATAGATTTATCTACGTAAAGCTGTAATATGATGGAAAGTACCACAAAAATAGCAGGGTGGCAAAGTCTTTGGCTGCAGCAAACAAGAATAAGCCCAAACACAGCAACCACAGACCCAGAAACAAAGGAGAAAATCTGCTAACCTTTAGAAAGGCCTCAGATAGACAGGGATCTCCAATGAGATACCCTTGCCTCCACTGCCAACCCTTAAGTGAGGTCTGGGAAGAGATGGATCCTGGCTCCATCCCTTCTGGTCACTCAATGCACTGCATGCACCTGAGTTCCCCTGGGTTGGCCCTGACTTCCCACTAGGTGCTGGTGGGAATCACTGGTTCAGGCCATGATTTAGCATTTCTGCTACAATCTAAAACCCCTCCTTGCTCCTATTTTTTTCTTGCTCTTTCAAAGCAAAAGATAAACTGTGAGATTGTGAACTTGGTTTGAGAGTATCCAAGCCCAACTAAACCATATTGTGCTTGAAGCCATGCCTCCTCTGGCAATGGAGGCAAGGGTATACTGCAGGGAATCCTCTGGCAAAAGCACTGTTGGCCAGGATATGGAGAAAGAACTGCAGAGTGAACTTTGTTGGGGGTCTTATGGGTTTTGCACAACTAACCAAGTCACGAGGGTCCCACTTACCTGCTTTGGTTGTAACCTGGGCCCCGCCAGCTGTCATAAACTCAACATTTCCCAGGTGAAGAGTGCCAGAAAGAAGTTTGAAGATGTCTCGGATCTCTTCAGAGCTGAAGTCCACCACCTTCATGGCAGTCTACACAAAACCAGATACAGCCGAAGTGGAACCACCATACTTACACCCTGAACTCTCTTCTCAGCTGACCTATAAATGCCATGTTGTCATTGAAAACCTCTGCTGTATTGGAGACACTTCTTTCCTTTAAATCACATCTAAGCAGTAGCTATTGAAACCCTGAGCTGCCTACTCTCACCTTGCCTATCTGGTTCCACCTACATTACTAGAGCCCTTGGGCTGATAACACGCCACTTGTCAAACAAAACGTGATTTGCATATTCATCCTGATAAACTCATGACCTCTGGTAAAGTTACAGATGTTGACAGAAATCTGTGTGGCATTTCAGAATATGCCATTTGCAGGGGTGATACAACTAGAACATCTCTGGAGAATGACTAAGTGTTCCCTTTCAAATGGTCAGTGTGAGGTTTCCAGGATCAGGACATCTAGAGAGCTCTCAGGAATCACTATGGGGCAGAGGGGTGAGGATCATATTCCCCAGAGTCTCCATCATTCTAAATTATTATTCATCCTTGACTGCTTCCCAGACTCTCCCGTTTCTGTACATTAAAAACACTCTTTGAGCCTTGTTTTTACCATGAGCAGGTAAAAGAGTCCAGAGGTTGCTGAACACCATATTTTAGTGTAGGACAAATCAATTCTGCCTGTGATGTCCAGGTCCTGCAGCACACTTAGCCCATGAGATTGTGCCTGGGAAGCTCAGGAGTATTAGATCAGAACTCACCATGACCTTAGTGAACATTTCTCCATCATTCAAGTTCTCATCATTCACACAGCCAGACTGGCTCAAGTACCGATAAGTCTCTGGCTCAGCGAGGGAGAGGCTCTCTGCAACAGCAAAGGAAACAGGGGAAGAGAGAAAAAAAAGCTTATTTAGCAAACAGCCTTTTCCTTCTACAGTCTTGGTCCCCTAAAACAATGGGTATGGTCACCACAACGGGTATGTTCATCTAAGCAGATTCCACATGCCTCAAAGAGTGCACCTAGACAGTGACCGCACTGGGCGAGGGGGTGTGCAGGAACAAAGCTTGCAGTGATATGCAAAATGATTTAAAACGGTCAGACCCCAGGCTGCCTGCAGTCACAGAAGCACCTTACCATACTGAACTGACTTGGAAAAAAGAGGAAAAAAAAGATGAAATTCAATCTTGTTAAGCATACAGAAAAATAGTCTTAACTATATACACAATGAGCAATGACCTCTAAATTAAGTATTTCCACTTGGTTCAGAAAGCCACAGTAATATTTCTGAACACGTCTCAGTGCTGAGCAGCAATCAAAAACTGATTACTGAAAATTGCACAGAAAGAACACAGTGCAAAACATAAAAAACTGAATTAGGTCTCTGCGCATATATTTGGCACAACCACATCTTGAATATATGTGCAGATCTGATTCCTCTTTTCAAAAAGAATAGAGGAGAACTGAAAGATCTACAGAGAAGAGAGAAAAGGATGATCAAGAGATAGGAATGCACTACAGACAGGGGAAGGGAAGCAGCTTGGGATGCCAGCTTAGAAAGGGAGACAGAGAAGAACAATTTGCTTAAGAACAGAATATATTTTCTGTGCTTTCTTAAAGTACCTACACGATAACCACTGTTTCCCTTTGTTGCCAAGGCTTTACATGCTGGACTTGAGAAGGGACTAAGCAATATCCCAGAAAATAGAGTTACCTTTCAGCTCCCCGCTCACACCAGCCAGCAGAGCATAGAAGATGTGGTAATTCCTCTCTCCAGGGTTCTGGTGTACCACTCTGTTCTGAAACAAAGAATGCAGGCATTGTCAGAAGGAAGAGGCTGCACTTGTGGTTGCAAAGGCGGAGGGAGGATGGGATACAGGTAAATCTCTAGGGCCAATGCACAAGAGAGGCTGCCTCCAGCTCAGCAGTGATGTTGCCTGAACAAGCTGTTCATCAAGATCTTCTCTTGTGCAGCTGTGCTGCTAAGCATGTAACTCACTGAGAGTGTGCCCATGGGGAAATGGAACCTTGCGGGTTCTGGCCCTGCTTTTCAGTGAGCCTGCAGAGTCTGAAGTAAAAGTAAAGTAAACTGAATCAGAGCACAGCTGATGATATTCGGAGTTGTACCACCAAAAGCCTCTCTATGGAACCAAATTACTTGCTCTCTCCTTTTCCCCTCATTAAACCTGTTTTCTTAGAGCCTCTCCGGACTTTCTGTTTTTTATGAAAGGCATGAGAACAGACTTCAATAAATACAGAACCTCCTATTCCTCCAACCACCCTCTTCCTCACTTGGTGCAGTTGTGGTAATAACATCTGAAGGGTTGGCGTCTGCATGCTGCTCCCAGGGGTGGAGGCAGCAGCACTGACACTGCTTCAACATGGCTATGGTAGAGGTGACACCTACCTTTTCCAGTAAATCTGAACCACGCATCAAGGAGAAAGCATTCAAATGATATATGGCTATTCCTCACTATTCCCTTTCCACGGAGGTATAATGTGCCAAAGAGAAATATAAAAGGGCAGGGTCCGATAGAATACAGGATCTGCATAATGGTGGGGTAATCTAACAAAAGATGAGCCATACCATGGCTACCTAGGGAGATCAGAGGGGCCACTCCAATCCAAGAGACTGCATTTCACATAAGTCTTGCATCAGATTGCTGGGTTTCTGCAAGAGACAGCTATCTTTCATCTACCGGCAGCACAAAGAGCAGAGACTAAACAATCCCAGCCTGTTATTTACAGCAGTAGTAAATTCATCTGGCTGCTGCTCCAGTGGAAATTGGTGTGGTTTGCAGTGATCGGCAGCTTTGAACATCAATAAATGCAGCTTTAGCTGCCCCATGTAGACAAAAGATGTGTCACAGCCTTTGGGATAGGGCTACGTGGGCAAACAAGGAAGAAAGTGGTCATGGCACAACATAACTGGACTACATCCACCCTTTCCTGTCCTTGATTAAGGTTTCAAGGTCCACTGGAGATGGGTACCCCAAAAGGAGGAGCTGTATTTGGTGCTCTGAATTCCTGTTGTTCTCTGCATCCAAATATTGTGCAAGAGCTACTGACTTGCATTGGTTTCACCCTTCTAAATAATCAATAAATGGTGATGAGCCATTTCTGGACCCACCCCGAGATCCTCCTCCTCTCCACTCCCTCCAACCATTCCTGGTCCACCGAAGAAAAGGATACAGTCAGTGACTCGTCCGCCCTGGATGTGCCCATGCTGAGAGAAGTGCAGCTGGATGAACTTGCCAAAGCGACTAGAGTTGTTATTATAAACCGTCTTGGCGTTTCCAAAGGCCTCCAGAATTGGGCTGTAAGAAACAATGCAATGAAGACGGCAGTGGTGATGTGATACCATTACAACAAAGCCTGTGTCCAGCCTTCTGCCATTCGTACAGCACAAACTGCTGTGCGAGATTTATTTGTTAAAGCACCAGTCTGGACAAGCAGGAAGAGCTCAAGGGCAAGGGAGGATGGCAAAAGAAATTTGTCATCACGTGCTACACAATTTTAAACCTTTGGGATTGACTTAATTAAATCAGACCCTGATCAGTGTGAGCAGATGGTGTTCGTTCCATTGAGGGCATTCCCCACCAGTATGGCTTCAGAAATGGCAAGGTCCTGGCAGGTTGTGTGCTTCATACAGCAGCACCCCACAGAATGGGCTTGTAGTTTGTTAACGATGGTCAGGAACACCATCTAGGGCAAACACTGTAGCTTCAAACAATGTCTTTTTTTCTTGTTTCTACTTCCTCTTTTGAAAGAGAAGCCATTTTCAGTAATCTCTTAAAATTACAGGCAAATATCTTCAAACAAACAGCACTACACTGATTGGTCGGGTCCTGGTCCTGTTACTTAAAAACATGATTAGGTTGATACAAGTCACACGATTTCCAAGCTGAAGGAGTACATACAAATTACATATTCGGGAACTTCAATCTAAGAGAGTCACATTATCCACTTCAGAAAAAAAGAATCTATCAAACTTCGGATGGGTGTCTCTTGGTCACCTTTCAGTCTCCAGGAAGATCATACAGATGGGAAGGGATGAGTTACCATGCAGTTTGGTTCTTGCGCCAGGGAAAAACTTAATACCATTCAAGGTGACACACAGAACCCAGGATTAAAATATTCCATTTTGCAATGCAGCCAATTTTAAAATAACCTGAAAGCCTGACAAGCACGGAGCCTGGAGATCTTACAAGCACGGCCTGGATGTCGTCATGCTCGATTTTAAGATGTACACAGCTTTGAACAAAAAAATGACTGCAGTTGTTACCCTGAGAAATACGGGCTTTTTAAATGTCTCCATCTGTCTGCTGCGTGGTTCTTCTTGAGACGGATGCAGATAGGGGATTATTCAGAAGTTAATCGTTATATTATAGAGCAACAACTAATCACAACAAGTCCTGAGTCGTGACTGCGCCATACTTAAGAGCTTTTATTTTTTTCCCAAAGGTTTCCAGCAGCCCACACTGCCCTGCTGCAGGGAGGGATGTTATCCATATCCCCTCCATCCATGGCCATAGGGCACAGTGCCACAGGAAGATGTGAGACCAGGGCTGTGCTGTGACTTGTGGACCAGCTCGCGGTTGGGCATGGCAGGGGAGCTGAAGGGTGAAGAAATACCAGCCTTGCTGGAGTATCAACCCTCTCCTCAGGCCCGTCAGCCCAAACACAAGCACTGCCCAGAAGGTAGTGCCTGCAAAGTGATAGTTGCAGGTATGGAGGCGAAATGCACCTGCTCTCCAGGATGGCTTCCTCCACATGTGTGCTCTTCTCGAAGGCCGGCGCCCCAAGGGAGGTCTGGCTCATGGCTGATAGGAACTTCAGCAGCAGCTTGGTGCTCTCAGTCTTTCCAGCTCCACTTTCTCCGCTGCGGAGGAAGAGATGCATTGCATCACAGCTCCAGACAAACTGAAGTAACAGCCCTCCCACCTACGACACGTAATGCAGCCAGAGAGCAGCTAATTCCCCCCTTTCTGACCTTATCAGGACACACTGGCTGTCGTGACGCTTCCACAAACAGCAGTAGCACTCGTTAGCGGTGGCGAAGATATGGGGAGGCAGCTCACCCAGGCGGTGCTGCCTGTACAGCTCTATAGCATCCACACTGTACAGACCAGGGATGGGCCTGTAGGGGTTCACTGATGCCAGGATGGAGCCAATGTTGGTCTGAGGGGAGAAAACAAAACACAGCTAGGAAATAAAGCTCCAGAAAAAAAATAAATAAATAAGACTAAAGGAGGGTCAGGGGACACCTTCATGGCTCCACCCAGTGCAGGGGGCCTGGACGGGTTCAAGCAGCTCCTGAGCAAAGAGGGGACATGAAGACAAGAGACATTAAAGTGTGTCATTCTGCTGCTGCTGAAAAAATGCTGTTTGGAGCAGCTTAAATCACATGGTAAAACCAAATCAAGATTGACAGCTGAAGGGCAAGGATTTCAAGTCAAAATATTGTGACATTTTCTCAATACTTTATTTTGAAAATATTTCATTTGAAAATACTTCAATTTAAGAAAAGAGTTTGTAAGGTTTAAAATAAAATACCTGAAACCAATTAATCCAATTTCAAACATTTTCTTTTGTGAAGTCAGAAGGAAATTCATTCTGGTTTTTGGTTCAGCCAGTCAGCTCAAATCCAGTTATTCTCAGAGCTGCAGTACAGAGCAATGGTGCTATCTCCTAGCAATGAATCCACAGTGTCCAGCTTAAATCCTGCTGCTGAGGTGGGGACCTCCTACACAGGGCTGCTGCTCCACTCCAAGAGCAGCCATTCTCAGCAGGGTGTCAGATGAAACCCTTGGAGCACTGCATAGTATTACTGCCAAACCATGAACTACAGTCATCACATACAGATAAAAGAATTTGCATGCATCCATTGAGGAAGCTGTAAGTGGAACATTTGGTGATGAGAAGGACACATGCTTTCTCGCTGTTATACTGTAATGCCAAGCTCTGAAGCCAGAAGTCAGACTAATAAGATGCAATAGTCACCAAACTATTTAATAGTTATTTAGTACAGCAGCAGTACAGACCACCAGGTACAAACCATCACCTAAGCCTCACTGCATTACCAGCAGTACCCACACAAGTGGGCAAGAAGGGAATAAGACCTGAAGACCCTCTGACACAGAGCCTTGTAGGCAGAAATACAGTTCACTGGTGACAGAAACAATAAGAGAGCAGATGACCCTTGGTGCAGGCTATTGTTGTGCTCACATTTTCTGAAGAAGCTTGATAGAGTTGGAATAAAATTTCTTTGGAAAAGTTCTCCAGTTGCCATCCTCTTCCTCCTCCTTTTTATTTATTGTTATTATTTTAAATACTGGCTCTTCTGAGTTACCTTTCCTTCAGGTGATTTTGTTCTCCAGAGAACAATGACATTTCTCGCCTGTTTCTGATCTCCTTGATTTCCTTCCAGATATTTTTTGCCCTGACCCATAGGCATAACTCCCCTTGGTACAGCTTCACCTGCAATCTTGGCCTGCTACATTCTAGCTGTGAAGGAACATACTAAATACACACTGCATGCAGGCAAAAAGTGACACCACGTCCAAACACTAACACCTTTCCACACGGCTGGAGGAGGCACAGAGCTAGTGCTGATGAGGAACAGAGGGACAGGGCTGTGGTGACATGGTCAGAGGCAGCAGTGTGCCACTTCTGGCGCCAGGCACGGTGAGAAGGGTACTTCATCCTCCTTGTCCCAGTGTGGGAGGTGTTTCAGAAACCAGGTCACTTTATTGACCATTTCCTGGAATACAGGTGCATACAGTTCGGTTGCCTTAGGAACAGTTGCTATGCAACACAGATTCACATTTTTCCTGTCATAATCTGAAAAATTCTGAGTACACACAGAGGATGGACAGCTAAGGTAGGGACAAAGCAGCCCAAGGCAGTCTTCACAACATTCAGCCTAAGCAGAGCACACTGCCACCCAGCAGCCTCATCCTCGAGTGTTCTCCCTCCCTCATCCCTCCCCTGATGCCTGCCTTCTTCCTCGGGGCCTAGAGGGAAATCATGAGATGGGCTGGTATTCTGCTGTGCAAGGAGAGCAGAGCAACTCAAAAAAACACTGCCGCTTGTAAAAGCAGGAAAGTAGGCAACAGGTTTGCTTTCCTAGCTGAGTTCAGGAGCGATACCCAACAACAGCTTGATGTACTTTCCTGTCTACTTGGCCATCTATAACCTCTGAACAGCAACAACATGGAATCTGGGCAACATGTGTGCCAGCTACAAAGTGACAGATGCTCATGGTGAATACACAAATCCTACAGGTGAAAGTCACATTTTGGAAGTTCTACATAGGCAAAGAGACCCCTATTGTAAAAAAAGGATCTCATAGGGCTGATGGAGCTAGCAAGGCACAAAGCAGAAAAAAACCATCCCTTTTTATCCACATGAAACAATGCTCAGGAAACAACGTAAATCAGTGTTTCCCATGCAAACTGGCAACCCCAAAGAGAAACAACACTTGTCAGCCAGCAGGGCCAAGGCTCAGCTCAGCACTTACATAGATGTTACCCTGTTGATAGCGCTGGTGCAAGTTGAGCAGGATGGCAGCTTCATGCAGGTCTCCCAGCATGGACATGTCCTCTACCCCACTGACGCTGCTCTGGTGCATGGGCAAGACTTTTTCTATGGAAAGGGAGGTCTTGGGGTACTGGAACACCTGGAGGAACAGGAACAAGAACAAATAAGAGCATGTCACCTAGGCATACAAGTCTGATTTCCTACAGAAACAAGTGGTTTTCTTTATATTTCAGCACTGGAAAAGGAAATGAATAAGCCACAGATCCATTCCCTATTTTTATAGCAGATCCTCCATTCTTGTTCCTACCTATTGGAGCTCCTTGGCCAGAATCCACATAGCACACTCCCTGCCTTTGCTACAGAATTGTCCCCTCATCCGGCACTGCCAGGACAGGTCAATGCAGGGCTACCTGGCTGTTAATGAAGTCCACCTGGCCAGAGCAGGGCACCATGTAGACAGGTATTGCACACTGTGCTCAGTGTGAGCAATGGTGGCAGCTATTCCCAGCAGATCAGGAGCAGTCATGCACAGAAGCACAAGTGGGATCATGTCTCTGACTGCAGCATGGTGCAGGCTAAGCTTGTTCACATCCCAGGATTCGTCCTGGGGCAGACATAGAGTCCGGTGGCTGTGTCAAGGGCAAAGGAAGGCAAAGCAGTTGAGAAGCCAAAGTAGAAATCTCCTGTGCATATGCTGGCATGTATACATTTGATGTGACCTTCAAAGTGACATTATTAACCTCTATCACCACTCTGGAAGTGTCCTCTCCTCTATCTATACACTCTTTCTGCCTCATTTGCTGCAACCTTCTTCCTGCTGTAGTTTCCTCCTCCTCAATAGTCCATACTTCAGCTATTGGCTCATCCTCCTCACCTCCCTGCACACAACTGAGATGAAACTGCCTTTCGTCTCCACCATATAGCCATATCCCAGCCCTCTTTTCCTCCTCCTCAGGCATGATGCTGGCATTTCACAAATGCTATTTCAGTTGCTTCCCACTCTCAGCTTCAGCTGTGTGCCATCTCCCACCCAGCACCTCAGGCTGCATTAGATGGCAAAACCCAAGATAGAAAAATGAAATACTTCATACAGGCAGCCCACAGTAATCCTTGCAAAGAAACTGGCCTCTCCCTCCCTTCTGGGGCACCATTTCATCTTCACCCCTGCTTGTCAGCTTCCCCAGGTGCCGCCAAAGAACCCTACAGATCCCCTAGAGAATAAGCACATCATCCATAGCATTGATCTAACTGCTTTCTCCCGCCCTTTCTCCTTGCAGGCTGCTGCAGCTGCTGCGGAAGGGCAGCCAGGCAGCTGGAAGCTGCAGACAGAATGAGGTCACCCTGCCCCCTCGCAGCATCATCCTCATAAAGCTGGGGCTGTACCCAAGGGGCAGGGAGCTCACCAGGAAGCAGGATGGGAGAATGGGACACCTAAATTCAGAATATGAGCTGCAGAGGTACAATGTGAACTGGACCATCAGGAGGAAAGCCACCATAGCACTCTCAACCCATGAGTCAGCAAACCCCTGCCTCTCTTCTCTCTGCTGACTCAGACAAATCTCGGAAGGGGGCAAGTCCAAAACTGCATGACATGATTTGTCCTTGCATCTCCCTGGCAATTACCCACTTACCACCGCACTGTCAGCAATTGTGGCCATTGGGCCAGACAAGAAACAATAAAAAAGATGTCTGGGGAAAAAGCTGAGTGCACAAGTGTCCCAAAAGACCCCGGGTGTTTAGAGTACCTGTGCCAAGAGGTTTCTATGCATGAAAAATAATTGTGTGATGGGTCAGAGCTTGTTTATTTCTTCCTGTAGACAACACGTGAGAAAATGGGACCCTGAAGAGAAACTGGCCCTGAATGCAAGGCTAAATGATTAGCAGGACTAGATCATCATCTATTAACCCTGTCCTGAGATTCTTAGCTGGCTTTATACATCATGCCCATCTAAAGAAGAATCTGGTCCAAGACCCTTCCCACCTCCAGCTATGCCACTGAGAAGACCTTCATTCTCCCACTGCTCAGTTCCAGACCCTTCTATCAGCCCAGACATCCCCCCCTCCCCAGCTTTGCATATGGTGGGGCTGGGCTGGCTTGTGGTCTGCATGGCTGAGCTGACTCCTCTGACTGAATTTGCCTGAAGCAAGAAAGAAAGCACAGACAAATTGATCTCTCAGCAGAGATGCCTCTGGAATCCCCCTTTCCCCACAACAGTTAATGTTTAAAAGGGATCATTACATGCATTAACAAGATCTTTATTAATTTGGGAAGAAAATATCAGCTTTTTGTCTCCTAACTACAAGCAAGCCATCGAATTACTACACAAGCACTTCACAACACAGCCAAAGATTTCCACTTTCTCTCCAGTGATGAATTGATTTTGTCTCAGATCAAGCCCACAGTCAAAACAAAATGACCAGGACTCGCTCCAAGTCCCCACAATGATCAGGAATAAAGCAAAACCTGGCGAGCAGACAACCCAAGGTGGGGAGTGCCAACCAGGCCAGGCCGAGCAGGTGAGGAAGGTTTCCTCCTCAACCCCAAATCTGTCCATTAAATGCAAGGAACAAATATCCCGCTCAATATCTGTTATGTTTATCCATAAAGCATTGGGCTGCTCTGTTTCAGATGTGTTTTCAATCTCTTGTGTTTCATAAACGTCGGCTCCTCCTTTCCTTCCAGGAAGTCACATTTCTGATGGATTTGGTGATTGAGATGTTTTTGAGGAAATAACAACAAATGGCAAAAGCCCTGTAGTGTAATACTGGACATCCTACCTCAGAGCTGCAGGGAAGCAAGGCCAGAGAGTGAGGGATCAATTAGCCCATCCAATCCTAACCAAAATGAAGATGTTTTCATTTGAGCTTTCACTACAGGCAAGATAGCCCAGTCAGTTACCAAGCTGACCCAAACTGACCCAAGAGGGCAGGCAAAGGAAGCACACAGCACAGCTCTCACGAAGGGCACTGAATAGAGAAAGCCAGCATATATGGCCACCAGGTGCTATTCCAGCATAGGCATAGAGTACAGCCTTGTGCAAATTTCCACTTACGGTGCCGTAATCGGAGGTGAAGCGCACGTTTCCATCGGCACACAGGCCAACAGTGCATGGCTGCAGCTGGTCCTGCTCCCGCAGCCATACCCTGGCACCCTGCAGAAAAACAGAAAACCTCCCATTAGAAAGAACTGGAGCCGGCAGGATTTGCACACAGGGTGCCAACAGACAAGGCCAGCCAGAGGAAGCATCAATCTTTAGGAAAAATAGAAATGGAATGGTGGGTTAAACTGTCTAAACATTTTCAAACTTAGAACAACCAGTCATCAAAAGTCATGCTATAATAATAATAATAATAGAAAATGTAAATAAAGCATGTTTACAGTTTCATAACACCCACACATCACTTAGGTCAAAGTGCTTTCAGAAATCAGCCAACACTAAGCAGACTTTGCAGAGCTGTCTGCTTTCCTCTCTTGCAAGAGTTTCCTTTCCTTGGGTAAGGGACACAATGTGTTTCTCCTTAAGTGGCTCGGCATCTCCCAGCAGCAGGCTTCTGGCAAAACATACTTGTGCCTGGCTGAGGGTGATTCTCAGCCAGGTGTTTCCAGACAGAATCACAGAATGACCCAGGTTGGAAGGGAGCTCAAAGATCATGAATCTCCAAGCCCCCAGACCTCAATATACAAGCTGTGTCACAGAGAAGGATGTGAAAGTGGACTTATCTGGGATGAGCAAAGGGGTTAAGATGTGAACAGGAATTAGACTTTCCAGTCACACAGAAGTACGGCCAAGGCAGCTATCTATGGCCTTCTGCTAAACATCAGTGCCCTGTGGCCACAAGATGCTCTATCACCCTGCAAACGGTCTTAAATTTTATATGTTTTCTTGGGCTAGGTAACAAAAAGGTTACGCAGACCAAAATTAGTTTATCTTTTGATAGAGCTTTCACCAGAATCAGGCCATGACAGTGTTGTACAAGGATGCAGCCAGTCAGCACCTAAAAAAGGCAATAAATGGGTTTACTTAAAGGTCTGTCACCTGCAGAGTGGTGCAGATCCTCACTGATCTTCAGATGCAACGTGACTTGCCCACATCATGCTTCTCCCAAAATAAAAACCAGTTGAATCACAACGGGCAGGGAAGGAGCAAGCAGATCTCAGCTCTCCTACAGAAGCATTGGGGTGATCATCCTGCTGGGTCAGCTTGCCCTGCCCTCCCAGCCACAGCCGTGGCCTGTGTCATGCAGAATTAAGCATAACAACCTGTTCTTTGCTTATCGCAAACCAATCTGTCCTGCGTCTTCCCATTGAAATCACAAATTTTGCTTTGCTAGGTATTCTGAAAAAGCCATTGTGCTCAACTGTTCACTAATATTAAGGACTTTTTCATCGATTCACAAACCTATGTTCTTTCTAATTTGTTTTCTATCCCTAAGGTATCGATTGTAGAAGCCCTTACATTCTTCTTAAACACGTCAGCACCATTAGATTTTACAGGCTTATTATGTTTGAAGAGATTTGATACGGTATTTCTATATTGCATTAGAAGAATGTGGAACAATAGTTCATTGTCCTTTATTTTGGTACCTTTTTTCCTTTCTGTAGACGACATACCTACTGGCTAACAACCTCCAGCCCTCCCAGTAAGGGAGCTGGTTTTAATGACATGAAGAAAACTGACTTAATTCTAACTTTGCTGCAGCATTCTGCAGATCTCCCACTGAACTGGGATGCTTGAGGCAGTGCCCTAAGGCACATGGGCAAGGCACGGTTGAGTATCATCCATTTCCCAAACTGTACACAGATTCTGCACCAACATGTTAACAGCAACAAGTGTTAGTGAGACTTTTTGCACCAGAAGTTCTCAGCTATCATCACAGTGTCAAGAGCAAAGAGTCGACATCAGAAAACTGTTAAGTTGTTCCCGGGGTTCCCAGCAGAAGGCAAGATGAAAGAAGGCCTTTTAATGCACCGTACGGCACTACAGTACTGCACCATTTAGCAGGTGCTTTTGGAGACCCTTCTCCTGTGTGCTGCCAAGAGCAGGAGGCCATGTGATGGAACTCCCCAGCACTGCAGCATTTCAGCAGCCTAGAACTTGCCACAGTTTACTTCAAGGTTGTATTTGTTTTCACAACAGCAATTACCTCTGCCCAGTAGACTTGCACTCATTTATGCTGTTTCCAGACAGAGCTGAGACATTCAGAATAGGAACCACAGAGCAAATTATCCAAACTTCTGACCGGCACTGCCCCCATTTCTTGCAAACAGCCCTTTTTTCTAAACATTCCCCTAGGCACCCTGACTAAATACAGAAGCAGATGGTGACACTGGAGAGGCTGCCCTCACACCAACACCAACCATGCTTCGCATTGATCCACTGAAAGGATTAAATTGAGCAGAAAACTTAAGAACTGCTAGGCAGCAAGGCTGAGCTTCAATGGGAGAAGCCCTCAATTTCCTTCTATATTGAGACTAGCTCTTTCCTTCCCAATTCCTTTTTAATTTTTTTTTTTTTTACTTTTTAATAAAAATGAAGCAACAGTAGCTACTGAAAGACGAAGTACTGATGTGCCAGAGTTCCTGTGCCACAAGCAAGTCACCTGGACATCAGACCTACCTGCAAATACAATGCTACTAGAGGCCCTGGCAGCACACTGCTTTGTGCAACCACCTCCAATCACCACTCAAGAATCACCTCTCAAGACTCAAGAATCAGCATGGGTGCTATAAGATTTTCAGCCATACATACTGCAGTGTATATACATACCTCTGTCCTGAGGATGGTGAACCCATATGCACCCAGGCTTGGAAGCTGCACTGTGCTAAGCCAGCTCTCTTCCTGGCCTCAGTGGGCTTCGTGGTGGTACGCCAGGCAGCAGCAATGGGGCTTAAGGGCCTGTGCAATCCAGAGAAAGCCAGGCTCGAGTTTCAATAAATGCACTTCTCAACAGATTGATCTGGATGATCATGAATAAGTGATAGGATAGATATGGAAAGACTTAGCTAATGGATGAAAGATTAATGGGGAAGGGGAGTTTGTGACACCCTAGATCCATATGGGAGGGAGCAAAGGAACCCTGGGGTGTTTCTGGTGTCAGCTTGAGATGAAGTCACAGGGCCAGCCCCTAGGTTAGGGCTGACCAGAAGGAGCAGGGCTTGGTGGCTCAGGAGACCACTGGCAAAGAGAGATGGGAACAGAGAGATGGCAGCAACCGGCACAGCGCAAATGGGGAGAGCAAGACCCTTTGCCATGGGCATGAGATGCACAGAGGAGGAGGGAGCCAGTGTATACCCTTCCCAGCTTCATGGCAGGTGCTCTCCAGTCCCCACCAAGTTCTCACTGACCAGCTAGGTGCTCCTAGCTGAGCAAGGGCTGTTCCCACCCTTCCCTCTAGTTGGACATTGCTCTGGGTGCCCTCTCCCTTCTGCCAACTAATACACAGTGAGGCAGGCCCCATATATCCTACACCTTTTTGCATCTCACAACATCCTTGACTTCAGTAATTCCCTGCCATGTGGAGCTGTACCTTCTAGTCCCACATTAGATGGGGAAGCACACTTTTTAATCACCCTTATTCAGATGAAGCAAAAAATCCCTCCTCTCGGTCAGAGTTGGAGGAACAAAGAATTCCAATCCACCTTCTCTGTCTCATCCATTACTTTCTGCTCTTTTGCCATGTCTCCCCCTATTTGTCATGTCACTAATAAAGAATTTTTGAATGTTTCGAACTCTTCACATGAGACACGTTCCTGGTTTTTGCTCGTCCTGAGTGTCCTTGCCTCAAACACCACTAAGAACACAAGTGGAGCACCTCTGCACTGGGATGCATTTTTAGCCCTTCTGAAGTAATAGTGAAAGAAGAAAAAAGGGAAACAGCCCTCAAAAGTTAATAGGCTGGGAAACAGTAAAGCCAGTAGAGTTCGTGCTTCACTATTTTCTCTTTCAAAATCTCTGGGGAAAAAGACATGTGCTGGTAGCAGCATCCTATTACTAGCTGGGGATGGCAGCATTGTGAATAACAATGGAGGCACGCACAAGTTTTTAATAAACATTCCTGGGAAATATCCCTTTTGCATCATACTGAGATGCTGCTGAACTTTCCCATAGTGGTGAATGGAAAGGATGTGAAGCATTTTAAAAATCAACAGGTCTGAGCATTCCCAGAGATCTGTCCCATAAAGTCCCTCACCAGCTGATACTCATTTTTGATAAGCCTGGAAACGCGGAGGAAATTCCAAGAGACCGAAGGGTCAGAGCCTCACTGAGGGCTCTGCAGGGTTATCCCAAGCAATCACGTGCTGCTCAGTGTGACAGCCTGTGGGGAAATAAAGAGCTTTTTGCCTCCAGTCATTTGAACTTCAAGATACTCCAGCTTCAATCGTTGTGCAGCACTGGTCAATGTGTAGAAAGACGTCCAGTCAACCAGATTGCTGCATTCTTCAATTAGTGTACAAGCATAAGGGGCAGATGGGGCAATACTAAGAAGGAGTTTCTAACAGTTCTCTGCAGTGACAGGGTCAGTACTACTCTGTGTTCTCAGCAAGGACATAAAACCAAAAAGCAGCGCTGATAATGCCAACATCTGGTAGAGCAGTGAGTGTCCATGAGGATGAGGCTGTGGATTCCAGGCTTGTTTGGACAGAATGGGATTAACATACAGCCAAACTGAAAGGTCAGATTCAGAAGGAATGCAAGGAACACTTCAAAGAGAGGAATTTCTTCTGGAAATCACAGACCCAACAGGACTGTGAATTGCTGAAGCTCCCAGGACATTTGGTTGCAACCAGAGCTGATGCGTGTCTCGGATGGATAAACAGGAGCAAGGAAGTTTCCTGTTTACTTATGCTTTGAGGTGTGAAAAAGAAGGCTTACAGAGCAAATGTAAAAAGCTTGGTCATTTCTGCTATTCAGAAAGATCCCTTGTAATGCAAAAGAACTGGTGAAAATGCTAACTTCCTTAGGTAGATTAGCCAGAACCAGGGCTGCCCTATCTGCCCCAGACACCCATAGCGCAGGGATGAGAGCAGCACGGGCCCAGCATGGGGGCAGCCCTTTGCACTCAGCCTACTGCTCACCTGGGTGGGCAGGGAAGGAGCTCCTGCAGGCTGCTGCTTGGAATGGAACAGCTCTCATCCAGCAAAGGAAAGAAGGACCCAAATGCGGATGTGGCTGCCAGACACTGCAGAAATGTAACAGGATTTATTTTAAAGCAGGGTTGTGTAACCACTTGGAGAAACTGCAAAAAGCGGGGGATCCTCTAGAAAGAAGACTTTCCAGAAAGCATGATTCAGCCAAATCCCAATCACGGACTCAGTATGAAGGTAACAGGACTAACACACAGCCCAGTCCTAGCCCCAGAGCCCTAATTTCCACCTCCTCACCAAAGACCTCAGCCAGGGAGTCTTTCACCTACTTCTGTAGCTCTGGGATGTGTTGGGAAAATGCATCTGGGATGGGGGGATTCTGCATGTAGGGTCATCCATACAGCACTGCTTTCCCTGATGGGTTCTCTGTATAGCTCAGCAGGACCTCCTAGAAAAGTGGATCTCAAGAGCCTGGAACACTCACAGGTCACTGCCCTTGGGCACTGATACTTCTCTTTGCTGAACCACTCAGAGCAACTGAACAGAGAGGGGTTGCTCTGTGTCACATTCGCATTGACCTTGAGCATTACCTACGTAATAGTCAGCATTTCTCCTTCTCTTTCCAGTCTCTTGAGATCCTCCTTTCTAGGAGATCACCACATTCTCGCTGAGCTACACAGAGGCTGTTGGGAAAAGTGGTGCAGCCTGCAGTCCTCAGGGGAGGAGGGAGGATGCTGGGAATCCCCCCAACACAGCAGCCCCCTGCTGAAGATGACGCCCTATGCACCTCTCCTTTCCAACATGGCATTTTCTGAAGCCAACAGTAGTTAACACACAGGCACTCAGCTCACTGTTATCTGGAAAGACAGCACATCGCTCGTGCTCAGTGTCACCAAAGGCAGCCGAACCATTTTCCTCACTGCATATGAGTCTATGGAAGGACCCTCCAGGATGCCTGTGCCCACTCCCCCCACAGGAACCCCACCTAGTGAGGCGCAGACAGATGTGGGCCATGCTGCTGTCCCTCCAGCCAAGGCACAGGCAAGGATGGGATGGGAGCGGCGTCCCCTCTAACCCCGGTCATGGCATTCCTGCTCCTCGGGGAATATCGGAGAGCGAGTCACATCCTCTGTGTCACCCACATCCTGCCAGACATGCAGGGAAACCACCACCCACCAACCGCAGCCCTTGCCTCCGGGGCTGCTCCTCCCTGTCTGGCACAGGATGGGCTGCAGCGAGCAGGACTCAGGCAATGGGGCATGGGCATGGGCCCCTGCATGGACAGCCAGGAGAAGCAGGCTGAGCCCATCATTAAGGCGATTATCATAGATAAACTTCAAAGAAAAAGAATTCCCTTGGTCTCTACTGCCAAGGGAGGAAGGAGATAGGGAAGTTGGAAGACCCAGAGCATCCCCATCTAACCCAGACCCCGACCGTGTGTCTCAGCTGCTATCTGAACAATGTGAGTACAGGATGGGAGCCTGCTAAAGCAAGGCCAGCAGCATGCTGGCTTTAAGCTGCTCATTGTGAAGGATGACATCCACCCCTTGGGACAATCTTGGCTCCTGCTGCAGTGGCAAGAGGTGGAGCAACTCCCTTCTGCTCAGGCATTGCCCTCCCACCAAGAACCCCCAAGGAGAAGGAGGAAGAGCAGCCGGGGTGCAGTGCATGCCGAGCATTCTGGCTGCACGTTCCCCGCTTCCACCACCCCTCCTGCACATCAAAGCTCGAGGCTCTCCCACACATGCCCGTCGTGGCTCTCTAGCCCCGGCCACCCAGGCCCCGTGCTGTCTTCCACTTCCATCAGTCACATTCAGGCATCTCAGTGGCTATTCCTGCTGTAAAAGGCCATGACCGAGGGGTGGGCATAAAGACTCTGGTGAAATGGTCCTTTGGGAAACCTGGCCTCCATCTGATTAGATGCAGGCTGCTCGGGCTGCCAGAGCAGCAGGTTAATCAGTTAATGGCTGCAATGAACTGGGCGCTGCTGTGCCGGCCCGGAGGCTGTCCCCACCGCGCAGCCCGGAGCAGCCACTCCTTCCCTCTCAGACCTGGGAAAACATCTGCTCCGATAAGGGCACTGCTTCCTGGGGGATGGGGCAGCCCCAGTCCATTAGCTGCTCCCCAGGGGCTGCCCCATTCCCCGTGCACCCAGAGGAAGGCGGGAGGGTGCGGGGGGCAGACGCTTGGTTTAACGGCTTGCAAACCAACGGGGGTTGGAGGGGGGAGGGAGGGTGTCTGACGGCCCCGGACTCAAACACGATGTTCAGCCGCAGAGCCCAGGATGGTTCCATCACCTCACAGAGCCATGAACCAGGGGACCAGCACGGGCTGCGCGCTGCCGTGACCAAAAGCAGCACCAGGCTGGACTGGAAACATGGTGAGGAGAGAGGTAGGGAGGATTCGGGCAGGCCTGGGGCACACACGGCGCCGGACACGTGCATTAGGACAGAAGGCGCGATGCCCCACGCACAGGAGCGCAGCCCGGCGCCGCCGGGTACCGGCGCGGCCGCAGAGCAGCCGTAAGACGGTGACCGGGCAGCGGCACGGTGAGGCCGAGGATGGAGGCGGACGCTCCCTCCCCTCCCATCACCTCACGCCTTCCCGATCCCTCAGCGGGCTCTGGCCCCGTGCCACGTGCGGCAGCCGAGCCGTGACACGCACACGCAGGCAGCGGCAGGCTCCGGACCCTTCGGTCGCTCCAGGGGATTAAAGCAGCACGCGAGCCTATCTGGGCAGCCATGACTATCATGCGACAAATCCTCTCCCCGCTCCTGCAAGGAGCCCTCGGCACGAACGGCCGGAACCGCGCATCGCGTGAGCTCCGGCTCTCTCCGCGCAGCCGGCCCTTGGCACACCGGGCCCGGGCGGCGCTCGGCGACCAGATCGGAGAGCCAGAGAAAAAGTGAAAGTTGGGCTCCCTTGATACGGTCAGCGCAGCATCCTTCTCCCCGCCGAGCCTGACCCCGCCATTGCCCTGCCCCTGCCCGCCCGGAGCCCCCACCTGGCGGAGCGAGGCGTCCATCGGCGGCACGGAGCGGCTCTCAGCGCCGCATCACCGAGCAGGGCTGGCCGCGTCCCGCCGGCACCGCTCGCCGGCACCGCGCCGTGCTGCTGGCTCCGCCCCGCAAGCGGCTGGGAGCGGCCCGGCCACCCCTCCGCCCCCCACCCCCCCTCCGGGCAGCGGGCACGGCGGCGGGAAGCGGAGCGCTGCGGGACTCGGCGAAGGGCGTGGGAGCGGAGGGGACAGCGAGTGGGGACACCGCTGCGGGCAGACAGATGTCGTCTGGAACGGGGAACGTGGTGCGGCTGATGGGAATGGCGCCGTGCAGCCTCTGCCATAGGACAGTCCCACCCAGGCAGATGCTCACCTGCCCCGTTCCAACCACCTCCATCACTCTGGTCCACCTTTGCTATCCGAACGTTCTGGTTTCCCAACATGTCAGTGGCTGTCAGCGCACCTTTCACTTCGATAGCAGATCACTGTAGAGCCCCCTTGGGCATGACCATAGAATCATAAAATTAAGTTCCATACCCGTGCTGTATTAGCTTAATCAGCACCTCTTTCCCTGTCTTGGGAAAACATGGCACAAGGCTGTGCCAGCCGCTCAGCTCCGGCCCTTATCTCCCATCTAATACTCCTATCCGCAAGGCCAATTACCCTGCTGGCTGAGGGGATTACATCAACGCAGCGCTGTCCTTGACTGTCCCCTCTGCAGCCGTGAGTTTGTCATCGACTATTCCTTCCCAGCCATCTCCCCACATCCACACAACCCCCCTGCAGACCCCTGTCTGCTAGGTGCTGCTCACCAGGAGGGCTGGATGCACAGCAGGCCGTGAGTCAGCTTCCTGTTGGCTGGGCAGCTGGCAGGGACACAGTGGCAGGAATTCCTCCTGGACACAAGGCACATCCTGCTTCCCTCTGCCATGGACTTGGCACACAGCTGGCAGCATCACCCCGGTGGCTCCTCAGAGCCGTGTGAGCACCATCCTGCAATGGGCAGTTCCTCCTTCCCATTAACCATCCCTGTCCACAGCAAGGTGAGGATGGTGATGACCAAAGCCACACGAAAGAGCTGCCAGGAAGCTGTGTGGCAGGAATCAGCCCAGGGTCCCTGGGGACAGGATCATGTTCGTGCCAGATGTGTCCCTGCTCCGGAGGAATGTGATTAAGGCTGCCTAGAGAGGCTCTCACAGGGCAACATAGAGCAGTGCAGCACCTGCTCCCCCGGAGAGCACAAGAGTGGTGTCAGGAGCACCTCCCCTGGCTGCACCCCAGGAGCGTGAGCCATGCCTCTCCTGCTGCCATGGTGGTGCTGGGCAGACCAAGTCCCTAAGCAGCTGTCTTCCTGCAGATAGGGCCCCTGGTCGTATTCCCCCATCCTGCTATTCCCTTGCATGCCCCGGCTGAGGTCCCTGGCCCTGCTCCCATCACACTGGTGCATGTTTTTGAGGGGCCAACATGTGGTTTGCAGAGCTGGTCTAGGAGAAATGCAGCCCTGGTGGTGAGATCACTGAATGGAGGAGCTGAGCTGCATAGGGCTGTAATTACAGTAGGAACACGCAGGGATCAGGCCAGCCAAGCACATCCACCTAATTTCCTCTCCCATTATGCCCGCCCTGCTTTTGTTTGACCCAGACCTCGCTATTAACGGCGCGTGTGCCGTGAGCTCACAGATGGCTCCGTTACAAACAGTCTCGCGGATCCTGCTAGACCACGCGTGTGAGCAGGGCTGCGCTCACACACAGCATTGCTGTGCAGCTCATGCTTCAGAAAGGTTTCAGCCAGCTGCGGGCATCCTCCGCCAGGCTGTTCCAACAGGAACCCGCAACTCTGCCTTTGTCTCCGGCTGCAGGAAGGCACAAAAGGGGAGATATCGCCCTGCCAGCGCCCAAGGTCATGGCTGAGGTCTGGGGGATGGCAGCCAGCTCTGTAAGGCCGGGGCAGGTCTGAGCCTGCCGTTCCCATGAGGAGGGAGGTTTGTGTCCGTGTCCAGGTGCCTGCGGCTCAGCCCTATCTCCTCTCCTCAGAGCCTTTCCCTGGGCTGGTGAGTGCCTTATTTCAGTGCACGGAGGGCAGAAAGGGGCAGAGAGGGGGGCTGGGGCTGCAACAGGAATGTGTGGAGTCCAAGCAAAGTGTGATTCGCTTGTTGTGATTTTTTAATTTACTTTTCTAAAGTTTGAGGGGACTGGAAAGCAGACAGCCAGGCTTGGCAAGGACATACAGAGACATGGGGAAAGGGGCAACTTGTCAGTGGCATTGGCCCCCAGGTTTGCCATGGAGCTGATCTTGGCCATTGATGTTCTTAACTTCCCAGCAGCACAGCCCATGCGAGCGGTGCCAGCACTATATCCCAGCAGAGATGTGCCAGCCCCTCCTGGCTGTAGAGTGCAAAAATAGCTAACTAAGAAGATAGCTTGAGCATGCTTGGACACAGGTGGCAGAGACAGAAAACCAAATAGTTTCTATAATCACACAATGGTTTAAAATAATACAGCTGATAATTTGGGGAATGGACTTCCTATTTTTAGGATTTCTTCAGACAAGCAAAGCTGACAGCTTGCTTTTGTATATGCAGCCAAGGTAGGAGAAGTTGCAAGTCAGAGTGTAGACATAACTGAGCAACTTGCAAGAAGCAGGAGGACATCTGCCCACCCCAGAGCATCCCAAAGAGCTGGGCACAGGCATCCAGCTGCTCCCCTTGCATGGTGTATTGCTGTGGCTCCGGCCCTCAAGATGAGCTCTGATCCCAGCTGCCAGCCCTCCGCCCCTACAGAGGCTCTCTACTGTGCCCTTGAAGGTGAGATCGATGTCTTTGTGGGGCATGTGCAGCAGTGCCAGCACAGCTTTGACCTGCACGCCCTGTACAAAGTGCTGCTGCTGGTGCTGCTGCACAGCCCCTCGGGGCGACTGGACAGCTGGGAGGACCTGGAGTGGCTCTCCAAGCACCTGCCCGATGTGTGTGGCTATGTGGGCTGGCTGGGTTCCTACCTGCAGCACCTGCAGGCCATGAAGGAGAGGTTTGACACAAGGGTGGTGTTCCTGCTCTGTGATCATCTCTATGTGCATGAGGCCTCCATCCCACACCTGGCCGCACTCCTCTTTGCCCACCGCTGCAACTGGGCACTGCTGCTGCGGGGAGGGATGCTCCGCGAGCGGGTGTTCAGCCCCCACAGTCTGCATGATCTAAGTGGCTTTGCCAATGCAGGGCCTGTGGCGAAGGTCTTGTGGCTGATTCCTGACATCTTCTACCAGGGCCTGGCCACGACTGAGCTTGCCCAGCAATGGGTCCTTCTGCACCGGAGCAGGTACAGCCTCTGCCCACCTCCAGGCTCCGTGCAGCCAAGCAGTAGGGTCCCCCAGTCCCTAGACTCTCTCATCCCAATGCAGCTTTGGGGAGCAGGGAGCAGTGCTGGGGCATTGCGGGCCTGGCTGTGGGAGAGCCAGGAGGAGCTGCTGGTCCTGCTGCCCTGTGCCGAGCGAGCAGCCACCCTGCACACCCAGATCCACAGCATCATCCGGTGCATCTGCGTCATGTGCCTGCAGCTGCAGTGCCAGGGAATGGAGCCCAGGGATGCGGAATGTGGGGAGCATGCACCTCCAGCTGCCCCAATGGAGGAGCTGCAGAAGCACCTGGAGCTGGAGGTCAGGTACCACTGCAGCATCCTGGAGGCTGACTGGCTGCTGGAGCTGGAGGTCAGGCCCGTCCTTATCCACAGGATCAATGCTGTAAGTGGTGCAGTCTGGCTCTGTGTGAATGCTCCTGTCCAGACTGTCAACTGTGCTGCACATGCAGGAGCTGAGCACTTCTTCTGCCTCCTTTTGCAGGTTCAGCAGCGCTGCCAGCACCTGGAGAAGATGCTGTTGGGCCAGGAATTGGCTGTCCCACAGAGGGAGCAGCCCCGGAGCAGGATGACCACCACCCCTGCTCAGCCCTCTGCCACCTACCCCCTGCCAGCAAGCAAACCCAGCCCCAGGAGCAGCCAACAACACTAATCGCATGAAGCAGGGTGATATCCTGTGCCCCACAGCAGCACCAGCACCTACCCCCAGGCTGGAGCCAGCTCACAGGGACCTGGAAGAGTGCTGGGGCAGGGCTGCAGGCTGTCTGCCCAGACTGGCTCACATCTGGGAAGAAAGTGTGGAGGGAAAGTGTATTTAATGATGTTTCCTCTGTACTTAGCTTCTTGGCGCGTTTCTGCAGGCTGGGTAAAGAGATGAGCTTGCGTGCTGTTGAATGTGCATGCACAGGCTTGTGTGTGCATGGCTGCATGCAGGTGCAAGTGCTTGTTCCTGGTTAAATATGGGGCTCCCAACTGCTAGCCCAGCAGGCAGCATAGGGTCCCCAGCCCAGCCAGCTCAGCTTCCTGCAGCCACTAATGATGATGGCGAAGCCACATCTGATGATGGGACAGTCCTCGCTCCCACTGGGTTTGTTCCCTCACCAGCTGCTGCTACTGTGGGCAAGCAGCAGTTTTGGGTCAGGGAATTTTAATCAATTTAACATTTAACCCCCAATTAACAAACTTTTAGTTACTGATTCAGGTGGTAAATGAGGAAGACTTTCCTGCTTCTTGCTCTCCAGCCCCACTACTCCTTCGCTGAGTACGCACCCATCCCACCAGCTCTGCCCACTGTATCTCCCCCATTCATCCGGGAGGCAGGGAGCCAGACATGGTTCCTGTGAAGTTTATTGGTGCAGCTGTTTCCACTACAGTCAGAGGAGTCACAATGCACAGAGACAACAGCCTCCTACACTACACAGGGAGGACAGGACGCACATGGCCACAGACACACAGACACCCTGCATGGGCGCGGCAGTGGGGCTGGAGACTGCTGCTGGAGGGGCTTTGCTCTCTGTGGGTGTTTGTGCAGCCTCCCGGGGAGGTGTGGGACCCACCTTCTCCCACAGGAGCCAGGCTGATAAACGGGCACCAGGGCAGCGGCTTGTCCCAAATCTGATGGCTGATCAATGTTGGAGCACGCACCCCATCTTCCTCCACAAGGCCACTCTGGCTCCTACCATCAGGGCACTACATCAGAGCTGCCCATGTGCCAGAGCTGCTAGCTGAGGCTGCCTGCTCTGAATGGAGGCTGCTGGTTCAGGAGATCCTAGGACACATCCCTGCCAGGCCTGAGGAGGCCAGGGCTAAGTGCTGGACATGCTGAATACTGCTTCTTCCCAGCTGGAATGGACATGAATGGTCACTCCAGCATGGGAGCTGAAATGGACCCAAGAGGTTCTGTGACTTCAATGCTGGGCTGTGAGGAGCCAGAACCAGTGATCACCGCACAGGGAAAGAGAGAGGACCCACAGGACTATTTCATGCTCCAGCACTATATCTCTTGTATAGCTCTTAAATGTGGTTTGTGCTCAAGGACAGGGAGATGGGGATCAGGACCTCTTGTAACCTTTGTTGTTTGTTGGGCATGCACCTAGGGCTTCAAGGTACCTGCTCATCTCCTCCCAGTGCTGTTTTCCTTTTGGGAAGAGTGTTGGGGAAATTATGAGGAAACAAATACCTCCTGAATGCTGGGCAAGGGTGGAAACCAATCCTGTGAGAGAGTGGCCTCCAAATGAAAGCCTGAAGGACAGGACCTGCAGAGCAACCCTCATCTGCAAGATGCCAGGACACAGCAGTGCCTGTCCCAGTGGTGCAGGGGAAGCTGTGCCAAACAGGGAAGAGCACTGGTCTTTCCTTGCCCCTGTGCTGGAGTACACCCTAAGGGATCGGTTGGCAATGTCTCCCAGGGTGCAGGGAACAGCAATTTGGCTGCAAGAACAGAGAGAGCAGAAGCAAGGCATCTGTTAGCTGAGCATAGAGGCTGGTGTCCTCACCCAGCCTGTGCGGAGTCCACTGTCCGTGCACAGACAGCATCAGGCCTGTTCCTGTGACTGCCCAATAGTTTATCGTGGCGCGACACCCAAGCCACGATGGAAATGGAATGGGACACAGTGGTACCAGCTGGCATGGCTCCTCTTCACCACCCAAAGACTAAACACAAGCTGCCTCCAGCAGGGACAGGGCAGACCCCTGACCCACGGGCACTCTAGACCCACACAGCTTTGGGATGTGAGAGGCACCTCTCAGCCCCTCAGGCCTGAGAGGAGAGAGATGAGCAGCCTCTGCTGAGTGAGTGATGGGGCAGCAGGAGCAGGGGCTGCCTCCTGCAGAGCTATGGAACAGCCATTCGTTGGTCCAGGCAAGATTGCTTGACTTGTGGCAAGTCTCCCACTAGTCCTCGAGGGGACAAGCAGGTGTGAGCAGCCTGTCCCAAGTGCAGGGAGGACAGGCTGCAGTTCACACAGGCATGTGCAGCTCATTGTACTCATCCCGGCCATCCTCATCAAAGTTTGGCTCTGCATCCTCTGAGTCCAACTGGGGAGAGACAGAGAGCAGGTTTTGAAGGCCACAGCAGCCCAACATGCCAACAGTGTGCAGTGAGCTACGCAGTGTAGCTGCACCAGCTCCAGGAGCACCAGCTAAGCTCTTGTTCCCTCCCTCCCAGCAGGCCCCTTTTCTGCCCCTCATGCCCACTGATGCTTCCCCGACCCAAAACATTCTTATTCTGACAGCACATGAGCCATGGGGTATTGGTTCAGCACAGCAGCTCCTCCCCTGCCAGCAGCACCCAGGGACACCGTGCTTCTGGCTGCAGCTCCAGAGTGCTCTCCAACAGGAGCTCAGGAGGCAACACCTGAGGAGCTGCCAGCACCCTGAAACTGTGATTAAATGTTCTTCTGCCAAATAGCTGGTGTGCTGCCCTTGCTGCTGCCTCCAGAAACAGGGTGTGTCCTTGATGAAATAGCCACAAGTGAGGGGAAGGATGGAAAAGCAAGCCTTTTCTCCATGTCTCTGTGTAGCAGGATTCTCTGTCTCCTTCTGGCTGCCCACCCATCCCACATTATATTTTCAGGGCTACAAACTCAGAGGAAGCCACCACCCATCCCAGACCACCAGATACAGAAGGGAAAGGCAAAGCTTTGGTGGTCACCGATCTCCAAGCCTTTTGGTCTGCCCAATCTCCTCAACCTCACAACACTATTTTGAGCTAGACTGTAAGCACAGCTGTCTGCTTACGGCTTTGAGCTCCCTGTCGTGGAAGAAGCGGGGCAGTACAAAGCGTCGCAATGGCACTGTCATGATCAGAACGAAGGGAAAGGCTAGAGATGCCACCGTAGATTTCACCACCCAGAGCAGCACAATGCAGGCCAGTTGAATGCAAGTGAAGAGATTCATTCTCCACGTCTTTACCTAGGAAAGTAAATCCAGTCTAAGAACACATCCTCCCACAAAGATCACCAAGGGGTCATCAAAGCTAGTATCACCAAGAAGGCACCATCCTCCCTTGCCTCCACTCTCCTGCAGCTTGCTTCACTCACCTTAACAACATAGATGTGGTCGGGGTGGTGCTTGGATGGCATGAAGATCAGGAGCAGTCGCTCATAGAGCTGGATGCCCGTGAGAGATGTAACCCCCATGTAGAGGAAGATGCCAAAGAGCACAGCCAGCGGGATCTGCCGTAGCATGTTCCCCATCACAATAGACAGGCCTGCAGAGACAGAACTTAGAGCACAGCTCATCCTATGCCAGCCTCCCTGCCCCCAGCCCCCCAAGAGTTCAAGAGGGGTCTGGCTGGAGAAGGGCCAATGTTGGGGAAGCTGCTGTGAAGGTAGGTGGGGGCAGTCCCTGCAAGTAGGGTAGGGTCACAGGCATGATGAGGTCTGAGTGGGCAGCCCTGACCTTCCCATTTCATCCAAGCAAAGGCTCACCGACAAGGGCAGCAATAAGCACTCCTGTCACACGCTGCTCCTTCACCTCCTCGATCTTGGGCTTCTCTCCTGGTGCGATGGCCTTGCTCATGACCGTCAGGGCATTGACATGGGTGACGGAGCGCACTGTTGCCGCTGTCAGCCACGGCAGTCCAAAGAGTGCACAGAGCCCCCCCATAGTGCCAATGAGCAGCAGGTCCAGGTGGAAGCCAGAGCCTTTCAACAGCTTCCTCTCCTTCTTGCTCACAATCAGCCTGAGAAAAAAGAGCCCGTGTCAGTCAGGCACAACTGCATCACAGGAAGCGTCAGTGCCCAGGGACAGCAATGCAGCTGGGGAAACATTCACTCCCTGAACAGGGCATACATGGGGACAACAAGGAGATGGACAGGCATAGGAATGGCAGAAGCCAACCTCAAGTTAGAGGTTTCCTCCTGTGCTTGGTTGAGGCAGATCTCCATCACATTGTATCCCAGGGGGAGCTGAGAGATGATGGGAGAACCCAAGAAGGTACAGCCTAAAACAGGCAGGACCCTGCACCGGCTATCCCACTGGGATGCTGGGTGCATTTCCATGCCAGTGCACCAGTAGCCATCCCAGCCTTGCCTGCCCGAAGGTTAGTGATGGTGGGTGTTAGCAGGGGAAGTACTCACGTAGTGATCTGTGTCTCCATGAAGATAAGAATGAAGACCAGGAGAGCAGGGATGGCAGAGGCAAACATCATCCACAATGGAAAGGTCCCATTGCTGCCCATGGGGTGAATGAACCAGCCACGTTTGTGAGGAGATGTGACAGACAAGCCAGATGGGACATTCAGCTTCTGATGGTGTAGCCGCAAAACAGAGCAGTTATTCATCAATGCATACATGCCCACTAGCTTTGATCCTCCTGGCCACCCTGGTCTGAACACCTCTAGTGATGGGACACCACCCTGACTTGAGTTTTCTCATGGGTTATCCATTTCAGTGTAAAAAATCCCATGTCCCCTATTTCTAACAACAGCCTGTCTCATTTCCTCTTTTAGCTTCTGGAATTCACTTGGGTTTTGTCCAAGAGACCAGCATCTATCTTCTCTCAGGAACCTCACCCGCATGTCAAGGCTAGCAGATCATGTTTAAAACGCTCCTCGATCTCTGCTTGGATAAACCAAGCATCTTGGACTGGTAACTCTTCTCTGAGATGGTTTTCCAAACACTAAGACTTTTCTGAGACATTTTTCAGTATTAATTTTGCAGTGTGGGCCATGGAACTGGCCACATTCTCTGGAAATGACCTCACTCTTAGCATGTTCAGAGGGCATATCAAGTTTGCGCTCCCATCAGAGACCACACAGACTCCCATCTATCCATGGGCCCAACCATGCATTCACCAGCACTTAAACTCTTGGCTCTGCAGTGCTCTACAGCAGCTCTTGCTATCTGTCTGCATGAACACTGCAGTGAGAGTTTATGATTTGCATTTATGTTAATCAGCATAAGTATGAATAATATTTCTGGAATGCTTGTACTTGAGCTAAGCTGTGTAACTAAGTACTGTTTTCTCAGGAAGCTTTGTACATATGCTGAGTTAATACTGAAATGATAATGCTTTTGATATTAACTGTAGAAGCATAGAGGAGTACGAAAAGGATGTAACAAAGCGTATGATTTTACTATTGTCTGATAAAGCCAGATTTTACATTGAGATTTAAATTACTAAGAATACACTTGGAATCCATTAAGCCTTGGTCTGCCTTTATAAAAAGCTTGCATGCCAAACAGGAACTGCCTTTCACCCTCTCCCTAATGTTAGTTGAAATAAATACCAAAGCAAAAAGATTTAACAGTGCTTCTATTAAAAAAGGGGGGTGGGAGGTAAGGAAATCTGTGAGATGGGTATGTTTCATAACATTTAAGTTTGTGCAAAAGCTGGGAAAGAGATCACTGTGTTTGAGATGAAATGATGAAAATATTTAGTAGCGTACAGACAAGGAGAGCATATACATGTAAGTACTAAAAATATGACTGAATACACCACTGAAACTAATCTATGGCATCCTTTTAAGCGTGAATAAACTGGTTATGTCTTGTTAATCAAATACGAGGTTTTAGAGTTACTAAGAGGGAATTAACTGCACTGGTTCTCTCTGGTTCTCTAAAACCTCTTCTACTAACAGCAGGAACATCAGAGGGGTACTGGAGCACTTATAGCTCTGGTTTCTATCTCAGATAGACCCTCAGAGCCTCCTTTCAGTGTGGGAGTAAGGTTGAGGGAAGCATTTTTTTTTGTTTTGCACTGTTATGACTAACGAGGCAGGAAATGTAAATCCCCAGTTGCACAAGAGCAGGCCATGGTATGGCATGGATCACTGCCTGTGCTGGAGGAGGGGCTCCGAGGCAGCGCTGGCACCCACCTGCGTGTACGTGTCTGTGATGGTGTAATCCACCAGCACCATGACTAGGATGGAGATGGGGATCCCAAAGTCTCCGATGATCCGCCGAGCCTGTGGAACAAACACCCTTGCTGGCAAAGAGCACATGCTGGCTCCTCACACCCACCATGCCAAGGGCCAGATGGGGTAAACGCTGCTGCGAACCTGAGCACTGTCATTGAGCAGGACAAGAAGTGCAGTGCTGGTCCATGGGGCTGAGCATCCCACTGCCCCATAAGGCACAGTCCACCAGCCACTCCTATGTGATCAGCCAGTTGTTCCAATTGGCCTACTTTGTTGGTGTACCAGGTATAACACAGATGCCTTGCATGTACAGAAATGTCAAAAGGGAACAAGCTGTAAGCTTGTCCCCTTTTATTCTAGTTAAACAGACGTGTATGCAGCCAAAGGAGTTTTCCCAAGGCCCAGGGGACTTTTCAGAAAGGCTCACTGGAGCAGGACAAGGAAGATACTATGATTAACAGTCAGCTCTCACCCACAGCCTACGGCCAAATTACCATTCTGTCTGCATGGCTTTTAAGCAATCATTTGTGTTTCTTTGGGTGATGGTACCACCATCACATGGAGCAAAGCAGCACTCCAGGGTGCAGTTATGATCACATAAGCTGTGTATGTGAACTGATGAGCCACGGCTTGAACCTCTGATTAATCACCTGAGGTGAGCAATGAGTCAGCCCTGGGAGCACAGGTGAAAGCAATTCACCTGTGCTGCAGGAAGGGGTGGAGCCTGGCTCCACCTCTCCTAGACCCATTTAAGAGCTGACTACCAGTGGGGAAGGATCTCTCTCTCTTTGGAAGATCCACTCCACTGGAGTTTCCTGAGTGAGCCCATGACACAGGTAAGCATCCTATTTATTCTCTTTGTCTCGCTGTGCCTAACTCTCTTGCTTATTTCATTATTATAACATCTTAATATTATTTGATTATATAATATTCCTTTATATAATTTTCATTGATTATACGCTTGGTGAGCCAGGCAGGCAAGCTGAATATACTAAAACCTACACTATGTCCTTTCTTTGGAATTTCTGTAAATGGTTCAAGGGGGAGAATACTACCCCCCTAGATAAAATGATTCCAGGGCAGATCCCAGGATTTGTGGGATCCCCTCATTATGAACTTTCCATTATCATTGAAAAATAGGGTCCCCTACGTGTTGTGGGGAACATCTCCCCATATCACCTAGCCGATTACTTTCAGGGACTAGGTAAAGATATATTAGTCACAACAGAAAGACAATTAGCTGCTTCTACAGTGGCATGGCCACTATTAAATGCTTTAAATAATGCTGAAATGAGGAATAATGCACTAGTGAATGAGAATGAACTTTTGAAAGATCGTATTGAAAAATTAGAACAGGAACTTGACATGTTAACAGGAAAAAAACCAATTCTACATCTTCCAATAGGTCAAGTTCGTAACATTTCAATAAACAATGACCAGGCTCCTGAATCAACAGGCTGTGTTGATCAGGAAAATAAACAATCTAAATCAGATCTTGAATCTCCAATTTTGACAGATGCACTAGAAGTCTGTCCTGTTATAACTCAAAAAACAAAAAAGGTACAGGACAGACCGGCAGGGGTGCCGCCTGATCAGTGGCCCCCCACTCAGACCCACTTTCACGTAACAGCCCAGCCGTACACGGCAACAGAACTGATGGACTTAGTACAGCAATTTAGGCAGAAACCTAGAGAGAGTGTGCCAGCTTGGTTATTAAAACTGTGGGATTCTGGGGCAGAAAGTGTTCTGGTGAATGGCCCGGAAATAGCCAAATTGGCCACTACGACTGTCCATCCTGTTCTCAGACAGATGTTTATATGCAGGTAATCAATATAATGATGAAAACCATTCTATAATAGAATGGTTAATGGTGGCCTGCCGTATGGTATGGCCCAATAAATCTGATATTCCTTTACATACAGAGATGTGGTCCTCCATGAAGGACCTTCAAAACTATATCTGTGAACTAGGTGTAAGGGAAGCAATTTATGAAGACACATTTGATGGCCCTGATCTGATCAAATTCTCAGCGGGGATGAGAGACCTAATTTTACAACAAGCTCCCTCCCATCTGTATGGTACTCTGGTCTCTATATTAAATCCCCTAGTGGCCTCAGAAGCAGTTGTCCAGCAGGCTGCGCAGTCAGTGGCTGACCTAGGAGAAACAGAACACCTGCAGAATAGGCGCAATATTCAGACACTAGAAGAAGCTGAGGTCTTGTCAGTGACTAAAACCAAAATGCCAGCTACTCGAGCTCCTCAATCGGGACCCATAAGGGTCTTCCAAAAACAAATGTTTAATGATTTAATTTGGGCTGGGGTCCAATTTGCTAAGATTGATGGCCAGCCCAACCATATCCTTCTCCAACTGTGGAAACAACTAAAGGACAACCAAAAATTTCAGACCTACCCTAAGAAACCAAGGGTAAGGGTTATAGAGAGAATGCCAACAACGACATGGAACTTAGAAGATTTCATTGTTCCTAATAGGAAAAAAAAGCCGCCTCAGGTGTCTTGGGCTACAATGCCTGAGCCACCAAAAGCAAAAGAATTGGACATGCTCAATTCATGGCGTGACGAGGGATGTTAGTCCCCCTAGGGCCTCCAGACGGTCACACCACCTATTCATGCAGCCGTACCCAATATTGCCTCCCTAAGGGATACGTTGAGTAAGGAGATAAAAACCTATCATTGTGTCCTAGATTTAGCAAATGCATTCTTCAATATCCCAATTGCTGGGGAATCGCAAGATCAATTTGCGTTTACGTGGGGAGGCAGGCAGTGGACCTTTCAGGTCCTGCCACAGGGGTACGTGCGTTCACCAACGTATTGTCACAATCTAGTGGCGCGTGACCTGGCTGATTGGAAAAAACCTGATGTTAACCTGTATCATTATATTGATGATCTCCTGTTGACATCCGACTCACTGGAGGCAGTAGGGCAGGCGGCAGATTCATTAACCGCCTATTTACAACAGAGGGGATGGGCAATAAATCCCCAAAAGGTGCAAGGTCCGGGCCTGTCTGTAAAATTCCTGGGGGTGGTTTGGTCAGGAAAGACCAAAGTACTACACAGTGCTGTCATAGATAAGGTTCAGGCGTTCCCAGTCCCTACAACATCGAAGCAGCTGCAAGAGTTTCTAGGTATATTGGGTTACCGGTGTTCCTTTATACCTCACCTAGTGCAGCTGCTAAGGCCACTGTACAGACTCACAAAAAAGGGGCAGCTATGGGACTGGGGGAAAACAGAACAGGATGCTTTCCAACAGGCAAAACTGGCAGCTAAACAAGCCCAGGCATTGGGTATATTTGATCCTACCCTCCCAGCTGAGTTGGATGTTCACGTTACTCAAGATGGCTTTGGTTGGGGCCTATGGCAACGCCAGAGTTCTGTTCGGACCCCCATTGGTTTTTGGTCTCAGGTCTGGCATGGAGCAGAAGAAAGATATAGTACGATTGAAAAACAGTTATTGGCTGCCTATTCAGCATTACAGGCAGTAGAGCCAATAACCTGGATGGCTGAAGTTATAGTTAAGACCACTCTGCCGATTCAGGGGTGGGTGAAAGATCTGACCCACCTTCCTAAGACAGGGGTGGCCCAAGCACAAATGATGGGTCGCCTACCTCAGCCAAAGGAGCAGTCTGTCTTCATCACCCTTAAAAGAAGAGCTTCAGAAGATCCTAGGCCTAGTGACCTATCATTGTGATTCACCAAAAGAAACACTGGTCGCTCCACCAGAGAAGAGTCCTGTTCAGGAGGGGAAATATCCTATCCCTGAAGATGCCTGGTATACAGATGGGTCCAGCAAGGGCAACCCGAGCAAGTGGAGAGCGATAGCATACCATCCTTCGACTGAGACAATCTGGTTTGACGAGGGGGATGGTCAGAGCAGCCAATGGGCAGAACTGCGAGCCGTGTGGATGGTTATAACCAAGGAACCTGGTGGTGGTATTCTGAATATCTGTACAGATAGTTGGGCTGTGTACCAGGGGCTCACTCTTTGGATTGCACAGTGGGCCACCCAGGAATGGACTATCCATGCCCGACCAATCTGGGGCAAAGACATGTGGTTAGACATATGGAATACAGTCAAACACAGGACTATATGTGTCTACCATGTTTCTGGTCATCCAGCCCCTACAGTCACCGGGAAATGATGAAGCTGACATGCTGACCCGAGTTCGATGGATTGAGAATTCACCATCTGAGAACATCAACCGTTGGTTACATCAGAAGTTACGGCATGCGGGGCAAAAGACAATGTGGGCAGCTGCTAAAGCATGGGGGCTGCCCATACAGCTACCTGACATCATCCAGGCATGCCAGGATTGCGACACTTGCTCTAAGATGAGACCGAAATCATTGCCCGAAACAACAGCCCATCTTGCTAGAGGACACAATCCTCTCCAGCAATGGCAGGTCGATTACATTAGACCCCTCCCTCAGTCTGAGGGGGCGAGATATGCCCTGACCTGCGTCGACACTGCAAGTGGGCTACTGCAGGCCTATCCAGTACCGAAAGTAAACTAGGCATATACTATCAAGGCACTCACTAAACTGATGTCTGCCTACGGGACACCTCAAGTCATCGAGAGCGACCAAGGAACTCATTTTACTGGTGCAATGATACAGCGCTGGGCAGAAGAAAACAACATCGAATGGTGATTCCACCTGCCATATAATCAAACGGGAGCAGGCCTCATTGAACATAATGGTATTCTTAAGGCTGCCCTGAAGACAGACTCCCAGTCCCTGCAGGGGTGGATGAAAAGACTGTATGAAACCTTGTGGGACCTGAATGAAAGACTCCGAGACGGCAGACCCAGTGCCCTGAGAATGCTGCAGACAACATGGGCCACCCCGCTTAGGATCCAAATTACAGGCACTGATTATCAGGTAAGACCCCAGATTGGTAATGAAAATAATCTTCTGCTTCCTGCCCCTGAGAGTTTAGAACCAGGCATCCACAGAATAAAATGGCCTTGGAAGATGCAGGTAGGACCCAAGTGGTGTGGCCTACTTGCACCTTGGGGGAGATTGTTGGAGGTGGGAGGCTCAATAGTTCCTCCAGTAATAGGTACATGGCCTACTGATATTGTGGTCAACGCTCCGATCTTCATTGCTAAAGGGACCCCCATCATGTCCCTATGGCAGATCAGGACGCGTCCTTTGGTGCCTGACATAGTTATGCAGCCATAGATATCTGGCCAGAAGGTGTGGTACAAGCGGCCGGGACATGCCCCAGTACAAGTGGAAGTGTTGACCCAGGATAGAAATATGGCCTGTATCTTGCCCTGGAGAGCAGACCTTCCCCTCCTGGTACCCTTGAAACATCTGTATTACTCCCCGTGAGTCTTTGAGCCTTCAGGATCACTGGAAGGAACGAAATGCCATCAAAGTGTTCCAGTGTTACAGTCAGATCACGTGCGACACCCGGTGATGGCCTATATGGGACTGATGGAACATAAGACAGACCTGCACCTGACGACCGCATGCCTCTAGTAACTTCATTGAGCACTGGCCCATACAAGAATATCAACGTTCACCAATCGTCACTTGTCTTGAATTGTACCAACATGTGTTGTGATGGAAATTGTATAAGCGTCGTAATATAGTGGGTCTCTGTATTAGGAAAAGCTTACCCATTAGTCAACCTGATCATTGGTTCATGCTGTGAAGGGGTGGAGTGTATGGGAACTGATGAGTCACGGCCTGAACCTCTGATTAATCACCTGAGGTGAGCAATGAGTCAGCCCTGGGAGCACAGGTGAAAGCAATTCACCTGTGCTGCAGGAAGGGGTGGAGCCTGGCTCCACCTCTCCTAGACCCATTTAAGAGCTGACTACCAGTGGGGAAGGATCTCTCTCTCTTTGGAAGATCCACTCCACTGGAGTTTCCTGAGCGAGCCCACGACACAGGTAAGCATCCTATTTATTCTCTTGCTTATTTCATTATTATAACATCTTAATATTATTTGATTATATAATATTCCTTTATATAATTTTCATTGATTATACAGGCTGGATAAGACATGAAGGGGACACAGTGTTCTAGTCAAGTTCATTCAAACTTTCAACAAGGAACAAAGGGCTGCAGCAAGAAGCATTATTTGTTTGGTACATCCCTCCATCCTCATCATCTGGTCCCACAAACTTCTCACCTTTCCTCCTAAGAAGCGGCTGTTCTTGAACTTGCGCATAAAGAAGGCAATGAAGAAGGTGCCTAGCATGAGGATGAGGGAGAGGAGAGCAGTGTTGGGCTGCATCCTGATTCCCAGTGACATGGCATCTGCAGAGAGCATGCTGGCGTTCAGGCCACTTTGCACATTTGGTGGGTAAAACTTCAGCAGAGGATGTTCTGCAAACACCTGGGCAGGTGAGAGAAGTAGCAGGCACAGTCATTGCAGGGAGGGACAGAGGACACTGTCACTACCGGGGATGAGGGGATGTGGAAGGCATCTGCTCTGCAGAAAGGGGGCTGAGGGGTTGTAGTTAAATGATGGACACAGGCAGTCTCAGCATCTGTCACCTCACCTCACAACCTATCCAGCTGGAGAGGGCTGAGAGAGAAGTGGCCTCTCTCTAATGCCTCCTGCAGGAAGAGAGTGGGAGGCAGATGTTAGGGATCACCCTGCCAGCTTCTGGTGGTGCAGGGGCTGGTTGTGCTGGGCTGTAGGAGGCCAGCAGAGAGCTACTCTGCACAACACCTAGGGAAGCTATGGCTGTGATGGCCCTGTTCTATTGCCTCTTGTATGCCGAAGGGGCAGGTTCCTGGGGGTCCCAGAGACGTGGCAACCCAACTCCCAGGGGAAGGTTCACCTTGTACAGTTTGTAGAAGGTCTCGTAGATGAAGATAAGGGAGATGAGGAAAGCAAAGATCTCCTGGGTGAAGGGCGAGATGTAGCGCACCAAAAAGCTTCCTTCAGCTGCCACAATAATGAAGATGAAAACGATGAGCCACAAACCAATCCACACTCTGCCTGTCAGGTACTCAATGCCTTGTGTCTGGCAGAACTGAAATGGAAAGGGTGATAAATTACTCATGCCTCCTCATCTTCTCCCCATCAAGACCATAGACTCTTCTGAAAAAAGGCATTTTCCTCTCCACAGGCATCCAGCACAGAAACAGCGATTTCAGGGCTGGAATCATAAGTAAAATATTCCAGAGCAATATTTTAGGATGCTGCTACATGCGCTCATTACATCAGGAAGAATGACATGTAGGGCTGGGGGACAAAGCTTCAACTGCACTCAGCAAATAAGGAGTGTTGTAACCCCTGTCACATTTCAACAGGATCAGCTCATGGGAAATGGCAATGGGAGACAGAAGTCCCAGAGGTTTGACCCACAGCATCCAGATGACACAGTCCCTGTGGAGACCTGGGAAATGCTGACTGCCCTCTCCAGTGCATCAGCAGAGTGAGTGGGTGCCACGAATGGATGCTGCCTCACAAGTACCTTGTAAAAAGCTTCTTCAAACACCAGCAGAGGCCCTGAGAAGCCAATGACCAGGAGCGGCTGGGCTCCAAGCAAGGAGAAGAGGATCCCTAAAACCGAGGTGGAGATTATCAGCTCGGAGACCCCCATGAGACCCTCAGTTTTCTCTCCTGGGAAAGAGAACAACATGTGAGTGTTACAGCCCAGACACAGGCACTATCACTGCAGTCTCTAGACACAGCTCCACACAGAGGCAGGTCTGTCCCACCAGTCAGACATCCCTTGCACTGGGCAGGGAGTGCAGATGGAGTTCAGGGAGCTCTTGGAAGATGGCTCCCAGTGCCTGTCCCCAGCCCTGGGCTCTGCCTGGAAAGAAGCAGTGGGCTGAGGCTGAAGAGGCCAAGCAGCAGGGAGAGGACAAGGCAGTGACCACGGTGCAGCACCTCCATTCTCCCTAAGTAAGCGACACCAAAGCCCACCCCTGCATAGCATCCCACAGACACAGCCAGTGTTCCAGCGTGCAAAGAGCAGACCAGAAAGCAGGCCCATTACCTAGGAGTCCCCCGAAGGTGATGGCAGGAGAGAGAGCAGCAAAGTAGATGAAGAGAACGGCTGCGAGACACTGGCTGTGCAAGGCGTCTCTGATGTCACTGAGGTATTTGGGGTACCTGCGCTTTATGTCCCGAACCAGACCTCCAAAAAATATTCCAGTTCGCTTCAAAGGGTCATCCTCAGCTTCCTCCTCTTCTTCCTCAGCCTTCACTTCACACAGCTCTGGAGGTGCATGGAGGGCAGGGCTTGAGCGAGGGAATTCAGGGGCCACCCTTGGGTTGCCCTTCTCCATACCCCATGGAGATCTTCCTCTTGCCATGCTAATCTGGCCTCCCATAACCACACATCCCACAGCCTCCAGGTGTCCCCAGCTGCTTACAGCCTCTCTCCTGCCTCCATTATACATACCCCTGCCTTCTGCCCCCCACCTCCACTGCCCACTGCTGGAGCCAGGCCCTGCTCACCCCTCTGCCAGGCTCTGCGAGGGGAAGGCCCACTGGGGCACACAGGGCACTAGGCACAAACTCTTTTGCCCAAATGTGAGTGGAGAGACCTTTAGCTTCCTGGACATCTCCTTCCTTCATGGATTTCTGCTCCCTCTCCTTCCTCTTCCTCAGCAGCAACTTCTGGAAGGTGGCAATGGATTTAAGCAAGTCTTTCCCCTCCACCTCAGATGGAGGAATGACAATACTGCAGTCCAAGAACTCATTGATTGCATTGAGGAGATCTTGACGGTCATCAGCCATGTACGCAGCCTCATGGAAATGCTGGGAGGAGCAGAGAAAAAGGAGACGAGAGAAGGTTCAGACCAAGCTTGTGCTCAGCCATCTACAGCCTAGAATCATTGCTTACTGTGAGCCTTCAGTAACAGCCCACTCCCTCCCCTTGCTGCTTGTATCAACACTGCCACTCCATGACTCACTCTTCTGAACCCTCCCTCCCTATTCCTCTACCCAATGCCTCACTTAATACCATACCTCTCCTCCCTTCCTGGGCTATCCTTCCCAATGACCTCCTTGCTTTTCTCCCTCAGCCCTACTGCTCTAGCTCAAAACTGTGCTTCTGCAGCATCTCTGCTAGCTACTCATTCCACCAGACCACACAACTCCCCTGGCAAAACCTCTCCTACAAACAAATTCAGCCGTGTGCTTCCTAGCTATCCTGGTGCCTATACAGAAAATATGGTTGTATGAGAACTGCCGAATTACAGCCTGAACCACCAATTGAGCACCTGGAGAAAAGCCTGAGTCAGCTCTGGAATTACAGGTGAAGATAATTCACCCTTGTGACTGGAAGGGGTGGAGCCTGGCTTAGACCTCATTTAAGGGCTGAAAGCTACCAAGGAAGGATCTCTTGCTAGAGATCCCTTTCTGCAATCCTAGATCTTCAGAGATAAGCGAGCATCCTTCTTTTTCTAACACCTTATCATTGTGCTGATTCTGCTACTATTACAATGGTAGAGGAAGAGAAAACAGGTATCTACAACAGGAGAGAAACCGTGCAGGTGAAACCAGGCAGAAAGGTTTGGAGATGCTACTGACAACAAGGACAAGATGACAAAGAAGGGCTCCATGGAGATCATGAGGGGACAGTACTACTACAAATAGTAGGGGAGGTGGCTGGCAAACAGGTGGAAGTGTTGCATTACTTCCTGAAAGGACTAGAAGGTGATGAACAAGTGAACAGCCTGTGAACCAGGTAGGGATAGCTAAAATCTCTGCAGTACACAGACTCCCTGGAGCCACAACTTCAAACTGTAAATGATACCATCCTCTCTTCCTGGCGCCAGTCACTGCATAACCTTGCAATGGACAGCCTCAGTTGCTGCTGCTGACTCCCCTGATCCAGCAAGAGTAGCAGAGGCTCAGATGAGCACGATCAGTCCATAAATGCAGTACTGAAGCTGGAATATGGCATCTCTTCTAACTCAGAACAGTCTCAGCTGAGCTCCATGCAGCTCCTGGGAAGGGATTGTTCAGCTCTTGTCTACAACCCACCTGCTCTGAGTGGACTTTTTACCACTCCTGAAGAGAGAGCTAGGCTTGTTATTCAGTTATAGTTTCAAGGCACTAGCCAGAAGACACTGTGAACTTTTGTTCTCCTTTCTTGGATGTATTCAACAGATGTTCAGATTATCTCTTCTTTGCCTTTAATTCCTTACCAGAATAATGAATTTCACTTTCCTGCCATCTAGCCAGATGGAGAACTTCTAGCATTTCATGTGCCTGGAAGAAAAACTACTCTATTCTTCATCTCTCCTCCTGCACTGATGTGCTTCTTCAAGAGTGTTGCAGTTATAGGTCTTAGCCAGAAGGCAAAACTCTTGATGAACAGTCCCAGTCCAGGTGGTGGTGTCAGTGTGTCCGAAGCAGGCATCATGGTCACAGACATCACTTGGCCTCCTCACCTCTGTTTGTGAAATATGAACTGAACGCAACTCTTCTAATCTTGGGCAGTACTTTACCCCTGCTTTTACGTACAAACCCTTCCCCTTACCTCTAACTCCATTCCAGACAAAAGTCTACCCTGTTCTTCCGTCTGCAACAGAGCACCCTACCTTGGTCTAGCTAATCTGCTCTTAAAAATTCTAGCTGCTTAGGCTTTTCTTTCTCACCTGGGTCTTTGCACAGCACTGCCTCAGAACTCTTATCCCAGGACTGATTTCTAAGGAATTATCCCACGTTACTGCTAGTCAGCTCCTCACCTTGTCAGACATGAGGGTGGAGATTGATCGACCAATTTCATGGTAGTCCATGTTGGCCTGGCTTGGTCCCAGCAGCACGAAGATGAATCTGACAGGAATTGGGACCTCCAAGACAGATTCCAGGAAGACGGCCTCATTTAGTCGGACAAAGGCCATAGTTGGCTGCTCCAGGAACTGCACACAGCCTACCAGGAGGCAATGTTTTGAGCAGAGTTAACCATTGAAGTGAGCTGTACTGGGCTGCCTTAGTGGAAATGACAATTCAGGAGGTTCTTTTAGCCCTGCACTCCCAACCTGGTCTCTAGACCATTGACAAAGAGGACTGCTCAAGGTCTCCCTGGTCACTGATCATTCCCTAGCTTACTTTCTTAATCTCCTATACATGAGCTCTACTTACATTATAAGGAGCTGATTTTAAATCAGAAGGTTGTTTACTACTAAGCCAGTGCCTTATGGAAGGAAGTCTCCTACATCTTGGCATTTACTGTTATCAAAGAAACTCCTCAAAAAAAAAATGAAATCAGGTTTACTGAACATGACCTATTTCCCATAAAACTCACTGCTTAGCAATAATTACATTCTTATCCATTAGCTCTTTATTAATTGAATGCCATATTAGCTCTGCCATTATTCTGACTGGAAAGGATGTCAGGTTAAACAACCTACAGGTGCTGGATTGCTGTATGTTCTTTCTTGAGCATTGACACTATTAGCTTTCTTTCAGCTTTCTCGTATGTTCCCTGCATTCTTAGACCTTTTTCAGATGAAAATAAGCCAGTTCTCTAAAGACTCACAGGTACAAATTACACAGTTTGTTTTATGATGTCCATATCTCATGAATGTTTGGCAGCCTTCACAGCTCCTAACAGATTGGGAAACATTCCCGCATCCTCCAGCATACCAGCTGCTTCCTTCCCATGCTGAACACAAATGTTTGAGTACTTCTATTTCTCTAGCATTATTACTGAACTTTCTGCCATCTGTGTCCAGCAATGAGCTATAGTCTGTGTTAGACTGGCAAATCTGTGTGATCTGAATGGCCATGAGGATTCCAAGCTACAGAAATGGTCAGTGTTTAGTCATCTGAATACCCAAACTGCATTTATGAAACTAATCTGGCTTCATTGTGGTTAAGCTTGGCTGAACTGCCAGGACTCTTTGCCCAAGTTTTCTATCTGCTGGACAGGCAGTGACATTTACTTTGCTTGTAGCACAGTTGTTTGCTCAGAACTCAATGCCAGCAAAGCACTGAAGAGGACTGTTCTTGTGGTCAGAAGGTACTAAACCCACTGATGCTCAGCCTGCCTGCCCATGGCTCTCATTTGTAAAGAGAAATACATCCTGGTACTGATATACTGATCCCAGAGGGTTTGCCAGTTGCTGGGTTCTAATTATTAAAACTCAAAGCTCTTTGGCACATGCAACCAAGAACCAAAACCAGCCCAGTTGCTGGCAATGTGTGCTCCCAGTCTGGGAAGAAGACAACACAAGGCCTTAGAGCAGTGCTGGTAATCAATGCCTTGGGCACTTAACTACTTCTGAGCTTCAAAACAGGATGTTTTGGTGACTGGTTAAATGTTCACCTCTAAGTTAGACACCAGTTCCCAACCATTACCCACATTCAGTAGTTCTAAATGTCAAAAAGAAAAATAAATCCACCAATTCTATCCAGTCACACTTCATATTTATTACACGCAAACAAGATGTGTGTTGTCACCACAAGAGAGAGTGTACAAAGTTCCTTCTCAACTTAAACTTTGGAAATGTGCACTAGATGCCCAAATATCTCTCAGGAGAGAGAACACCCAAGCTGGGCCCAGACCAGGATCTAAACTGGTCATTATGGTGTTGGGGTTTGCAGCCTCTTACCCACAAGGACTACAGTGGCCTCTGCATCTTCAGGAATCTTCTCCATCAACTTCAGGTATTTACGGTGCCCCTCAGAGTTATGGACATGCACATTTTTCTGCCAAGGAAGAATAAAAATGAATAAGAAGCATGTCCCTGTGCCTTTGTTTCCATACACAGCCTTGCTCTCCATTGCACATTGGCACCTGGGCTTGTCTTGGACCACACCTGGCTCCCAGCCTTACATTAAAAGGTCATCCTGCAAATGCCAGGGCCAGCGCAGCCATCACACGCTCCAGCAGACACTCACATAAAACATGACGCTAAAATTAGGTCTCAAAACCATAATTCAGTGACCTGATTTCTAGTGCTCCAGGTGATTCAGGCAAGCACAGCCTTTGTGAGGACGAGCCCTCCTAGGTGCCTGGGTGTGGGCATCAGGCATTGTTGTGTGCTGTCCCAGGCCAAAGGGTGGTCCTGGGGAGTGGAAAAAGGATAGGTAACTCCCCCACATCATCCTCACCTCTTTGCATTCAGTTTCATGGGCCTTGGGGTCAGCCATCTCAATTCGTTCCTCTCCCATAAGGGGCACACAGGTGTCTGTGGTGTGATTGTGGTGGTGGTTCCCCACAATAGAGTTCATGCTAGAGCTGGAGTGATTCCTTGGAAAGAAGCCCTCCTTCTCATCATTTGGGTGGCTAAGGGAGGGAGAAGTAGCCTCATTATACTGCTCTAGACAGCCTCCTTACCCTCTCCCACCATCAGAGACCTTTTCCCCACCAAGGCAGTGATCAGTCACCTGATGTATAGCCAAGTCCTTGCTAGTCTCCCTTGTTGCCCGGGGCTTGCAGAGAAGTTCTGATCTTCCTGCAGGCCTCTGCTGTTTCCCACTCACCTGTGCTTCAGCAGCAGGGCACGCATCACGTTGGCTCGGTCCTCTGCTCTGATCTGGTCAGAGATTATCATGGTCTCCACCATGAGATGAGCGATGCCAGGCAGCGTGGTCTGCTCTAGGTCAAGAAGAACAGCACCTGCCAGGAGGAAAGGAAGAGCCCTGGTCCTAGTGTGCAGCACTCCCTGCTGCACATGTGCTCTGGGAACACAGGTGCCCTGAAACAGCCCCACAAGCACCAGGCCCTCTTTCCATTGGAGGCACCTCTTGGGCCTTCTTATTTTAAACACACTCAGCTGAGAAATGCCACAAGTCCAGGTATCCCATGTCCTCTACGTAAACTTTTGTCCCAGAGAAACCATAAGATGCTGTGTAGGCAGTCTGAGATCTGAAGAAACACTTGGTATCCCACCACCTGTGGGATGTGAGCACTCCAGGCTCTCACCCTGAGGGGGTCCAGTGAGAAAGCATCTCTCTTCACTGAAGACACCCAACTCCAGATGCACTAGTAGCTCTAGTACCTTCTCCTCATGGGTCCAAGACCTGCTGGCACAGCTGGGTGTTGCAGTGCCATGTGCCTGAGGACAGCAAAGCAGAGCAAGGAGCCACCTCAGACATCCTTGGGCTGTTGCAATGTCCTGGAAAACAGACTGTAGGACGATCTGTCTCCCCGCGTCCAACAAGGAGCCTGAACAGACACTATGTCTTCAGTGAGCAACCAAACAGCAACAGGAGCTGTCCAGCAAAACTTGTCCCAGGGCAATATACAAATCCTGTGCCAGCAGCACAAAGCAATTTCTGACTCACCATGGGCAATTGTCTTCCTGAGCTCCAGCAGGCTGCGGAAGGACAGTGAAGCCACATGAGGTTTCCCCCACCTGGCAGTGTCCTCCTCCACATCCTCCTCAAACTTGATCCAGCGGGCTGTTTCCCTCCAGTGCATCTCCTGGTTCTTATCCACCACCAGCTCATTCAGCTCCACAAACACCTGTGTGAATAGCAGTGAGAATGTGAGAATTCCCCTGCTGGGTACGGTTTTATAAGCAATATGTGGAAAGCCTCAAGTCTGTTCTCAATGTGCTGCTTGTTCTAAAGCAATGCTTGCGCAAACTTGACTTAGCTAACAGAGTTTTGGTGAAAAGAAACAGCTAGGTCTGGCAGCATGGCAGGAGCCTTCACCAGCACGTAGAGCAGCAGAAAGCTACAAGTGAGACAATGCAGGCAGAGGAAACAGAATGAACCAAACCTGGGTACTTCTCTACCAAACTAACAACTTTGTCCTCTGCCTGCTTCTCAGCTAGAATAAGAAGTTTCCCCCCAGGTTTCTCATGCTAACATTCTGTCATGGTTTGGTCTTCACACCTTCTTACTAGAAGATGGTGATATTACTTTATTACTGTATGGGAACTGGTGAATCACGACCTGAGGCAAGCAATGAGTCAGTCCTGGGAGCACAGGTGAAGGCAATTCACCTATGCTGCTGGAAGGGGTGGAGCCTGGCTCCACCTCTCCTAGACCCATTTAAGAGCTGACTACCAGTAGGGAAGGATCTCTTTTTTGGAGCTCCCTCCTCTGGAGTTTTACAGCAAGCCCAGGACAAAGGTAAGCACTCTATCTATTCTCTTTTTGGTATATTAACCTGCTTAGCCAAAACTCTCTTGTTTATTTTATAATTATAACATCTACATATTCATTGATAATACAGTTGCCAACTTCCCAAACAGCATTACAATTTCTGTAACTTTTTTTATGTCTTTCCTAAAGTTGAAACACTGTGATTTCAGAGAAACTGTAGCTTTTATTGGAAAAATGCATTTTCAGCTTTCACTGACAGTGGATAAGAGATTGAAATGTCCCTACTGAGGCCATGTAAAGTATTAATAATATTGAAAGTACTTTTATCACTTTATAAAATGTCTGTTTCTCAACCTGATTTATCATTTCTGAACAAGTGTGGGAGAACTGCACACAGATACCTCATGGGGTTTTCTATCCAACTTCTTCTTTTTCTTCTTTTTTTTAACTGATGGGGTTGATGCTATTTTTTTGCTCGTCCTGGTGATCTGGCTCCTAGATGGTTTCTTCATCAGATGCCTCCTCACACCAGGATTGTCTTCAAAGCGGTGGCCTGAACACATGGGAAGGGAGAAAAGACCACTAGCGTGTCTAGAGGAAATGCACTGTTTAGCATAAGAATGCGTTCAAACCCACCTTTTTCTCTAGATTATACTGGCAAAGCTCTGGCAGTTGGAGAACTCACCACCATCCTCTGGGCCTCTGGAGATCCTTCCTGCCTCACCTGCCTACTTCCAGCTGTTCCTGATGTCTGAGAGTTAATTCCTTTAAAGATCAAGATTTCCTCCCAGGCTGTGCACATGCTGGAGCATCACTACAAAAGCTTTTAGGTTTTATTCACTGTACCTGAGTAAGTGGTTCACAAACCTTCTCCGTACTGCCGCAACAAAAAGCAACCTGAAGCCCTATCAGTACAGCATAGAAGTGCATCTTCCTCAGACCACAGGGACAGGGAAAACCTCAGAGCCTTGCTCCAGAATGAGTGGGCTGTCTCAGATCACAGAGTCAGTGATCTTACTCAGCTTTGGTCCATGCAGGCTTGCTGACCTCCTTGCAAGACAAAGCCAAAGTCTTCTGGGGTGAAACTCAAGACTTCGTTTATCTTTCTGCAGTTGGCTTCAAGACTTGCAGCTCTCTGGGCATGAAAGGTAGTGAAAAGCATTGGGCTTGAAGGCCTTGTGCTCTCCTTGATGCTCGCTGCAGGAAAATATCTGCAAATCTCTGGCAAGGAAAGTAACAGCCCAACATCAGGCCAGGCATGCCATGGCCTTGCTTCTTGGAAATCTGGGTTGTTGAATTAAATATAACACAAATCAATACTGAGCCTCAGGGGATTTTCACCCACTGGCTGCCATGCTGATGCAAGTCCTGCTGTCAGCTGGACTCCTCCCTGCTCTACTTACTGTGCTGTAATGTCAATAGGAGCCAATAACTGCCCACTGATACGTATGTTTCCAGCTTCCTCAGACTTTTGCATGGATTTCTCATTTCTTGCATGCCCCACAACTGCTTCCCCCAAGTGAACATCAAGCTCAAGCAAGCGCCTGAAGCCTTGTGTCTTTACTCAGCACAGGATTCTCAGACCAAGATCCAAAGGTAATGTGCCCAGAGAGCAGATCTTCCCCCTTGCCTGAAGCCAAGCTTGCCAGCACAGCATAAGATGGTGACAGCATCTGAGGATTCAGCATGATTCCTACAGTGACTCCCAAACAACAAATTGGTACGTTACTCTCCCACAGAGCACCTCCTACAGTCTTTTCCAAAAGATGTTCTTGCCACTGTTGGTTTCTATAACTCATTCTTCCTCTACCTTAAGTCTGAAGATGACAAACATTACTTTACATTGATTAAGGTCTTCCTCCAGAGTACCTGTTCTAGTCAGTCCAACCCAGCAGGGAAATGCCTTCAACTCGTGCATTAGCTCCTGCTTTCCTTCATTTATTACCCTTTACCCACAAGCAGAAAGTTCAGATAGAGGCATCAGAATAGTTGTATTGGTACTAGAAAGCAATTTCTTAGCCCAGCATCATGGAGATGGTGCACTCTTCCTATTTGCCCCAGTAGTGATAGCATTACCTCTAGGAAGACTATCTCTTGGAATACTTAAACTAAACAAAATGCTAGGTAACATACTAAAAAGTCAGGGCCCTATGCTGGCTTCTGGGAAAAGCTATTGCCCAGCAATTGCTTTCCCAGCTCTAGCTAGAGTGGGACTGTACGTATGTGAGTAAATATGAGTATATATAAGCATACATTTGGGATATGTACTATAACCATGCACTTAAGTGTGTGCAGACATGCAGCAGAGCATGTGTAATTGGGAAGGTGAAGGCAAAGACAGGACTATGACCATGCGGACACAAAGTATTTGAGGGTGAGATTGGGTCATGCCTGTTGTTTCTACAGTACATCTGTGAAGAGGAGGGAAGATATGAGAGGAGCTAAAGAAATGCAAGCTCTCTGTGCTTATCCCTGCTACCACCCAGCTGTCCTTGCACAATGTTCCCCATCATTATAAGGAATGTAAAGAGAGAGACTCGGGTCCAACAAGGACTCTGGTCTGCAGAAAAGCTATTACGTTCCTCCTGGATCTGAGCTGATCCTGGAAGAGGAACATGCAGCAAGTAGCTGAGTAAGTGGCCCTGGCTGGACGTGAGCTGGCTCTACACAGACCTAATGCTGTTGTCTCTGTCATCTCTGTCTGCTGCATCGCTGCAGGATTAATTCACAGTGTGGATTTATTGTGCAGAAATAATTAAGTGTTGACTGTACAGTACATCCTATTTCAAGCACCTGCAGTATTAGCTGTAGCGATCAATGAATCAGTTAACTGCTAGCAAGCCAAATGTCCCCGCTGCATAAGTGATGTGTATCACACTTTTAAGAAGCAACCTTCTGCCTTCCCAAGAGCAGCCATTCTTCCCTAGACGAGCCTGCAGCTATTGCTCTCACTCTCAATGCACAAGTTGCTCAGCCTGGGACAGCTGATGGGGCCGATTAGCTCCAGGTTTGTGGTTTCAACTTTGCTCCTATTAAGTTGTCTAAGAATTTACAGTAACAAGTATCAGAACCAATCAGAAGCAAATCCTCACTTGCTGGTCCCTGTATAAGCACATAGGCAGACGTTCTTTCCCCAGAGGCTGCAAGGCTTATGAAGATGGGCTAGTTGAGACAGAAATAATGATGCTGGGTCTGAGAGGAATCAGCAGTTAAATGTTTTACCTAAGATCATACCAAAAGGCTGCGGTAGAGCCAGAAACTGCACCAAGCCTCTCGAGCCCATGTTGCACTCTGCCTCCCCACACCTGCTTGCAAAGCCTGGGGAAAGCTCTGGGGCCATGCCACCTGCCTTTGTGCACTTGTACAATGCCTTGAAACATGCAGAATATGATGCAGATGAGGATATTTGGGCAGCTGCCATGGAGCAATGACTAGGAGCAGTGTCCCTCCCAAGGTGACACACACAGCTACTTTCAGCTGCTGAGAAAAGGCTGTCTGAGGTGGCAGTGAGGTGCTGCTTTCTGTGCAGCCTCTGGGGTGGCTCAGAGAGCCACTTCTCCACAAGGGGTGCACGGGTAAGGAAACATGCAGAGAATAGAAAGATGCTCTTTGCTCTTAGGATTCCTACTTTCTCCTTCCCTGCGATTCCCACTCTTCTTTCCTGCCTCTTTCCCCTTTCCAAGCCCTCCGGTCAGCTTGCTGTTAGCTACTTTCACAAACAACACTTAAGCCTGCAGACACTGGGACTAGTTTATTTTCTCCTCTGGGCATTAGTCTACAGTGCAGAGCTGAGAATCTGATATCCAGCACTGCTGTCAGATCTGCAACCCTGCTCGGATTCCAGCAAACAGAGTGCAACAGCACACTGTCACCTTGTGCCGCAGATGGAAGGAGACATGGCTCTATTCTTATGTGTAACTGGGAGCAAAGGCTTTTCCTCTGGCCACAACGTGGGTTACATCCCAACAGGCACAAATAGCAAGGGGCAGCTGCCTCCAGGACTGCTCAAGAAAGAAGCACACAGGGAAGCACCTCAATACTACAAAATGGATCTGTACAAAGACCTCATACTAACACATGCAGACACCAGACAGCTCCTCCAACACCCCCAGCCACCAGGTTGCATGCAGTGTGGCAGACAGTGCCTTCTCTAAACCTGACCAACCTGACACAGGGAGAGCAGCAGACAGCAAACACAGAGTCAGGGCTAAGCACTACAGCTGGGGGCTCTGCTCTACAGCTGCATCCAGGGGTCACTGCTGTGGTACTTACAGGTGGGCTCCCCTCCTGGATAACCCAGGTGGTTTCTGATGGCCTCCCATAAATCATAGTCTTCAAAATTGAAGGCAAATTCATCAAAGTCTTCATAGCTGAGCGAGTTCCGAACGTGGGCACTTACTGCTGCTTCAGGGCTGCTGCCCTCTTCCAATTCCCTTGCTGCCTCCTCACCCTCCCGCAGGGTGCTCATGTTGTCCTTGTGAAGGTCAGGGGTCAGGTGCCATGAGCCACTCACCTTCCAAGGAGGGGCTGGGGCTGCCAGGCTGAAGTGCAGAAAGCGCGCTGCCCCAGAGGGGCTTCAGCGCAGCCCTGGAGTTGGCCCCAGTGCCTCCCTCTCTTGGGCACAGGGCATGGAGCTGCTGGGGCCTGGTGATGTCCTAGAAAGGATAGCTGCACCCGAGAATGTTCCTGGGGAGAAATATTCCTCTGGCTCCGCAGAGCAGGATTCTCGCTGTGCCGCAGGCTCTTTGCTGGATGCCCAGGGACAGGCAGGCTCCGTGCGCAGCACCGCTTCCCTCCCTCACTCCCCTCTGGTGTCTCCCTCCCTCTCCAGCATGCAAAGCAACCTATTGAATTCTCCATGTCCTCAGGCCCCAAGCGTGCATTTCCATGACGTCTCTCCTGTCTGCCCTCACGAGAACGCAGGGGCAGTCCCCTCAGATGTGTTTCGGAAGGGGCAGCTGCCTCCCTATGAGCAGCATGCAGGAGGGGGAAGGCTTCTCACATCAGGTGGCTGCAATCCCAGAGCTGGTGTGTCACACAAAGGGCTGCTAACTGGGAAAGTGTGTCAGGAAAGGAGAGAGCTAGGTCTCAGGAAAAGGCAAGGAGCCCTGAAAAGGAGAGGGCAGTGAAGTGGGTGGAGGAGGGCTGGCACCTGTGGGGTGGGTGGGAGGAGAGGTGCTGGGCTCATGTGGAAATGTGGAACCAGAGCTCTGGATGCAAACAAGCTGACAGAAAGGAGCCAAAGCTAGAAAAGCAGGGGCTGAGGGACAGGGAGATAAGGACCAGATCTGTCGGGGGAGGCTGAAGATTGTGTGTGGAGCTGTCAGGAATGAGAGCAAAGCAGGGAGATGCAAAGAACACACGTTATAGTGTGGTAAAATCTCACTTTTCATGCCATCCAAATCAGCAGATGCCAGCATCTGGGCCTCAGCCTCATCCGTGGGGACACGCTGATATGCTGCACTCTCCAGCGTGGTCATACTGCCGATGCACATCCTCTCCTTTAAGTCATAGGTAACTCGTTGTCCACTTGCCCCCTGGCCCCAGGGCTTGCGCTTCTCCCAGCCCTGAGAAATACGTTCCCGAGGTCCAGGGAGGCTGATGGTAGAAAACAAGACAATGAGGGGCAAACACTGGTTCTTCTCAGGGGATGAGATTCCTTGACCCAGTCCAGAAAAACAATTCCCTGAGAAGGAGCAGAGTCAGAAGTCACCTGTTCCAGTGCCTAGAGGTTGTCCTACCAACCCTTCTGCTCCTACTTGCCCCACAGCGCAGAGCAGGATCAGCCTGAGGTATGTGTTAGGGACACATCTCTGAGATGAGGACCTCATGCCCTTCAACTGTGCTTCCCAGCCTTTTGGTCAGCACCACAACAGAAGCTAACTGAGAGAAAGACTACCGCACATGTGCACCCAGTGCCCCCAAACCCACATCCTGAGGAACCCACTAACACAAAGAGATCCAAGGAGTCCCAGAAACGTGTGACCATCCTGCTGGAGAGCAACAGTGTTGCTGCAGTCGCTGGGCTCCACAGTCTCTCTGGTTCAGCAGGAGAGTTGAGACTGGGCAGAGCCACACACCTCCCTATGCCACCCCAAGTGCAGGGTCTGTGCAGCAACCCAAGCCAGGGAGAGTGGCAGCAGCTCAGCACCTGCCCTCCTACCTGCAAAGGGAGGCAGGGCTCTTGTCCTGCAGCAGGTCAGTGAGGTGTGGCGTGGAGGACACCTCCTCTTCTACGTGGAACTGCGCTGGGGCCAGAGTGCTGCCAGACTCATCTTCATCGCTGCCAATGGTGAACTGCAGAGACAACAGCCTTGAAAGCAAGAGCCAGGCCAGGTATGTGTCCCCTCCCACCATCCCCACAGCCTAGAAAAGGCCACACAAACTTCTCCCCCTCATATCTGATATCTTCTAAGAACAGTCACATTGATCTTCCCTCATGTCTTACATCCCAAACATGGTCATGCATACATTTTCCTCAGCATCCATCCAAGACAATGACTTTTCTGTTACTGTCCCATCAACCTTCCCCCCCACTTGCCCCAGACTCCAAGCCTCACTCAGGCAGGGATGCCCCAGCCTTGCCTTTGGTTTGCTTGGGGGCTCCAGCTTAGGGGATATGTCCTTCCCACGAGCTTCGCCCTCAGACTCTGCAAAGACCTCCTTCTCCTGGGCTTCCTCTGCCTCAGACTCTCCTTCTTCCTCCTCCTCTTCTTCTTCCTCTTCTTCCTCCTCTTCTCCTCCTTCCTCGTCCACTTCTTGGATGGTAGGGGTGACCTCTGAGGGGGGTACTGAGGTTTTCTTCTTTTTCCTTCTTCTTTTTTTCCTCCTGCTGGCACGGGGGGGCCTCTTTTGGAACTTGAGGGCAGAAGGGAGGTGAGTGGAAAGGGGATGATGGATGTGGTGCGAGGTTTGGCGGTGGACTGAGAGAGAAAAAGAGAGTCAGAGGGGCAGGAAGAGGCTGGGAGGAACCTGCCAGGCGCCCCTCCAGGAAACAGCATGGTCTGGAGATCAAGGGCCAGGAAGGGCAAGGAGAGCCACCAGCCCACAGGGACACAGCAAAGCTCTTCCAATGATGTGGCAGGCTGTGGTCAATCTGAAGTGGCTGAGGAGGCAGCCCTTGTACAGTGCCAAACCACCCCAACATTGCTTTGCTACCCTGGGCAAGACAGGGCTCTCCTGAGGCTGCTGAAAGCCATTCACACAGCTGTACAGAGCTGCAGGGATCTGCCAGAGACAACACCCCCTTCCTAAACACAGGGAAATACTTCTCACATTCTCAAACAAGCAGAGATTGAGTCATTTACAAACATTTCTTTCCTGCATAGTGTTCTTTAGTTGCACTTAAGTAGATGTGCCTTTATTTCACTCATGGGTTTGGACAGGAATCACAGACTGAGACTTTTAGTGTAGATGCAACATAAATTCATATCTCAGGTTCTGTGAGGTACCAGCCTCTGAAACGCAGGCTCAGTTAGGAGGTTCTCTTTAAAAACCAGGGTAAAAAACAGGGCAGAAGGACTTTTCTTCAAACTAATTCACAAAGAGAAATTCATATGGAGTTGACCTGAGTGTCGTGGGAATTAAACGAGATGAAATTAATGGCATTTCTGAGCCATCACTCAAAACCAATGTCAGTGTACCATGCAGGGAGCAGGGTAAGCTCAGCGTCTCCCACCAAGAGGTGGGAAAGCCACTTCTGCCTGGTCTATCTGCAGGCACAAAGCCTCCCAGATGCAGCCTGCAGGATGCATGGCCCCTGGAGCTGCACCCGGAGCAGCTGAAATGCCGGGGGCACCAGCCGCTTTGCAAGGCGGCTTTGCTCAGCAGCTCTTCCTGAGGAATTGTTTCCAGCCTGTTTTGATTTGGTTCCTTCCCAGCTTTCCTGTGACATGGCAGCAAAATCTGTTTATAGTGAAAACTACCTTCAAAGGACATTTTCAATGGAAGCTGTAACCTTCTCCCTGGGAGAGCCAGGCAGGTTCATTGTTCTGGTGTCATGTTTCCTTTCCTTTGGTTTCTCAAGTCTTTTCTCCCTTGTTTCCCCCCTTGGGAACAGCAGGAATATTTCACACACCCCTTGGTTCAGTCTCGTGGCAAGAATTAGAAGAGGTTGGGAATGGTCAGACAAATGCAAAATGGGAAGATGAGGTTCTTAATGAACACTTTTTCATCCCAAGTGCTATTTGGTTCTTTCCTTTGAATAGATAGCTTTGGACAGAAAGGCACTACTGTTCTGCACCCCTCAACCTCCTCCTACCACTGATAGGTCAGGGATCAATTCGTCATGCAACGAAAAGCAAGTAAGGCCCCAACAGTGCACAAAACTGGTACTGAAGTCACAGCCCAGCTCTCACTTCTGGGCTGTTCGCATCAGGCTAAGACAGAAATGTCTGTATTTTGGACCAGCAGAGAGCCCAAGCCTCAGGCTGCAGGAAAGTGCAGCAATGGCAAGTGGCTAGTTTGGCACAGAACAGAGCAGCATCACCCTTTACCTCAGTATTTCCACCAGCTGATCACTTCTCCCACAAAGGAAGGCTGGAGGGGAGTAAAAATGCACCTTTCCCAAGCACAGAACTCATTTTTCTTCCCTCTTCTTTCTCCCCATCCTTCAGCAGCTTCTGTGCACCCAGCCTCTACTCTCCTTTCCCATGCCCTTCCTCACATTGCCTGTCTGAATGGAAAGCTATGGCCAAACCAGTGTCTGATTACACTTTCCAGTGAATAAAAGAGAAGAAAGAACCCATATATTAGAAGTTTCTGGTTGTGAACGGGGCAGGAAACAGTTTTAAATCCAGAGAGCATTCACCTCCATGAGCCTCTGGAGTCTCTTTCAAAGTCTAATAACCTACCAGATCTTTCAGCTTCAGGAATACATGTTGTATAAAATTTCTGAGAGCCACGGTTTGACACATTCCTAGTCCTAGATAACAGGGTTACATCAGGAACTCAAAGGAAAACAAGCCAGATTCTAGCAAAGAGAGAAAAACTCTTCTATTTCAGAAAAAAGCAAAACACCCCAAACTAACAAAACAGCACGAATCTCTAGGCAAATTTTCCAAGAAGCTCTGCCATGCATGCTGAAGCAGATCATCTGCATGCTCTGCGCCAACTCACACACCTGTGCACACACAGAGCTCTGAGCAGGTAAGTACTGCCAGCACAGTACAGGTATCCAACCTGCAGCAAAGCAATGAGCACCCTGCAGCCATGAGTGTGAGTGTGTGCTCAGGTGAAAAGTGCTGTTTGAATGTAGCCTCTGTAGAGAGATGGCACAAGCAGAAAGTAGCAGCTGGAGTGCATTATAGTAATTGAATGTTGCTAGCAAACTTTTGCAACAATTGGAAATGAGTGGCCAAGCAGAAAACAGCCTGGTGATGTACTTAGAACAAAATGTTCCTAAGGTTGTATCCTATCAAAGCTAAGCTGGGAAATAAGCAGTATCTGACTGCAGAGAGCCAGAGACTGGGAAACTCACCCAACCATTGCTACTTGTCTGCCACACGCTGGCCTGCAGGCTGGGGGGCTCTTCCTGCCGATTACCGCCACTATTACAACCTACTGTGACCATCTACAGCAGGCAATAGCTTATGACTGCTCTTGTGGGCACACTCTCATTCTACAGCCAAAGTGACTCTGACTGTTGCCTTCTTCATGGAAGGGCAATTAGAGGAATGAGCATGCTGATCAGAGCATTCCAGGTGAAATAGCTACAGCATTTTATACTCAAGCTCCATTTCTAATTTTCAATCCTTTTTTGAGCAGATAAGATGGTTTCATGATTGCTATTTAGAAATACATGGGCACGTCTGACTGGAACCATCTGCTTTCAGACTGGGGAGGACAGCCTGGCTTCCAGCCATATTTGGATGTTTCTTTGCAGCCATATGGAAGAAAAATAATTTCAAAGTGGAAACTTTAGCTTGCAGAGGTGGCTGCAGAGGTCCCTGACACCGAGTGAGGAGGTGATCTGAGCTCCGTGTCACCTGGGCTGAGCAGGAGCTACGCCTCCAGGAAACTGGGACACTGACACAGACTGACAGAAAGCAGCAGGCACTGGGTATAAGCAGCAATTTGGGAACACTCTAAAGGGAGGTAAGGTTTGCGGGTCCCTGGCAAAAGGCTGCAGAATACATGGGGCTGAGCGAGGGTTAGGAATGGATGTGGGTACAATGGTTCAAACCTACATACATTCAAAATCTCTCTCACTGTAGCTGCGTTTCTGCTTCTCCAGATCGCTTGATGCTGACTTGCTTATCAGGTCCCCAAATCTCTCGATTGATAAAGTCTTATCCAAGTCCTCATCATCCTCGGCACCAGGAGAGGCTTTTTCTGCACGATCTCTGCCCTGCACAGAAATCGCCAGATAACAGTCAAACACTGCAGGCTCCTACCATCCTCCAGGTTCTCGTGCCCTGCAGATGGAGCTGGGTTTCTGAGGAGCAGCAGGCAGCATCCCACGGGGCAGGGGAACAGTTACTCATTTCTGGGCACAGTTCCTCTGCAATCCTGGGGCTCCTGTTTCCCTTGGCATGCCTTCCTCAGGCCTTTCTGCCCAATTTCCTCACATTTCAGGCTATGGGTGTTCCTCTGTCTTTTGCTGGTGGGTGATCACCAGGTGACACCTGCCCTTTCTGCCTCCTGAGCAGCTGCAGCTGATACAACTGTCTGTCAACACAGCCAAAATGCCAGTGCTGAGCTGTTGTGGACTCTCGAGTTTCCATGGAAACAGGAGGAGGCCCAACTGTGACAAATCTGTCTATGCTGGGCACAAAGAGGGAACAGGGTGGCTTTAGCTGAGCTGTGACTCCCCACAACACCCCCAGCTGCCCCTTGGCACCACAAAGCCCCTACAGCTCCCATCCCACCAGGACTACAGACACCGCATGCTCTCAGAGGTTCCTGCTGTTTGCCAACATCACCTAATGGCACATGGAAGCAACCTTTGGCCTTCTCTGGACTTCAGCTTGCTGTGTGCATGGGGAATGCATCCAGCCTTAAGGGCAGTTCCCAGGACAGACATGGCACTGCTGCTTCCAGATTCCCACCTCACCTGCTGCAGGTCGATGAAGGCATCTCCTATGGGAGGGGATTCGCCAGCTGCCATTTTGGTTCAGGACCTAAGGGCCTGGGCAAAATATCAACCCTTCTCTTTCACCGGCAGGCACCCAGCAAACCTGGAGAGTGGCATAACCTGTGGAGAGAGGGCAGGACAAGGGAATGTCGTGGACACTGCCACCCACTGCCCTCAGTCCCTGTGGTCTTAACCCAGAGAGGCCGCCTCGGGGAAGCTGCAGTAGGCCTCTATGCAGGCTGAGCCTGGCATAGTTGCATCACCTCCTGTCCCACCAGGAGGAGCTCACAGATCAGCACTGGGAAGATTCAGGTCTCTGAAAACCCATCTGAACTCACGCAGAGAAGGACAGACGCTGTAAGCACATCCACAGCACTTTGCACAGAGGGATGGATAAGCAAAGTGTTCTCATCTCGCTGAGCAAGAGAAGAGACATTTGTTAACACTACAAGGGAAGAATACAAATGACTACAAAATTGGCAAAAGGGAACATTTTTTTCAGTGATGTCATTGGGGGAAAAAAAGTGCAAAACTAGAGGATAGCTTGGCTATCTCTCTGGGAGAAAACCCATCTTCCATAATAAGCTGTCATCTAGCTGTGAAAGCTTTGGAAGCTTTGGAAGAAGTATGATAGGACTACAGGCTACATCCCAGGGATCTGCTCAGGCACTTCTCACCATCCCATCTGAAGTACCTGGTATGGGCCACTGTTTGAGACGTGACACTAAAACAGACAGTCTAAAGGTGACACCAGTAAGACCACTCCATCATCCCTCCTTCTACCTTCGAAGATCTCCAGACGGTGCTACTACACAGTCTCTGTTTATTCTTCCCACCTGAAGGCACACGTTTATGAAGCCAAGAATTGTGGGGCCATCGCCTGTAAGGCAACTTTGAAGGACGAACGTAATGACCAATGAATAACACTCTCCTGGTCCAAGCCACCTTCTCTCAAGCCATTTGTACAGATTTAGCTCTCAGACCACTTGTATAGATTTAGCAGCTATCTCAGGATACAGTCATGCAAATGAACAAACTGTTGAAAAGTGACAGAAGCACTACAGCTAGAAGCTAAGCATGCTGCAATGCGATACGGCTGCAAGCAGCAGAGCGCAATAGTGAGGCTGCACGCCCAGGCCTTGCAGGCATGGATGCTGGTTGTTCCTTCTGCGGTTCCAGGAGCACTCCACATGCAGCATTTGCTCAGTGCTGGGCAGAGCAGTGGTGGAAAGACTCAAATGATGAGTATTTGTTAATGACAGGGAGTGAATGTGAAAGGATAGAGCACTACGGACATGGTTTAGAAGGCATGGTGATGGGCTGACAACTGGACTAGATGATCTTAAGAGGTCTTTTCCAACTTTAATGATTCTATGAGGAAAACCAGAGGAACTAACACAGCTATGTGGACAGAAAGAGAATCAAAATGTAAGGTAAAGCCTGCTGGCTAAATAACCTGAGATTTTTGCTGTTTTTTTTTCTCCCTTTGAATTTCACCCTCCTCATTATCATGAGCAAGGCAAAACTTAATGGAAGAAATTCCTCAAGCACACCTCATAGGACTCCACAGTGACCAAACCTCTCTATGAGACCTGAACAGCTCGAGAAAAATATTGTGCTAAGACAGAAGTCTGAAAAGCAAATACAGAATCCAAACCAAAAGGAACAGGATGAAAATATCCAACTAATTCTGTAGGTCTGCTGTAATCTTCAGGTTTGCACCCTGTTTTCCAAGAGCGAGTAAGAAAAAGGGTTTGGGGAGAAAGCAGAAAAAGGAGAAAGGTCTGGAAATGAGCTGTAAGAGGAGACTATTTTTTTTCCACAGGAGACCTGATGGAGAAAAGGGTAATACATGTCTTTTATTTCCTTCTGCTTTTAACTCAAGAAGAGGGTATCATTGCATGAAATCCAACAGCAGCAAATTTGAAACTGAAGGCTGCGGGAAGCACTCCAGGCACATCACTCCCATTGCATGCATTCATTGCTGGCCACTAGAGGCCACCTGCCCCTTGTTCTGCAGCCTGCTGCAACCTGTCAGAGATGCTCCTCGCATCCCGCCTGGCATTTCTATCACCTGCAACCAAAGGAGTCCATAGAAGAGCAACAAAATCTGCCAGCAGGCCAGAGGGATTGGTTATAAGGAAAGGTTAGGAGCTAAATTTGTCTGGCTCAGTATGGGATGACTAAGATGGGGAGGGGACGTGCCAGCACTCTGGAAACATCTCAAGGGTGTGAAACATGAATAAAGGTTTTTGGTGGTTTTTTTTGTTTTGTATTTTTCCGATGATCCCACACAAAGAGACTCTGAAATGAATTAAAATGTAAAAGAGAAGTTTGAAATGAATATCAAGGACGGTTCTGCTAATGAGCATCATGCTGATGCCCAACCTGCTGCGAGCCTAGCCCAGGCTGCTGTCAGAGGAATACAAGACAAAGGGGTACTAACAGCAAAGAAAGCTAAAGGAAGATACCTCCATCCTGCTCTATCTCCTGCTTGTGGGGAGGACGTGATTCAGCATTCCCGCTACAAGTGATTTTCAGTAATAGAAGCGTGATGCCAGCAGGCCAGATTGGAAGGGAAGAAAGCAAAACGCAGGGGCTGCTGGCTGGCACGCTCTCACACCTTCCCTCTCTCTCCACCAGTGCATTAACCCTGCTCACGGCAGTTCCTGCAGGGACTCTCCTCTCAGAACGCAGCCGTCAGCATCAGCAACAGCACGGGCTCACCCACACTGCTGTGCTGCGCACCAGCGATCTCGGCTGGAGGCAAACAGGCAGGAGCGTCCCCACAACACTGACAGCTCCCAGGGGCCACGTGCTGCTTACAGCTTCCAGAGCGGCTCCCTGGTCCCCAAAGGCCAATTCACTGTGCCAGGCAGGGACTGCCTTGCTTTGCCAAGGAAGCACACAGGGGCTTGCTGCCTTCGCTGCCCTTTGACAGAAAGTTTGGCTGCTGCTGGATCGCAGCTACACAGGCAAGAGGAGAAGCAGCCCCCAGGTCCCCTCAGCTCTTCCCTAATCCACCGGCAATCTGGCTGGGAGTCATGGGGTGTCTAGACAACGGGCTGCTGTTGGGAGAGGAATAAAGCCCCATAGGCACAGCAAGCACTGGGACGTGGGAGGGCAGGAGATGCTCAGAAGGGGCAGAATGGTGGTGCTGGAAAGGTTTCCCCGTGCAGGCTGAGCTCCGTCCGACAGGGCTGAGCAGGAGGTGCTGCCACAGCCTGAGTGCCGAACCCGATGCAAACACTGAGCCCAGCTCTCCTGCACACCGGGGGAGGGCCAGGGCCAGGCACGGCACAAGGAAAAGCTGCAGCACTTAAAACAGTGAGCACACGAAGTTTTCAAGCATCAGTGATTTAACCAGCACCTTTCTCTTCTATATGGATACACTGTAACTAAAATAAAGTATTTTATAAGGTTCAAGTATTTCAGTGACTTCCATATCGTGCCGAACAGACAGACAAACGGACACAGGACTATAACGTGTGCGGTACAGCACGTTCCCCTGGCTCTCTGTTCCCAGAGGCACCGGGCAGGACGGGGCTGGCACGGACGCGGACACGGACACAGGCAGAGCCCCTCCGAAAGGACGCAGCCGCGCCGGATAAGCAGCCAGCCCTGCGCCTGGACAGCTCCGACGGACACACGAACAGCTCTGACGGACACACGGACAGCCAGCAGGACGGGATGGAGGCAGCAGGTGCCGCCCCGCACGGCGCACCGTGCCCCTGCTCACGCCCTCCGCGAGGCACCGGCGCCCCCCACGCGTGTCCGCGGCCCCCCCGGCCCGGCCCGGCCCCTACCTCGCACCTCCGGGTTAGGAGAGCCGCCCGCCGCCGCGCTCCGCCCGACCCGTGCCGCGCCGCACCGCTCCGTGCCGTGCCGGTGGCGGGCGGGCGGCGCTGCGGCCCCGGCCTCCCGCGGGCCCTGTGCACGGCGCGCCGCGGCCCGCCGCCCCTTTGTGCCGCCCCCGCTTGCAGGTAGGGCCGCGGGGCGGCGTCGCGGCCCCCCCCTCCCAGCGGCGGTGCGGCCGGGCCCCCCCCGGGCGGCGGGGACGGCGGCGGGGCGGGGGGCGCGGGCCCCGCCGGGCGGGAGGGGGACGCTGGGGCGGGCTCCATGGCAACCGGATGTAAGCGGCGGCGCTCTAGCCGCGGTGGCGCTGCGCGTCTCTGTGGTAACGCGGAAGTGCGCCGGGCCGTGGAGCGACGGCGAGCCGAGAGGAGGCGAGCCGGGCAGGGCTGCGCTCCGCTCCACTCGGCGTCCCGCGTCGGCCTCCCGCGCGCGGATGGCGGCGGCGGCGGCGGAGCCGCTGGTGAGCGGCCTGGCGCGGTTGCTGCAGGACACAGGTGAGCGGCGGCCGCTCGGAGGGTGGGGAGGCCCGGCCGGCGACGGCGCTCACGGGCCCGCCCTGCTCTCCGTTCCCCGCAGGAGACCTGGTCCTGGACGGCTCCAGCACGCTGACGCTGCTCACCCCCACGCTGCAGCATCTGACGCGGGTCTTCGAGCAGCACTTGGGCTCTCGCAACCAGCACCGCGGCTTCGTGGCGCTGCCCTCCCACCCGGCCGAGACCGCCGCCATCCTCCAGGCGCAGTTCCTTTTCGACATGCTGCAGAAAACGCACTCCCTCAAGGTCCGTTCTGCCCGGGCTGGGACTGGCAGCAGGGGTGAAATGGGCTCGGAAGGAGAAGGGGATTGCGTGTATAGGCTGCTCCTAGGTCCCACAGCTGTGCTAAGAAGTGCTGTGGCTGAGCCTGCGGGTCTGTGTGCTTCCCCGTGAGGGAGATGGGAGACAACGGATTGAATGTTGCTGGGAGTTTTACAGTGACGTGCTGAGCTGGAGATGAGAGTGTAGGCCCAGAGCCCGTGCAGAAATGCAGCTCCTCCGACAGGGCGAGGAAGGGAAGGACGCTGAGTCAGGAGGGTGCTGTGGTCCGTACTTGTATTAACCAAATAACAGGCCCCGGGCAGAGGGCAAGCCACTCGCTGTAGCGTCAGCTCATTCAGATTCTTAAGTCCGTGGAAAGACAGAAGGATATGGTTAAGTTCTCTGGACACAAAACAGAGATGGCATCTGACGTGAACTTGGTTGAAATTGGCCATGGTTGCTTCCCAGAATGAGCGTCCCCTGTGAACGATCCTGCTCAACATGCTGCATGAGTGCTGGCAGAAGCGGGTGGTGATTCATTGCTGCCTGGCTGTAGCTGTGAAAGCCGTAGTGCTGAGGAGGCCCTGAGAGTCTGTTCTTCTGCACCTGATGAGTCACTTCTGTGTGCGTGTAGCTGGCAGAGATGGTCTCTCCATTTGTGCCCTGGTGTCTGCAGTGGGAGCGTTAACTGCCTCATTGCTTCCTTTATCTGAAAGACTGTGCTGTCCACTGAAGGAAAAGGAAAGGAGCTGAGTCTAATAAGCTCCTTTGTGGTATATGAATATGGTCTTAACTATTTTGTGATGAAAGCCTATGGCTGCACTACAGAATGCAAAGGAGACATTTGCAGCCTCAAGCCTGATGTTAACAGTGTTTTGGAGAACAACATTATTTTCCACATATCTGCTAGTGATTCGCCTTAATTGGCCCATTCTTGTGAAATGTACATGCACACCTCCCACCAGTGCTCTAGTTCCACTCAGCTGATTGATAACCAGCAGCTAGATTTGTTTTTATTTAGTTAATGCTGGTTGATGAGGATCCCATCTCTCAGACCTTCCTGCACCTCTGAAAGTGGTGAAGCCATGTGGGCAAGGGAGAAGAAACAGAGCTGTATGGTCAGGCAGCCTTGTCCTGCCTGCATTTCTGTTGGATTTTTATTGAACTGTGGGACCATGAGGCAGTGTAGATGCCAGCATGGAGGGCACTAAATAATGCTAAATAACAGAGCATGTTATTTAACACCTGAGCTGGAGAAGGTGCCCATTCATGGTACGTCAACAGTATTGTTTCACGAGTATTGCTTAATAAACTGAGGTTTATATAAGGCTTCTTTCCTGATTTTTTTTTTCCTAGCTCATTCATGTTCCAAACTGTGCTTTACAATCTACTGTGAAGATATTCCCTTTCAAGTCCCTCCGGCATTTGGAAGTAAGTACAGGAGGCAGAACTGGCTTTCAGTCTTGCGGTGTGGCTGCTCTTTACTTAGTTTTGTGGTTGGAGAATGCCTCCACTCCTAAAAACTGGGTTGGCTTTTGTGGCCTGCCTACAGGGCTACAGCTAAACTGCAACACTTGCTTAGGGTGCAGCTTGGGTGTGAACAATGGTTAGAATACTGGGAAGGGAGGCTCCAGCAGGAAAATGGGAGACTTCTTGTGCAGATGGGCCTGGAATAGCAGCTGCTCTTGCACTGTAATATTTTGATGTGTGTTGTCCTTACTTTCTCGTAACTGCTGCAGTTGAGATCTGTCCCTCCACATTGCCTCCGGGGTCTGCGATTTGTCTATTCTCAGCTGGAATCTTTAACCTGCTCCAAATGTATCAGTACACTGGAGGTGAGTGTCTCTGTGCAGCTCACGGGGAGCTATGCAGGAGATCAAATAGGGAAATATGGGGGCAATCTTAAGCACCATATCAATCCATCTCAAATACAGCTTTTTCTCCCTTACCCATTCTGATGTCTTACCCCACAAATAATGATGAAGTATTCCCTGATTAATTACACCTGTGCTCTGCAGTCTCCTTTATAGCTGCTTAAGAATTTTTAGTTCTGGCCAATATTTGTACTGGCTAAGTCTGTCTCTGCCCATTTCTCCATTCAAAGTTCTGTAGCTGGTCAGGGTTTATTTGGTTGTACCTCAGCAATCTTAAGTTAAAGCTGATTGTCAGAAGGAAGTGCTGTGCCCTTGTTTGCAGTCTTGCACTGCAGGTTTCTGAGACATGTAGGCAAGCTCCAACCATGGAGAACTGAGTAGTGTGGGTCATATTAACAGTGGGGCTGTGGGCTTCTGCGTGGCTTGGAAGCAGCTGCCTGCTGGGGAACAGTGGTTACTGGCAGAGAGCACTTTGAGAGATTCTTTTGCCTGTCAGAGCACGTGTTGTTTGACCAGAGCATGTGTGTCTGATTGCTGGGTCTGTCCTTGATGGAGGTCTGTTTTTGTTAGGATGAGCCTGTGCTTAAGTTTTCAGAGTCTCTAAATTGTAATAGGTTAACTGCTGCTTGTGTGTAAGAAGCAAAGGCATCTCCCCTTCTTTCTGAATATCTGTCTATGCAATTACCACCAAATACTTGGCAATGACTTATAAGTCACTAATCCATTCTGGGCAAGGCACAATCTGTAAGGCACAATTTGTCACCCTTGTTCTAGACTTGTTGTTCTTGTATGTTCATCTGCTGTTACAGTAACAGCTAGTGCTAACCAAGGAATGGTTCCTCTCTTCCTCCTAGGAAATCATTTCAGCATGTGGTGGAGATCTGAGCTGTGCTCTCCCCTGGTTGGAATTGCAGACGGTCAACTTCAGCTATAACTCCATCACTGCCTTGGATGACTCACTGGTGAGTTGAGCATCTTTCCTGCATGCGTGAGTGTAAGTGTGCAGATGATCATGGCCAGAAATTGACCACTCGTTGCTGGTGCTTTCTCTGGGTGGGAGGGAGCGAGTGGTGTTAATTTTGCTGGCCTCTCCCAGCAGGACAGCCTTTCCATACTACACTGGAGACATTTATAAGATCTGATATAGTATCTTTTCATCCTTCAGCAATTACTGAATGCACTTAGAGTCTTGGATTTGAGTCACAACAAGGTCCAAGATTGTGAGCACTATTTAACGGTGAGTATCTGGGGCTGAGTACCAGAGTTCCCTTGTACAAAGAGGACACTGCCACTTGCTAAGTGAGGTATAAGACAGGAGGTGGAGACATGGTCCAACAGGCATGTAATGTAGGGGCAGTACTTGCAGTCTTTAAACTGTTCCCCTGTATGTACAGCCCATGCACCGCTGAGGCAGAGAAGGCAGCGTTCCTCATGTGCTCTGATAGAAGCCTTTGCTGTTATCTGTGCAGTGAGGCATGGGGCTATCGAGATTTGCTGTTTGGTTTGTCCAGGCAGCCAGAAGCATTTCTTTCTTGCCGTACAAAATCTCCTGTCAGTTACTTTAGAAGGATGGAAGTTTGTCACAGCAGCACGTGTGTCCCTGGGAGAAGGCACTGAAATCCAGGCTCTGCTGAGCTGGATGTGCTGCTTTTCATAGAAGCTGTGAAACATCTTTTTTCTGAGTTGCTAAGGCTCACAGTATGTCATTTACCACTGTCTTTCCAAAGGTGGGAAGGGGCTTCTTTTGGTAGCAAGTTCAGTTCTTTGGCTGGGGCAAGATGTCCAGATCTCCTTCCTGTGCTCCACTGAAGTTGGTGAATAAGAGGAAAGATCCTCCTAGGAAATTTTGTAAACCAGTTAGATTGTGCTCAGCACCCCTAGACAAGCTACTCCAAATATGAACACTAAAGTCTTGCTGTAGTTTGAGAAACTTGCTTTTTAAGTGGTTTTGGTGGGATGGAAAGAATGACAGGGACTAGTACCCTGTCCTGCGTTCAGGACTGGACTTTGAGCTAAGATCTCAGTGCTGCTTTTCTCTCCTAACAGACCCTTTCAGAACTTGAGTACCTCAATCTGGCTTATAACTTCCTGTCCAAAGTGCCAAACCTTGGCATCTTCAGCCGATCCAAGCTGGTGACTCTGATCTTGCGCAACAATGAACTTGACAGTATTAATGGTGAGCCTGCAGCTGAGGGGAATGTTTGGGTCTGAGATTTTCTCTTTTTCTCAAGAAGGAACAGAATCTTGGGCACAGCTACTATTACATGTGTTCAATCCTGGGGAAGGGGGCAGGGACAAGTTTTTAAAGTTATATGTTCTAGTATGCTGATGGCTTCTCACTTTGTTGTAGGAGTTGAACAGCTGATGAATCTTCAGCACCTGGATGTAGCCTATAACCTGCTGCTGGAACATGACCAGTTGGCACCACTGTCTACTCTACACTATTTAAAAAAAGTAAGTGTGAAGCCTGGTTGGTTGGTAGATTGGAGATGTAGTGGTCAAGAGGGTGCAAAGTTAAAAAGAAAGTTGAAGAAAGTAAATTCAACTCCTGAGCATTTGACTTCAATGAGGGAAGGTGATGAGGGAGCCTTAGAGAGACACCTGTGCTTGTTTGTTTCCTGTGACCCTGCTCAAGCTAGCCTTTTCCTGTATTTCATCCCCATCTCTTTTTTTTTCCTCTCTTTCCATTTTTAACACCATCAAGTTCAGTAGGAGTTCTCCTGTAGTGCTTTTGCAGATTTGTAGTGTTTGAAGAAGTCTGAAGGTAGATAACTGCAGGCACTATAGCATCTGTGTAGGAAAATTTGCCTACAGAGGACTTCTCTCAGCATTTCTCAGAGTCAGTACTGAAAAGGCCCCTGATGATTTAGGGGCTCGCTAGGAAATACTTGAATTTAATTTTCTATTTGCTGAACAGCTTTTAGGAAGCATTTTAAAAGCTTAGATGTCTCCTAAATTGATGCCCATTCCTCTGCATAGTTGCTTCCTGAGGCAGAAAGAAATCTTGGAGTCTCTAGGTAGATTAAATTGAGGCACAGAATGTTGTTTCTAGTAACTTTTTCTCTAATTCCTTCCCCTAGCTGCATCTAGAGGGAAACCCATTATGGTTCCATCAAAACCACCGATCTGCAACCCTGGTACATGTATCTCCCAGGGCAGCCTTCTCCAATGTGAGTATTGCTGTGTGCCTCCTGCCCCAGTGCTGAAGGTATCCTGGGTATTCTGGTGCTCAGGGGCAAATGAGGAGAAATCTTGTAAACCTGAAAATTGAATCCAGCACTTCTGGGGTTGGTAGGTTCAGGCAGAGTAACTTATTTTTAATATTTCATGAAGTTTGCTGGCTGATCTCAGGTTTGTAAAACCTGTAAAACCTCAGATCTTAACACTTCTTCCCCTTCTGCCTCTTCAGTTTTGAGACAAGTTGAGTGTGCTTGAGGGAATCTCCTCTTCAGTAACTTCCCTGTGTACCATATCACTAATTGAAGGGAGTTTAAAATAAAACCACAGAATTACAGAATTGTAGGGGCTGGAGCGGACCTCTAGAGGTCACTAAGTCCACCCCCCTGCAAAGCAGGCTCCCTGCAGCATTCAAAAAAAAGATGTAGACCAACTTTTTACACAGTCTTAATAGTGATAGGACAAGGATAAATGGTTTTAAACTAAAGGAGAGGAAATTTAGGTTAGATGTTACTCAGAGGATGGTAAGGCACTGAACAGGCTGCATAAGAAAGCTGTGGGTGCCCCATCTCTGGAGGTGCTCAAGGCCAGGTTAGATGGAGACCTGGGCAGCCTGAGCTGGTGAGAGGCAGCCCTGCCCAAGGCAGAGTGGTTGGAACTGGATGATCTTTAAGGTCCCTTTCAACCCAGTGTATCCTATGATATCACTTTATATAATATCACGCTATAAATTCCAGAATTATCTGCTGTCTTCTAAAACTCCAGTCATTTGTTTGAGCCCTCTTCTCAAACTAGTGAGTAACAGCAAGCACTGATGATGCTCAATGGCTTCTAGAATGACAAAAAAACAGTGCCCTAACCAAGAATCTCCCAAGCACAACTTGTTCATGTGAAACTCAGTTGTATAAACAGGCATTCAATGTCAGTTTCTACCTCAGTGAAAATACTGCAATGCATTTGCGTCAGTCTAATACATTTTCCAGTAACAGTGCAAACTGAAATCTTATCCTGCTGGATGTGCACTTGGCTCTTGGCTACTACTGCAGAAAGTAGAGGCTGAGGCTAAGGACTCCATGTGCTGCCACTCCTGGCAGGATCCTGCTTCACGCAGCCATGCTCCCTGCTGCTACATGAGAAAACCCATGAGCTGTCTCTGTACCCATGTTCCTGTTCACGAGGGCAGTTTTCTTACTCTAATCCTTAATCTGAAGAACTGCCAGCCAATTAAGGGAAGGGGTTGTTCAGCTCTGCTCTGTGCTGGTGTGGCCTCACCTCAATAGGTTTGGGCACCACAGTGTAAGAAAGACAAAACTATCAGCATTCAGAGGAGGGTGGTGAAGCATCTAGGGGGCAAGATATATGAGGAGTGGTTGAGGTCACTTGGTTTGTTCAGCCCAGAGAAAATGAGACTGCTCTCTTGTGACAGCAACAGGACCCAAAGGAACAGCATGCAGCTGCGTCAGGGGAGTGTCAGGTCCCTTTTGGCCATACATACTGTTGAGTCAAGTAGCTGCAACTAAAGGCATAATGGATAGGCAGGAACGGGGCTGTTTCTGGTAGTCTTTGCAGTGTTGTGCCAAGGATCCCAACTCTGGATGGCCTGAAGGGAAATAGGAGTCAGTAAATGTTGTCCTGAATATATACCAGCCAAGTGGAACCTGACTGCACATGGGTCTCTAATTACAGTTCCTCTTGGATGGAGAGCCACTCTCTTCCTCGGACCTAATGGTAAGTACAATTGTAAACTAATCTTGCTGGCTTTGGGAGTGGGAAGTATGACAGGTTTTTGCATCCTCATGCATCCTGTAAAATTTCTGTTAATTGTCTTGATTGTTTTAAGCACGTTCATTTTGGCTCAGTCCATGATGATTTTAAGTAATTGTTGGGAGTGGCCAGCATAACTTATTCTGTCCTACGTGCCCTTGCAGACCTTGGAGCCTTGCCTGTTTCCCTTTCGGGCACTGTCTGACACTTGACACTCAAATTACATTTCAGCAGAACAAATGTTTCCCAGCATCTTATCTGCTGCTTTTAAGAGACACAGAGACTGAGTTAAATTGATAAACAGTCCAGTCAGTCGAGCAGGAGCTATTGTCACCATTTCTACTGAGATGGTAGAGGTCCGGGGTGAGGGGCAGGGAAGTTACTAACTTGAGTTGTGGCCTGGTTCCCCTGTCCCCCCTTCACACTCAGCAGACAGCTTTCTCTTCTTCTGGATGCAGCATCTTCCAAAATTAGTGCCAAGTGTGTCACAGTCCATCCACACTTCTACCTCAGAGAAGACCATGTTGGACCGCAATGCGTTGGACAGTTCCTGTGCTGCAGACTTCAGTGACAGTCAGTCCCCAGCTGAGAATGTGGCTGTCAGACTTCCTCGAAAGAAAGGCAAGGTCTGGAACAGAGACAGCTTCTTAACCATGTAGCTGGTGTGTTGGGTGAGGGGGCTGCTGCTCCATGAAAGCCTGATGCTGTGGGATGTGGTCGTGTACTGGCTGAGTGTGACTGAGTCTCTGCACTGCTCTACATTAGGAAGGGACTTGTCTTAAATTCAGTCTTGATATACTGTATTGTTTCACAGTGTGCCTCTGTGCTGTAACAGCAGTGAGCCTTTTGGCTTGGCAGAGCTTGGCAGACGCTGTTCTGGTGCCTCCCAACTATTCTTATCCTGTTTGTTCCAGGGAAAAGTCAAAGTGCGCAGAGCAAGCATTTCAGAGCCCAGTGACACAGAACATGAGTCCCAGGCTTTACCTTTCTCTGCTGGTAAGGCTTGTTCTTCTTTTTTAGTAATACAGCAGATGAGCTGCCTGCGGTCAGATGAATGCTTTGGTATGGTGACTACTGTCATGCTTCCCAAGTTTTCTCTCTACAGGTCTGGTTCTACAGCATCAGAAGGAGATGGAGCGCATGGACAGCTTCAGGGATCGCTTTGGTGTTGACTGGCTGCAGTACAAAAGACTGGAGGAGCATGACCGAGTACCTGTCATCTGCCGTAGCCGTTCTGCTGATGAGATCACAGGCAGGCCTGCAGCATTGGATTTGCAGAGTGAGAGCTTTGACCCAAAACAAGTAAAACCTCAAGTATCTCCAAAAGAATCCTCCCCTGTTTTCCACAATGCTGGGGAAGAAGAACCTGCGGTACAGCCAGGTGAGCTTCTGGGAGGAGAACAGAGAGAAGAGGAGGTAGACGAGCTAATGCTGGGAGAGGAAGAAGATGAGAAGCCAGAAGGTAAATGTTTTTTTTTCACTGCTGTATTTGAGGGCTTGGATGATGGTAGAATAGTTGGATCAAATGTGATATTTGTAATCCTTCATCATACTACTCAGTATTGTGGGACTTCTAGGGACTTTGGACAAGCAGGCCTAAAGGCCTGCTGTGTGCACTGACTTGTGCTGTTGTCTTATTTGGCAGTGGACCTTTGCCAGCCAGTGCTTGTGAGCCAAATAGAAGGTGAAGGGGACCCAGAGTCAGACTGGATCTTCCTGCGGGTCACAGCTAGGCATGTGATTGAGGTGGAACTGAAAGCTGCCAGAGTCCTCCACAAGCTGGAGCTGAAATGCCTGCAGAAGATAGAAACCTCTGAGATGACCTGGAAGAGAATGGTGAGCTTTTTCTCTCTCTGAGCCTTTGGCATCTTACTCCTTGGATGGGTCAGCATTCTAGACTTTGACTTCTGTGAGAGTGCCCTGCAGGTGTTTTCCTAATGCCTGTAAAGCCTGACTGAGAGTCACTTCTACTCTATGCATATGTATCCAACAGCATTGAAATTGCTTGAGTACCTGCGATAAGGCAGCAGAAGCCAGCACCAGCTCTATTCTGAAGCTGAAGTTGGCCCAGTCCCCAGATGCTATCAGGATCTTTCTGGGAGAATCAAGTCTATGTATGGCATTGTTTGTGACATTTGTTACAAACAAATGTAGTCTGGATGCTGTGTCATTTTCCTGGAATTTGGGTTTTCTGTCTCCTGCAGGATCTGGAGCGAGTTTTCCCTGTCCTTACATTGCACTTTACCTACATTCGCAAGGACCGGCAGAAGCGCAAATATGTGGTGCTGGATGACTGTCCGGAGCAGTGTCTGCAGGTGGGGAAGCTGGGGGGAAGAATGGGGAAGTGGGCAGTTTTTCTGGAAGATGCTGGATTCTGCGGGAACAGAACCTGTGTTCTCTGAGCAGACACACATCTGCATTCCTGTGACTATCCAGGTAGACAATGTCTCACTTGTAAGCTCAGGATTGATGCTGTTGCACAGATGACCTGTGGAGGGCCCTTTAAGCATGACCATGAAGAACAGCAGAGCTTCAGGAGCATAAATGTGTGCTCTCAAGGAAAAAGCCTTGCAGTTTTTTCACATTGGGAATATGTGTGCTGGTTTCTAGTAATCAAGTTAGTGATCCCTACTTGTTGTGAACATGCAACATAATGTTTTCTGGATGCTGCATGATGGGCTAGCCTGTGCTCAGCTCTCTGTACGGTGAGAGTATTGGTGTTACGGCAACTCTGGCCTGTACAATAGCTGTAGTGACCCTGAACTCAAATCCAAGTATTTTTCTCCAAGTATTGTTGTTTAAGTACAGTTATGCAAGCTGCCACAGAGAAGACGCAAATAAGTAGGATCTTTAAGACTAGAGTTCCAAGAGGAGCCTGTAAATATGTAGATATGAGGCAAAGACCTGCAAACGGTTCTCTTAGTATTCAGCAGTGGAGTTCCATGCCCTTAGCAAAGCTTACACTGACTGGCTGTTGTGCCTTATGTAGCTGGGATGTGGTCCTGCTCCCCTTGTGCTCTGAAGTGATGTGATGAGGCCTGCTTTTATTAGGTCAGTTATAGCTGCCTGCTAACACTTTCTTTCCCTTTGCTGCTACTTGTAGTGTGTGCTTGAAGTGTTGTCCCCAGCTGTGGAAGAGAATCGGCGAAATCAGGACCAGGAGAAGGAATCCCTGAGGCTCCAGTGTCTGAAATGCAAACATGAGTTTTTGCAGTCCCTGGCTTCCAGGCAGCAAAGTCCTTATCCTGCAGAGACTGGAGACACCAAAAATTTGGAAACACTAGTTGCCTTAAATCAAGGTAGGATGTAATCTCTAGGAAAAAAAGAAGGATGCTTTCTAGTACATAGGCAGACTACCAAAATGGCAGCCATGGTGCAGAGCATAGAATGTGTAGGAGGGGATGATGCGTTGGCTGTTCTAAAAGGCCTTTCAGGGAGTCTTCTTCAGTATTTTTGATAAATTTGGCTGTTGAACATCAGAAAAACAACTGCAACCTAACCTAAGTCTTCCAGGCTGTGATCTTAAGCCCATTTTTGCTTCTTCTATGGAGAGTGATTTATTTCTTTCTTTGTGCTAGAGAGCTGTTACTCCCCTAGACAGCTAGTCCTGTCTTCTGTCCACTAGACTAAATAAGCTCAAATCCCTAGATAATTTACTTGTCAGTCATATCTTGTACAATCCAGTTATTCTTGCTGATCTCCTCTGTGCTCTTCTTGACTCATCCACATTTTTCTCTGGATGTCTGAAGCTAGATGTGGTATTTTAGCTGAGGCATTACTAGTGCTGATTAAGCGTCTTCTAATTGCTGAGTTTTCAAAGCTCAGTTTGTATTTGAAATGTCAGAGTTGTGTCGAGCCTTAGCTCAGAAGATGCTGCTGGTATGAGGAAGTACACTGGGATCAGAGAACTCTGTACTGGGGGCAGAAGTCTGTCATGGCTGCAGCGCTTTCTTCCATCCCAGGAAACTTTCCTCTTTACCCTAGGCTAGTCTTTCACCATAAGGAGTTCCAGGATATAGCTGGGGGTGTGGTGTGGGTAAAGGTTAGCATCAGGAAGTAAGGTCAGAAGGGATGACAGCTGGAGAATGGACACAGCAGGCTTGTACGTTGGCTGGCTGAAGATAAGGAGGTGACTAAGGAAAGTTTGAATTGACTGATGGTAAGCTTGAGGTTCAAAGGCACTGTAATCACTTGTGGATGTTAAGTGGAGGAAAGGCAAAATCAGCCAAAATCCTGATATGGTTTCTGGTGCAGCTACAGGGTACACTGGTAACCCTGGTTCTGAGCATGGCTATTTCAGGTGGCAGTTGACAATCATCCGGAATTTCTCGTTGATTTGCAGTGGGGACTTGTGTAGGATATGACTCAGAACAGAACTGCTCAACAAACTGCTCAAGTCAGAGTTTATCTATCGTCTGCTTTGAAAGGGATGGTTTGAGGTTTGCAGAGGGAGGGGAAAAAAGTAAAACCTTGTTGTAGCAGAGTTGTTCCTTTTTTTTTTTTCTTCTTTATCCCTAATGAAATCTTCTATAGATGCTTCAGCAGTTGGTGAACCCATAGCCTGTCCCAGTTGTTCCAGTGACCATGTGGTAATCCTGCCTTCAGAAGTAAGCTCCAGCACGCCTGTGCCACCCAGCCATGATGGCACAAGTGAGGATCTGTCAGACTCTGTCCTGGAGGGAGGCAGCCAGCAGGAGGGCCTGGAGGATGTGCCTGCTCTGGCCAGGGAGAGTAGGAAGTTCTACATCGGTGGGGAGGACAGCTCAGAGATGGATACCAGTAACAGCACCAGGATCCCAGAGCTGAGTGGCGAGCATGACAGCACTATCCATTCCTGCTCCCGCAGTACAGATGGAGGCTGTGGGAAGAAGGAGCTGGGCATGAAGAGCCAGTACTTGTCCCTCAGCCACACAGACATCAATGCGGGCAGCTTGATGGGGAGTTACCATTACAGTGCTTCTCGTGGACCTTCTTCACAGATCTCTATGAACTCTGACTCAGAGGAAACATGGAACCTCGGTCCTTGTGAGTATGTCAGAGCTGCACAGGGTTTAGGGGTGTTGTGAACTGTTTCTAGTGCTTGCAGGCTGTCCTGCTTCCAGTTTAATGTGGAAAGAGATTATCAACCACAAGCTTCAGTGGCTGGTTCTTGTGGGCAGAGTGCTTCACATCCCTCTCTGTTCAGTCCTCATGCCTGAAGGAAGGGAAAACTGAGTCAGCACCTAATTGGTCCCTAATATTGCTCAGACTTTGACTAATGGGATCTTTTTCTGGGAGCTGCACTGCTCAGTTACCAATACACATGGTTCTTTTAGCACTAGTGAGCTGCCAGCTGGAATGTTGTTTTTGGAGAAGAATACACACAAAATTCCTCTGCTTCTAGTTTCTGGCCTAAGCATAGAGTAAGGCTAGTGTGTTTACAGGAGGCTCTCTTTAGAGGTTTTACAGCCACTTGTGTTTTCCTCAGTGGTTTTGGTGAGTTCAGATGACAAAGCATGTCCAAAAGGGAAAAAAAAAAAAAAAGGAGACTGAGTGAGGGATATCATACAAAGCAGCAACTACTGGGATGTCCACATGTGCTTTATTTGAAAGGCCTTGGATTTCTGTTGTGACAGAGACTGTTTTTGCTTGGGTATCAATACATAGCTTACAAAATAACTGAAGTTGGAGAGGACCAGTGGGTAGTCAACTGGTTCATTCCACAAGTGACTCTATTGAAAGTGCACTCTAGTAAGACCTAGAAAACCCATCAGCTTCTCCATCTAGAGATCTTTACTGGCTTTTCAAGTCTGCTCTGCTTCTGAAGAGGACTCGGTATAGAACTAGTCTTTAGGACCACTGTGTTCAGTCTTGTGCACTCAAAATAAGCAAGCAGTCTTGTTTTAGGTCAAATCACAAGATTCAAAACTGAGGCCATGAAAACATATATTTTGAAAAGTTGATTAGTGTAGTATTTCTGGTAGAGAACAGGCCCTAGTCGGAGGTTTGTTCTCTTGGACAGTATCATGGCTATTGTATATATGACTTGGTCATACAATTGCATAGCAGACCCAAGTTAGGTTTTTGAGCAACTTTCTTCATGTCTTCTGCAGTCCCTTTCAGCCTTACTGTAGTCTGAGTCAGAATTAAAGAAGCTGACCATCTGAAATGAGAAATGTCTTTTTGGCTTTGTGGGCAAGCTGTGGAATTGCTCTCCTGCCAAATCTGTCAGCAAAGCAGTGTTCCCCTCTGATTAAACAATTGAGCGTAGGTTGAAGATGAACTAGACCAAAGAACATCTGAAGGGGTGAGTGTCAGAGTGATAGAATCCCCTCATATTTGGTGTTCCAGGCCACAGCCCGGAAAGCCTTAGCTCTGACCTTGTTTTGAGAAGAGATACTTGAGGGAATATCTTGAGAGGATAATGCTGCTCAGCTAGTGCCAGGTCTGCATGCTTTTCAGCTTCTGGTCAGTGGGAAGAGTTTTGATCTCACCCTTTGCTCTCCTCAGCTGCAAACAGTATGCTGAACACAAGGGACTTCCGTTCTGTGGATCATCGCCTGAAACTGTACCTGGATATGGAGGTTTTTGAGGAGAATGATGAGGAGTTCCAGTGCTTCCTCAAGGTGAGCTCTGGCAGCTCCTCTCCTACAGCCTGTGAGCAGTCCTGCTCCTAGGCTATCCTAGTTGTGCTGCAAGTTCTGCTCTGAGGTGGTCTGGAGACTGAGGGCTGCAAAGGAAGCTGAAGCATGTCTGGGTCGGCTCTTTCCATGGGTGGACTGGCAAGAGGCAAGCCAGTGCTATCACTTGTCCTCTCTGTGCTCTAGGTGACCATGGTGAAGTTTGGTCGACAAGGAGAGTTCCTCTCAATTCTGGTTGCCTCTAACCTCAGAATCTATGTGCTGGAAGTTACTGGGGTTATCAGGTGAGGAGAATGGTGGCGAGTGAGACCTTGCAGCAAGGCTGTGAGTGCTGGGTAGTGCCTGCCTCCGCCGGCCTTACCCGAGAGGTGTGGTGATATGCAAAAGCTATTCTGGTAAAGCCCCCTGCTGCAGTCTGTTGTGGGAGAGATGGGGCAGCCTGCTGAGGGCTGTGCTCTGTGATTAGGGGACAACCTGCAGACTGGCTGAAGAAGGATGACTCTCACTACCTGTCTGATATTTCCCATCTGGAAGTGGGACTTTGCCACCAGAGCTTGCGAATGGAGTTTGAGAACCCAAAAGCCTCCTACAATCTGCTGATCCGGAGCCAAAGTTGCTGTGACCAGTTCCTGCAGACCCTGACATGTAAGAGTGGATCAGAAGCAGGGGGGTGGGAGAGGATTTGGAGGATTTTCTCCAGGAGAGCTATGAGGAAATCTGAAGTTGGATGTATGTTGGAAATTCACATCTTGGCAGCTCAGAAAAAAGTCTGGGGGAGAACCTCACTGGTATCATGAATTCCAGTGTCTCTCTATAGACTAGAGAATTCTCCTGAGCTGTTACATACTGCCCCTGGGCTTGCAATAAAAGATCTCTCCCTTCTACCCATCTTTAGATCTTATGCAAGAGCTGCCTGCCAAGAACAGGAGTAAGGTGAAGGAAATCCCCACTGTGGAAATGAATCCTCAGCATTGGCTCTGGTAAGAGCAGTCTCTGAAAGGTTGGGGGTTTGGATAGAAAAGGACGTCTGATTGTCCAGCAGTGCCTGGGAAGCAGAGCGCTCAAAACAGGGCAGCAGAGGCACAGCAGGAGTAGCTGCCAGATATGTGCAATAGGCTTATGGCAGCTGGCTCAGGTGTCTGCTGCACAGGGGTGAGCAGGCAAAGGGGTTTCACTGGAGTTGCTGAGCAAGGCAGTGCCTATTTGAGAGTTCTACTGTTGTATCTCCTCCAGGCCTCTGCTGGACTCCAGGAACACACATTCTGCAGCTGCAGGTGGCACTTGTTTCTTCTACCTGCTGGCCTATCTGATTCAAGGTACAGGAGATCTCAGTGGCTAGATCTACCACACCTTCTGTTTTCTTCTTAGGTGCTTATGTTTTTGGTATTCAGCATGTGGGAATGCAGCTGGGCCATGGCTTCACCAGCAAGATGTGGCAGGGGCATGGGTGAAAGCCTTTTAGTGCTGAGATATAGGACAGTAGTATGCTTCTTCCTATATATCCACTGTATCTCCTAGCCCTTTTCTACACAGAAGTCCAGACTCTAGGGAGCATTTTGTCCTGCAGATTTGGTGAAAACCTAGAATGGCTTCTTGGAAGCTGGTGGTGATCCAAGGGTTGTATTACTGCCATGAGCTCAGCGGTCACACACAGCTGACAAGGTGTCAGGAGCTGAAAGGCTCTTCAGTTTGTGAGGAAAAAGCAGATGTCTAATCTCTTACACAATGGAATAAGAGAAGCTTGCTGGAGTCCACCAGTTCTTTGCCAGATCTTGCTGATGTCCATCCACATGAGCTATACTTGGCATTTGAGAATTCCTTGAACAATTCCAATGTCCTCTTAACTTGAAACCCTGTTTTTGTCACTGCTCTTGCAGCTTCTTTTGCCGTTGGCCACCAGGAAGATATAAGAGAAAGAGAATTATAAGGAATCAGTGAGAAGTATGTTTCTTAGTCTCAATCTAAGCTGAATAAATAGCCAGTGGGAAGAATAAGAATTTAAAAGTATGCTTTTGTTACTCAACAGTTGTTTTTTTTTTTTTCCTTTTTAGAGTACAGTGTCCCAAACTGGACACAGTTCAAGTTGAGGCCTTGTGCCAAGTAGAGAGGACTAATTGAACATCCCATCTCTGATATTCCTATTAATTCCCAAGAGTGAACTATGACAAGAAAAGCAACATGTTGCTGTAGCAGTTTCTGATTCCCTGCTACCTTAGCTAGTTCTGTGCATCTGACTTACTCCCAGATTCTAGTGATTTTCATTTGCATCCACTGGAAGCAAATGGGTGATACTTATACTCCCTCCAAAACTATCCTGCTTTCTGCTATATTTATGACATGTCCCATCTTGGTATTTAATTTTATTTACACCGTGTTCCATCCATTAGATCTACTGGCAGGCAAATTCAGTCCAAAAAAGGTGGCCTTTTAGCTAGAGCTGCTGACTTTTAATTAAGGAATAGTAGGTTGTTGAAGAGGTCCAAATACTGAAGTTCCTTTTCCTGCCTCACATGAGAATATTGGCTGGACAAGGCTAGCTGGGTGGCAGCCTTTTGTGTGCATGCTCTAGCAGTGAGTTTGGTTGAGACCAGGTACATTTATATACCCTTCTTTAGTCTGGAAGCTGCATGCCGCTGTTCACCCAGTTACTGTTGCTGGAAAGGATTGCCCTAGGGAAGGAGTGGAAAGCAAAGCTGGTTCTGTAGTGACTCAGGCTCTGAGCAAAGCCTCTCATTCTCTCATATCCTTTTAGGGGCATCTGCTTCCCCTGTGACCCTGCTGAGCACACAAAGCATGCTGTTTCTGCTGGAAGAAAATCACCAGTGGCAGGTGCAACCCCCCTTGGATGCAGATCATGAGGCAGAAATGCCTTCTAGGAGCAACATCCAGTTGAAGGAGAAGCAGCCAATCAGCAGTATTAGCAATGTCATAACCTATCGTCTCTGTCCTTGTGACATCAAGCTGATGCTTTATGATGAGGTAACCAAGGGGAGATCATGGGGCACACAAGATGCTAGGGGCTGGATTGTGCTCAAATCCTGTTACTGCCAAGAGCATTTTGAGGCTGTCATCTCCCATCCTAACCCAGGGCCCTGAACCACAGAGGAGAGGGAGTGCAGCAATATGCTGCTATACAAAAGTCATGCAGGGACACTTTCATGGCTGGTAGCATGGCAGGAGAAGGATATCACTTAAAAACTGGGAAGAGCTGGCAGCTGTGCTGTAGAGTAGCAGCTCAGGGCTGATAAGTGCCTTTGAGGTGGGGCCCTGCTCATCCATCTCTGTCTCTTTCCTCCCTTACAGGTGCTGAAGGTGGAGAGCACTTGGCACATCCGCACAGAGTGCCCTGAGCTCCTGCTAGAGCTGGTGGAGTGGATCCGCAGGCCCTGGGAAGAGATGTTCTCTATCGAGCTACGGAGAGCTGTGTACGAGGGACTGGAGTGAGCTTGCCAGTTGTAGGCAGGCAAGACCTGGAGTCATGAGTGCTGCTGTGCTGGCAGCAGTGCACAAATGTGTCCCCTTCCATCTGATCTTGCTGTCCTATGGCCTTTGCTTTCTACTCTAGTCTTGCCCCTGACCCTTTCTGTTGAGGAGGAGGGGAGCACACAACGATCCAGACTTTGCACAGTCACTCACCTGCACTGGGCTGGCCATGGAAGGAGGTGGTTGGAGATGTCCCTTGTAATACTGTGTAAGCTACAGAGTTTTAACTTGGTGGTATTTGCTAGTCTCCTTCAGGATAGTACAAAGTATTATTGAAGAGGGAAGCTGAACCAGAGAGTGTTCAGCGGGCTGTGGCGTAACTCAGGCAAATCAGCAGGCCAGAGGCAGTTGGATGCGGTCTTCCTAGCAGTATTTGCTGCCTTCCTAGCTGTCTCAGAACAGCTGCCAGTGTCTGCCGATGATTCTTTTCTTTTTCTTTCTCCTTCTTTTATCCACAGCTTCCCAAAAGCACCTGCTTCAAACAGGAACCTGACTGCACAAAGGGATAAGGCATATGTTGTACTCTTAACCCCACAGAGAGCTCTTGCCTGCCTGCCTGGCAGGGCATGGCTCAGTCTGCTGCTGTAGTCCTTCACTGCCACTGGGGAGGGAGGAGAGCTGGGAGGCTCTGACCACAGAAGTGTGTTGCTCATTGTTTAGGGGGTCAGGACCCTCATGGACACTGGCAGGTAGAAGTGAGGCTTAGACTTTTCTGAGCAGTCCAAAAGCAAGAGTCTATTTTAACATGAGTTTTACTATTTTCTATTGTAATAAAAAGCTTATATTTATTGAATTGCCATATTTTCCTCACCTCATCCTCTTGCATTGCTGTGATGTCCTAGTGAGGTCTTGCATACTAGCTTCATCGGTGTCCAGGAGCCAATTCTGGGGCTGGCAAGGCAGCAAGGCCACAACCAACCCAGCTATACCATCATCAGAGCCTTAGGAAAATAGGAAGTTCAACTTCATAGTAGTGTAAAAGCCACCCCACAGCACGCCGCTGGGTGCTTTCTTGGAATCTGTTTATTTTTAGACTTGTCACTTTGAGAAGCAGTTTCAGTTGCTGAAGGCTCACAGTGGCCAATATTTTTATCTAGCCTTCTATAGACTGGATTGACAAGATCTATAGTGTCTTGAGGCAGATGTCACAATGCATTCCACTTTGTCCCCTCTTCCTAAATGGGCATATGGCTGCTGCTCTCCGTTCCTTTGCAGTGATCTCAGACTGCAAATGGCAATGAGCTCAGTGGAAGCACTGCCAGTACACAGCACTTTGTCTGGGGGAAGGAGTCTCAGAGAGCAGCACCAAGTAATGACCAGTAAGGTTTTTCTGTCTTCGTCTTGCCATTTAAGGTGCCTGTGTTAAGTATTATCTTCCCCTGCCATAACTGTGTTTTATGTAAAGTACAAGAGTCAAAACTGGAGTTTCCAGACCAGTCTTTGTCTCCTCTGTGCACACTGATCCCCTGACATAGCTCCATCCAGCTAGTGTTTTCCACCCTAATCAAGCTGCACCCCTGCTCTGCTGCACCTGGGTATGTGTTGAGGTACCTGACAAAGTCTGGATTGTCAGAACTAAAGGTTTCAGCTGCTTGCCTGCCCCTGCCTGTTCTCAGGCTATTTTACTTACTTTTTACCATCATCCTTGCTCCTGCTCCTGGCCCTTTCTCTCTGCAGGTCCCTCTCCTTGGCTCAGCACCAGCACATTGGTTCTCACCCACTCCCTGGCTACTGCCAGAGGAAGCTCACAGGTGCTGCTGTAACCCCTCTGCTGCCTCTTCATCAAGCACTCGTTTTTTTTCCCTTAATCTGATAACAACCAGGGCATACCCTCACTCCCTCTGTAGTTTCTCTCTGACCTTGAATGCTTCTGTGGAGCCGCTCATGCTGGAACTAGTGATGGGGTAACTGGTCTCATTGTGCCAACACAGTGTGTACAGAAGCACACCTCAGTCATCCGTCTGCTAGGCTGTGAGCAGACAGAGCCTGGGGGCTGGCTGTCAGCTCTCTAACTGGGAGAGCCCTATTTCTAATGGGTGTTTACCTCCAGCAGAGCCTTCCTGCAGCGGCCGCTTGCTGCCCTTTGCACTTCTCTGCTGGAGCGTGCCTCTGGCTGTTATCAGGTCACTAAAGTGGCTGTGGAGCTGTCCTGTATCAGGACAAACAGTCCCTAATGGAGCCGTCTGCTCCCTGTCCCAGTGCCAGAAACGCTGATTAGTAGGGGAAGAGTGGGGACAGGCTGCGTGTGGCACGGCCCTGGGCCAGGTGAGGCGATGGCTCAGCTGCGGCCATGCCAGGCAGTCAGGCTCCTCTCCCAGCTGAGCAAACACAGCTCGGCGGCTGCCCTGGGAGCAGCGACTGTCCCAGCAGAGCCCACCCAAGTCAGGAAGGAGCCCGCTGCCGATGCCCTGAGGCGTGCTGGGGGCAGAAGGTGGGCTTCCCCCAGGCCTGGCAGCTCTGCTTATCCGCACTCTCGCCGCGTTCCCCCTCTCCGCTGTCTCCCCCGTAACTGCGTGCTGTGCGCCCGTTCCAGCGCCAGGCTTTGCCCCACGGCCTACTCCCGGTCCTGCGGTCGGTGACGGCGCCCCCGCTTCCCCTCGGCCGTTCCTTACGCAGCAGCAGCTTCCCCGGGTTGCACAAGGCGGCTCTCCCGTCAGTGCCGGGGGCGGGAGGACGCGGTGCTCTGCCCGGGTGCCACGGGGATCCCCAGGGAGGACGGACCCTCGGTCCCCGGGGATCCCCTGACCAGGCAGCCCTCCGGAGCCAGTTTTAGCGGCGCGGAAAGCCAGCCCGGCACCCCAAAGCCACGGCCACGAGAGCCGGCGGGGCCGGAGCGCGCGGACACCGCGCCCGCTTCCCAGCCCGGCGGCACCTCGCCCCGAGCGGAGAGGCTCCGGGGGCCGCGCTCCCCGCCCCGGCCGTGAGTCACCGGGGGCGGGCGAGAGCGGCGGGAACTCGGCGGGAAGCGGCGCGGCTCGCGGCGGGCCCGTAGGTGCGTACCGGCGGGCGGGCGGCGCGGGGCGGGGCGGCCCCGGGCCCCTTTGTTCGGCGGGAGGCGGCGGCGTAACGCCCCGCCGCTTTGTCCGCCGCGCCGCCGGCGGGAGCCGCTCGTCCCGGCGTGGGGTGAGTGGGGCGGGGGGAGCGCTGGGGCTGGGAGCCGCCGGGTGCGGTGGGGTGCGGGCCCCGGGCTCGGGCTCGCGGTTGGGTCGGGCTCGGGGCGCGGTTGGGTCGGGCTGGGGCGCGCGGTGCTGCTCCGCGCGTGGCGGCTCGGCCACCTGCCCCGGGCGGCGGCCTGCGTCACCTGCGTGCCCCGCGTCCCTCCCCGGGCAGCCTGGGTACCCCGGCCCGCCCCCTGCACCGGCCCCGGGGCGCCGCGCCGCCGGGCGAGGAGCGGCGACTGACACAAAGCGTCGTCCCTGCGGCGGGGCCCGGCGGCGGAGCAGGTGGCAGCGGCGCCCCGCGGGGCGCTCGGCCGGGGGAGCGGGGTGGCCGAGGAGCGGGTTCGGGCGCCCGTTGCTCGGGGCTGGCGGAGTCCCGGTGCCGGCGCGTGCCAGTCGCTGGCGCGAGGCTCGGAGCAGAACAATAGCGGCGGGAGAGATCTCTCGGGGCGGTCCGCGAAGCCGCCACCTGCCGCCCTCGCATCGGCCTCACGTTGGCGGCTGGGCTGTGCGCCGTCTCCCCGCGGATCTGGCCAGAAGCTGCTGTGCTTTCCCCGCAATTTCCTCCCCGACATCTGGCGTCAGCTGTAACTTTGTGCAATTCCCTGCCTGCCTCGTGTTGCCACTTGCCGTCACCCTGGTCCCTCGTGCTCCACTTCCCTCGCCGTGCCCGAGCCACGGGGTGCGGCACGGCCCTGGGACCAGGTGGCAGACGAGCCCCTGGTTCCACTGGGCTGTCCCCTCGCCCGCCAGAGCCGGCACTGCCCTGCTCCCGTGTTTACCCTTGCCGTGGTGACTCTTCCCCCAGATACATCCTGTCCGGAACGGGTGAGTGTCCCGGCTTTTCGCCTACTCCCCGCATCCTGGCTGGTGGCAGTAGAGCAGGAGGTGCTGGGGGCTGCTGGTGCCCTCATCTTTATGCTGTACAGAACCAGGGAGTCACCGGTGGGTAAGGGATGGGTGTAGGCACTGCGTGGGGGCTTCTGCTGCTTTTGGGGGGCTGGGTGAGATGCGCTGCTGCCTGCTCTGTGGCTCATCGTCTGCCTTCCCACAGGACTGAGCCGACTGCCTAGCCAGGATGAGCTGGAGCTTCCTGACGCGGCTCCTGGAGGAGATCAACAACCACTCAACCTTTGTGGGCAAGATCTGGCTCAGCGTCCTCATCATCTTCAGGATTGTGCTGACGGCCGTGGGGGGTGAGTCCATCTACTACGATGAGCAGAGCAAGTTCGTCTGCAACACGCAGCAGCCAGGCTGCGAGAACGTCTGCTACAATGCCTTTGCCCCACTCTCCCACGTCCGCTTCTGGATATTCCACATCATCATGGTGGCCACCCCCTCGGTGCTCTACCTGGGCTTTGCCATGCACCGCATTGCCCGTATGCCCGAGTCCTCACGGCGCCGGGCGCCGGCAACTCAGCGCAGCCGCATGCCGGTGGTGCGGCGCGGAGCTGGGCGGGACTACGAGGAGGCGGAGGACGATAATGAAGAGGACCCCATGATCTTCGAGGAGATCGAGGTGGAGAAGGAGAAGGGCACCGAGGGCGGCGAGAAGCACGACGGCCGGCGCCGCATCAAGCAGGATGGGCTGATGCGTGCCTATGTGCTGCAGCTGCTGTGCCGCATGCTGCTGGAGTCGGCCTTCCTCTTCGGGCAGTACCTGCTGTTCCGCTTTAAGGTCAGCCCCTCCTACGTGTGCAGCCACAGCCCCTGCCCGCACATGGTCGACTGCTTCGTCTCGCGCCCCACGGAGAAGACCATCTTCCTGCTCATCATGTACGCCGTCAGCGGGCTCTGCCTCTTCCTCAACATCTGCGAGCTCCTGCACCTGGGCGTGGGGCGCATCCGCGATGCGCTGAGCCAGCCCAACAGCCCACCTGCCAGCAGCCCCGCACCGCACTACGCCAAGAAGCCTCCTAGTGCACCGCCCACCTACCACTCCCTGAAGAAGGAGCCGCTGAAAGCCCCGCTGCCTGACGGCAAGATAGACTACCGGGAGAACCTGGCCAACTCGGCTGCCGAGCGCTTCGCCCTGGCTGGCGCTCCCCGCGAGCACGAGCTGGAGCGGCTGCGTGAGCACCTGCGCTTGGCTCAGGAGCACCTGGAGATGGCCTTCCATCTGCAGCCGCCCCCCCGGCCTCCCAGCCCCTCACGCAGCAGCAGCCCCGAGGCCAACGGCATGGCTGCTGAGCAGAACCGCCTCAACCTGGCACATGAGAAGGGTGGCGGCTGCGAGCGCAGCACAGGTGAGCCTAGGGGACCAGGTTCTGGAGGGGCGATGGGGCACCCCAGGATGGCTGTTGATCTGCATCTTGTTCCCACAGGGCTGTGAGTGATGAGGATGGACGGTGCAGGACAGTGGTGTGACACAGCGTGGGACAGTGACGTGTATCTGCCTAGTGGGGCTACTCGGGGCGTCTCTATCCCGGTGGGCAGCAATGGGGACAGGGGCTTGGGGAACCTTCCTTCACTATTAATTTTTTTTTTTTTAAAGGAATATCTTATTTTTGTACATTTTTATAAACTCAGCAGCGTGCACCCTGGCATTTTTATACACCCCTCCTGATTCCCACTCTGAGCCCACATCTCCCCTCCCTGTCTCCTGTTGTATCCCCATGTCCCTCCCCACGCCCTGTGCCTGCAGCACCTCTGACTCATGCCTCCCCTCCACTCTGTGCATGTGTGGGTTACAACAGCAGTAAGGATGCTCACACTGCACCCAGGTCTGGCTGGTGAGGCTGCAACACAGGTTGGCACTGAGCCTGAAGTAGAGGTGACGGCAGGGACCTGTGAGAGACGTATCCCAGTGGCACCACTGCTGGGGGGTGCCCATATAGTAAGCACACATAGGTTGCGCAGGGCCCCTTTCAGCTCCCCTCTCCAGGCTGCTCTTTTTAGGGAGCACAGGGGTCTGTGTTTGTTCTTCCCATCTCCTCCACTTCCCTGGCAGCAGCTCTGCTTGGGCTTTGGACCAAAGCCGATCCTCTCCAGCCTGGTGTGGGGCTAGGAGCCCTGCGTGGGTCTGTGCAGTGCTCAGAGCGGGTCGGTGGGGAGACACTTGGGCATTCTGACCATCTCATGGGTCACGCGGTGAATTTTGTAGCATTGTTTCGTACTTGGATAATCGTGACTTTTTTTTTCCTTTTTTAATTTTTTTTTTTATATCTATATTCAGTAAAGCCTGGAGACGTTTTGTACTGAACTTCTGCATCCGGTCCTCTGGGAGGAAGGGGTGGGGAAGGGGATCCTGCGCAGATGGGCTGGGGCGGGCCAGCTGCTTGCGTGGGGCTGGCGGTGGTGGGATGGGGACGCCCTGCTTGGCCCGGGGTGACTCAGTTATTCCAACTGTGCGGAGGCGGCTTTGGCCAAAGGCAGCCTCTGCTGGCGTGGCAGGAGTAGGATTGCTCCGATTGCCACATTCCTGCGCAGCTGTGGATTCAGCAGGGCTTCCCTGTGCTCCCCATCCCAATGCAGCTGGAGTGACAGATGCTGCTCTTTGGCTCTCCCCTTGCTCAGGATGGATCAGCCCTGGCGCTTCCACCAGTCCCCTCCCCGGGATGTTGGGAGCAGAGCAGGGCTGCTTGCAGAGCACCATGCTATGCTGCTGAGTGCCCGCAGCTCGCCCTCCCCCTCCCTCCTCCAGCCCAAAGCCTCTGGGTTTGCACCCCGCTCCATAACCGCACTGCCTCTGAGGCTGTTCCTGATGGAAGCTGGTGTTCAAAGTTTGCTTTTGTAAAGAAAACAGATTTATTTCTCTTGCCTCACTGATCTTGCAAACAGGTTCTGCTGTTGCTTGCGTGCCACCAGCCTCGCCACCTGTGTGAGCCCCAGCATGAACATGCCCTGGCACATCCATCTGCCCCTGTCCTGTCCCTGGGAGCAGGGGGAGGTGGCTGTGCTCTGCAGCTTGTCTTTCTTGTGGGAGGAGAGAGATGGGTGAGCTGGCTCCAGGCACTGGGCTGCCATTGCAGGGCACAGCTGGCGTGCTGTGGGCTGGGCACAGCCCTGGGGCAGGGCTGCAGCACCCACACAGCCTGGAACCATGAAATCCTGGCTGTCACAGGGAGGGTGGCACCACCAAAACTTCCACCTGGGTCCCTCTCCCTGCCCTGGGCTGCGCAGTGCCCATGTGAGTGACTCCTCCATCCATGGGATGGGCTCATCATCTGGCACTAGGGCAGTTCAGAGGCAGCAGGGAGACCCACGCGGGTTCAGCCGTGCTGTGCCAGCCACTAGACACAGGTGCAGTCCTGTGCCAGGATGTTGGGCACCGTCTCATACTTGAAGGAGTAGCCACCATCGGAGGTGGTGCGGACGCGCAGTGAGCGCATGGTGCCAGGCAGAGCGGCGCAGCACAGCTGCACACCCAGCCGGTGGCTCAGCCCATGGCCTTCGGCGCAGCTCCCGTGGCAGTAGTGGAAAACGAAGCTGCTGGGGTGCACGATCCAATTGTCCCAGCCCAGCTCCTCGAAGGAGATGTTGAGGGAGGCACGGCGGCAGTTGGTGTGGGCAGCCACATCCTCTGACGGGCGCTGCAGCAGGCTGAGTGCAGCCGGTGACCAGGGCACAGCGGAGCGGCGAGCCCGCCCAGCTGCCTTGGCACGGGTGGTGGCCACCAGGAAGGGCATCTTGTCCCCGTCGGCCAGGCAGGGGCAGCTGGGGCAGCGCACCAGGAGCACGAAGAGCGGCTGTGCCAGCTGGGGCAGCGCATCGGGGCCAAAGTCAAACACCGTCCAGTGCTCTGATGTCTGCAATGCTGTGGCCACCACTGGCACCCTGCCCTGTGGTGAGAGGGTCAGCACAGCGGGGGCCGAGTGGTTGGGAGCAGCTGAGGTGCCGCTGTAGAACCAGAGCTGGGTGGATGTCAGCGTGCGGCTCAGGACGTGCTCCGAGGGCTGGAAGAGGTAAGTGAAGATGCCTTCTTCCTCCAGCAACTTATCTGGCTGTGTGGGCTCGCACGGCACATCTGTGGGGAAAGAGTGGCTCAGGGTGCCATGCCCCAGCATGGGGGCACCTGCAGGTGCCGAGGGGGGCATCGGTGGGCACAGGCAGGTTGCCCTGCTGCAGGCACAGGGGAGCTGATGACATCCAGTGCCACACGGAACCTGCTGCTCTGTGTCCTGCAGCCAAACCCTGCAGCAGATCCAGCCCTGTGCAAGGCTCTGCCTGGCTCGTGCTGCCAGCCAGGCACAGCTGCGGCACCTGACACCCCGTGGCCTTGGGAAGGGGGGATTCAGCCACTTGCTTCATATGGCCAGGGTTGGCTGAGCTGCCTAGTGAGGTCACCAAGCCCCTCCATACCCTGGGATGGTCTGGTGATGGTGTACCCATTCCACTGTGCCCTGCTCTGTCCTCCTGCACTCTGCTGCAACCCCGTGTATCCTGTTGCAACCTTGAGCATCTGACTGTGGCCCCATCCCTAGGCATCCCACTCCATCCTTCAACATCATACCCCATCACTTAGCACCCCATTCCCAGCACCCTGCCCCATTCTCTACCATCCCATTCCAGTGTCCAGCCCTGCCTGCTCCTAAACCATCCCCATCTCCCTGTGTCCCCCTGTTCCACCTCTGGGCACTCTCCTATGTCACCTCCCTGTCACCTGGCCCTGCCACATCCCGATTGCCCCAAAGCAGCACCCACCGCACCCCCTGCATGCTCTCCATCCCACCAGGGCTCTCACCTGTGGAAGGGAAGAGAATCACCTGGGATGTGTCCTCCTGCTCCTCGGGTAGCACCTCCACCTCTTCGAGGACATCTCTACGATGCACCCTCCTCGCGTCCTTTTGGGGCTCCTGCATGGTTGGGGGGGGGCTCAGATGCTCCAGCACCCGTGCCCGCACCTTGGCCAGGACAAGCTGCCGGTCGGCACCAGCCCCGGTGCAGCTGCCCAGGGCACTGGCAGGCAGCACGGCAGGCAGCAGGTGCAGGAGGAGCAGCATGGCCGTGGGGCAGCTTGAGAGGCTCTGCCGTGGGCTCCTACTTGCCAGCCCAGCCTGTCTGCCCACTGCGCTGCCCCTGGGGTAGGGTGGCATTGAGACGTATCTGACACTGACGCAAATGTCTGCTCGCCGTGAATATTATCTCTGGGCAGTGAAAGCACTGAGACGTCTGGAATGTGAGGACTGCAAGGACAGTGTGGTCTGGGGGGGGACGGCACCCGGGCAGGGGGGTGGGTGGGGTGCATGCTGCTGGAGTGGTGAGTGCATGGGGTTGGGGGCAGGCAGGGATGGAAGGGGTGTGGGGGCCTGCAGCTGGGTGCCTCCGTGCTGGAGTCTGGGGGCCAGCAGGAGGCTGAGGGTGCACTTCAGGCAGAACAACAGTGTGGGCAGCATATGGGGGTGGCAGGCTGGGTGCCCTCATAGTGGGTAGGGATGGGACGCCCCAAGAATGCAAGGTTCAGAGCAGTGGCATTGCCACAGCAACCGGGCTCCTGGGAACACTAGGAAGGGTGGGAATAGGGAGCCTCTGCCTGGGGACAGGCCATGGCTGGGGACAGCATCAGACAGAGGTTGGGATACTGTGGCAGTTACGGGAGAAGGGTCTCACAGCGTCACTTGGGCTGGCTGGCTGCAGCATATCCCATCTCTATACTGTGTGCTGTGCACAGCGCATTGCCATGGGCTGAACCCACACCCATCAGGAACAGGTCTACTGCACCCCACTGCTGCTGTGCTGCCTGCTTGCTGGTGCTATACATAGGGCAGCCCTGCCCCGTCGAGGCACTGCATGGAGCAGGCTCAGTCTTATCACCCTGCCGTGTCATCGGAGGGTATTTTTGGGGACGGCAGCTGCAGGCATTCCTAACGGTCAGTCCCTGCATGCTGACGCTGGGGAGCAGAGCTGGGCGAGCAGCAGAGTGGGGTGCTGGCACCGAGAGCTGCAGGACAGAGGTGTTGGTGTGAGGTGGGTGCCTGAGGCAGGAGATGGTGCTGGGCAGGGTGATCGGAGGAGGGGGAGGCCAAGGGGGGCTGAGCCATGGGGCTGTGTGTACTGGCGCGGCTTGGGGGGGAACCTGGCTCTGGCCCCCGGGGATGAGTTCTGTCCCACATTCCCCTTCAGCCCAGCCAGGGAATGTCTGGGTTTCTCTTTGTCCCTGCTCTCCCCGAGGGGGACAGAGAAGCCTCTGTGCAGCGCTGGCTGCAGCACAGGCAGGGGCTGAGGTTTACGCTTGCCCAAGAAAGGCTCCAAGCACAGAGCCCTATTGCTGCCCATGGTGCATGGGCATAGGTACCTGCAGCACTGGACATGGAGGTGGTACCCTCCGAAAGCAGGACTTGTTCTCCATTTGTCCCTCTGCACCCTGCGGTGATGTCCAGTCCTGGCCTTGGACGTGCAGGGGCTGGAGTTGGGACCGTTGCTCAGACAGGGCCCCTCTTGCCATGCACCCCCCACTGAGCCGGGCAGGAAGCACCCGGATGCGTCCGGATGCCTCCAGCCCCATGACAGCCCCTTATCAGCACCTGTGCACTAAGCCAGTCCAGATGCGGCAGGAATGCGGCTCTGCCACCACCCGATACTGCAGGAATGCCCCAGCGGGTGGGGAAGGGCCATGCTGGGACCCGTTCTTCCTCAGCCAACCCCATCCCCAGCACTGCAGGGATCCAGCGAGCCCCGTGCCCCATGGGAAGGTCCCACCTCCCAGCCCAAGCTTAATGCAGCGTTGCTCTGGTTGGGATGCTTTGCAGCACAGCCTGATCCCACTCTCTGTCCTCAGGCTGAAGCTCCTGGCTCTCCTCCTGCCCCAATCCCAGGGTGATGGAGAGCCACGGGGCAGCCCCCCGGTTCCTGGCCTACCCACGCGCCTTCACGGCACAAAGCGGCACCGACGCCATGTTGAGGTGCCAGATCGCAGGTGACCCCCGGCCCAGTGTCCTCTGGGAGAAGGACACAGCCCCGATCCAGCCTTCGGGCCGCTTCTGTGTGGAGGCCAAGGGGGATGTGTACAGCCTACGGGTGTCCTGCGTCACCCCGCAGGATGGCGGCCTCTATGTTTGCAAGGCCAAGAACTGCATTGGTGAGACCTATGCTGCCGCCACGCTGCGAGTGGAGGCTGGGGAGCATCAGCAAGAGGAGGAGGAGGAGGAAGGCCATGCTGGCGGCCAAGCTCCCATCTTTCTGGTGGGGCCCTCATCTGTGCGGGTGTGCCGTGGGGAAGACGTGACCTTCTCATGCCGAGTGTTGGGGCAACCCTGCCCGCTGCTGGAGTGGGAGAAGGATGGCTGCAAGCTGTGTGACCTCTTTGAGAGCGGCCACTTTGCAGTGGGCCGGCAGCCTGAGGACTGGCACTACCTCAAGCTGTTTGGAGTCCGACCCCCGGATGCGGGGGTCTACGTGTGCCGGGCACGCAGTGGCTCCAAGGAGGCCCTGGCTGCAGCTGTGCTCCTGGTGGAGCCCTGGTGCTCCCCTTCTGACAGCACCCAGCCACGGCGACCACAGCACGTGGGCACTGACACCTGGGCACCAGCACCCAACGGCACACCAAGAGCCAAGGCGTTCGCTGTCAGTGCAGGGAAGCACGCCAAGTTTCGCTGCTGTGTCACCGGCAAGCCCAAGCCAGAGATCATTTGGCAAAAGGATGGCAAGGTCGTGGCCCCTGGCCGCCGGCACCTGGTCTACGAGGACCGTGAGGGCTACTTCATCCTGAAGGTGCTGTATTGCCGGCCCCGGGACCAGGGGCTGTATGTTTGCACCGCCTCCAACACGGCCGGGCAGACACTGAGTGCTGTGCAGCTGCAGGTGAAGGGTAGGTGTGCACCCTGGGGCCGTGCTGGATACCCTGCATGGGGTTGTACTCCCTGAGGCCCCATACCGAATGCCTCCCGCCCAGCTGCCACATCCCAAAATAGCTGCTGGGAACAGGGGGCTGCCATCTCCCTTCCTCACGGCTGTGCTGTCGACATGGGAGGAATGCGGGGGTACTGCATGCATGGGTGCTCCCAGGGGTACTGTTCAGGGGGCCGGGAGGGTGGCAAGCAGGAGGATGCTGAGCACCCTCAGCACCCATCTCTCCCGGCGACAGAGCACCGGCTGCGGTTCCAGGTGCCACTGGAGGATGTGGAGGTGGCAGAGAGGGAGGATGCAGTCCTGGAGTGCCAGGTGCCACTCGGGAGCATCCCCACCTCCTGGTTCCTGGAGGACAGGGAGCTGCAGCCCAGCCACAAGTACGTGATGGAGGAGTGTGGCGTGGTGCGGCGTCTGACCATCCGCGATGCCCGCACCGACGACGATGGCGTCTACCTCTGCCAGATGAAGGACCGGGGCCGCAGTGTTGCTGAGGTCTCCGTCCGAGGTGGGGGCGGGCCCAGCTCTGCCTTCCCATAACGCAGCCCCAGCGTCCCCCTGCCCTCACATGTCTCCTCTCCTAGGGCTGATCGTGAAGAGGCTGCCGCGGAAGCTGGATGTGATGGAAGGCGAGAATGCAGCTTTCTGCGTGGAGACACGGGAGGCCATGGAGGGGATCTGCTGGAGCCGCAATGGGCTGCAGCTGTATGAGTCACCACGCGCCGTGCTGAAGAGCTTTGGCAGGACGCACCTCCTGGTGCTGGTGCACGTCACCCGTGAGGATGCGGGCATCATCTGCTTCTCTGTCAGGGAGTCACTGACATCCTCCCAGCTCCGTGTCAAGTGTAAGCCTTGGGCTGGTTTGCATGGGGCCTCCCTGCACCCTCCGTTCTCCCCATTCACCAAGGTCTGAAATGGCAGAGAGATGGGATGGCACCTTCCAATCCCCACTGTGCCATGTGTTCCAGGTGTGAAGCGTGACCCTCCCAGTGCACCGATGGCAGCCCAGCTGAGCACGGAGCAGAACAACGCAGCCCTGCTGACGTGGTGCCCTGCACCTGATATGCACCATCGCCTACCCAGCACCTACATTCTGGAGCGGCGTGAGGCGGCAGGCAGCAACTGGGTGCAGTGCCTGAGCACTGAGCTGCCCGGCCGCGTGCAGGTGCTGGGCGACAGTGTGCCCCGTGAGGCTGACTACTGTTTCCGAGTCTGTGCCGTCAACAAGTACGGCCGCAGTGACCCTGTGGAATTCCCTGGCTGCGTGCATCTCGGTAAGGGGACACAGAATCTCCATGCGAGTGGGAGTGTGGGAGCTGCGTAGTGCCAGGTGCTCACATGCTGTGGGGCTGAGCTCATGCTGTGCTGCAGTGCCAGCTGTGCGCCTGGAGAGGAGCCTGCAGGATGCACGGGTGCGGGATGGTGAGGATGCACGCTTCTCTGTGGAGTTGTCGGCCTCGATTCAGGGCGAGTGGTTCCTGAATGGCACAAGGCTGCAAAGCGAGGAGAGTGGGCGCTTCAGTGTGCAGCACTGTGGGACAGAACACTCGCTGCTCATCCACTCAGCAAGGCTGAGAGAGAGTGGTGCACATGTCACCTTTGTGGCTAGCAGTGTGCGGGACTCGGCCACACTGCATGTGCAAGGTGAGCTCACCCAGCATCCCACAAGTCAAAGCGCAGCAGGTGGGAAGCACCTCCCACGTTTCTTACCCCTCCACGTGGGTTCCTAGCCCCTCAGGCCCACATCGCCCCAGTGCCTGAGGCACGGCGGCTCCGAGAGCTGCTGGCAGGGCTGCCGCTGCTGCTGGAGTGTGAGGTGAGCCCGGCAGATGCTCCCGTGCGCTGGCTGAAGGATGGCGAAGCTGTGGTGCCCAGCGAGACCCTGGGCATCCAGTCAGAGGGATGCTGGCGGAGGCTGCACATCCCCACGGCTGTGCCATCGGACTCGGGGACGTACACATGCGATGCTGGGGATGACACCGTGAGCTTTGTGGTGACCGTGAGCGGTGAGTTGCTGGGGTTGTCCATCCTTGCATGAGGCTCACTCACTCCATGTCACCACACTGAGCCTTTTGTCCTGTGCAGAGGCACCAGTAAGGATTGTCAGCTCCAACGAGGAGACCCCGCACACCTATGTGGCTGGGCAGCGTGTGGAGCTGTGGTGCCAGCTGTCCCGTGCCGAGGCCTTGGTGCGCTGGTACAAGGATGGGGAGGAGGTGGAGGAGGGCGAGAGCCTGGTGCTGGAGCGTGAGGGGCCGCGGTGCTGCCTGGTGCTGCCCTGCGCCCGCCCGCAGGACACAGGGGAGTTTGTCTGCGACGTGGGTGGTGACTCTGTCTTCTATACCATTACGGTGGCAGGTGAGTGCATGGTGAGAGGGGTGCGTGGCACCGGGCACTGTGAATCCCTGCAAAAATGGTATTTGCTGCCTTGTAAACATGACCCCAGTGCCTAAAAATAGAGGTGGGGCACCCAGCACCTGGCACAGGGCAACTCGCAGCCAGACGCCACTCTGATGGACAGTGGTAATTGCTGCCCTAAAAATTAGCAGTTGCCTGGCTACCGGTGACTGGCTGTTGGCAGCAGCACCATGCGGCAGCTGCCCTGGCTGTTGGTGTCCCAGGTGGGAAAAGAGAATGAGACCTGAAAAGGAGAGAAAGACTTCCTGCTGCCGGCCCCAAATCTACAGCCCCGCAAACAAGAAGGCCGTGGGGGCTGAGCTTAGTGAAAGGCAGCGGGGCTGCAGGCACACAGCCTCTACCCGACAGCTGATGGTGCCCAGCACAGAAGTTAAGGGCAGGGATGGACGTGCTGGAGCTCCCAGCCCATCTCACTCTGCCTGATCATACTGCAGGCTCACTGCCCACTTCCCAATGGATTAAAGCCGCTTGCTGCTCTGAGGGGCTTCCAGGTCATGGGGAAATGACAGACCCCAACAGGAGGTAGTGGGTTTCAGGTTCAGCGTTTGGAGTGATGTGATTGCTTCTAGCAGCCCCTGTGGGCACAGCGTTTGATCAGGGAGCAGGGCGGATGCAGGCTCGGCATGGGGCAGGTCAGGCCCCGCAGGCTGGCTGTATGCCACAGTGCACTGCTATGTGCTGGCACCGAGCACTGGAGGCGACCAAAACATCTCAGCGTGGTCACGACGTGGATGCCCGGCACAGGGCAGGGACAAGGGCAGGTCATTGAATCAGGCTGAGCACCCACGGCACAGTGCTGGCAGCAGAAATGGGGATACTATGGTGTCCCTTGCCAGGCAGCACAGCATGAGCCAGCAGGGCAGCACCAGCACCTGTGCTATGCAGAATGTTGGAAAGTTGGTGGCTTGCAGCCTGAAAAGAAGGAGCAAGTGAAGCCATTGTGCAATGCGGGGCTTTGCATGCTCATGGTCAGTACTCCTCCATGCAACATGCTGAGCCCCACATCCCTGTGCAGAGCCACCAGTGAGGATCGTGGGCTCCAATGAGGCAGCCCCACACACCTATGTAGCTGGGGAGCGTGTGGAGCTGTGGTGCCAGCTGTCCCATGCCAAGACTCCAGTGCACTGGTACAAGGATGGGGAAGAGGTGGAGGAGGGCGAGAGTCTGGTGCTGGAGCGCAAGGGGCTGCGGTGCTGTCTGGTGCTACCCTGCGCCTGCCCGCAGGATGCAGGGGAGTTTGTCTGCGACGTGGGTAGTGACTCCGTCTTCTACACCATCATGGTGGCAGGTGGGTGCCCATTTCTTCCCCTTCTCCCCTTTGCCCTGACTGCATGCCTGGCTGCCTCATCACAGGATGCAGCTTCTCAGCTGGGTGGTCTGCTCCATCCTTCCTGGGACACAGCCATGCCTCTGCAGCCTCTCTGTGTGTGGGTCTGGCAGTGAGTTGTACCCCGTTCTCTTGGTTCCCCCAGCCCCGCAGGCCTGCATTGCCCCAGTGCCTGAAGCTCAGCAGCTTCAGGAGCTGCTGGTGGGCCTTCCACTGCGTCTGGAGTGTGAGGTGAGCCCAGCAGGTGCTCCCGTGCGCTGGCTGAAGGATGGCAAAGCCATGGTGCCCAGCGAGACCCTGGGCATCCAGTCAGAGGGATGCTGGCGGAGGCTGCACATCCCCACGGCTGTGCCATCGGACTCGGGGACGTACACATGCGATGCTGGGGATGACACCGTGAGCTTTGTGGTGACCGTGAGCGGTGAGTTGCTGGGGTTGTCCATCCTTGCATGAGGTTCACTCACTCCATGTCACCACACTGAGCCTTTTGTCCTGTGCAGAGGCACCAGTAAGGATTATCAGCTCCAACGAGGAGACCCCGCACACCTATGTGGCTGGGCAGCGTGTGGAGCTGTGGTGCCAGCTGTCCCGTGCCGAGGCCTTGGTGCGCTGGTACAAGGATGGGGAGGAGGTGGAGGAGGGCGAGAGCCTGGTGCTGGAGCGTGAGGGGCCGCGGTGCTGCCTGGTGCTGCCCTGCGCCCGCCCGCAGGACACAGGGGAGTTCGTCTGTGACACCGGAGACACTGCTGCCTCCTATCACGTCATGGTGGCTGGTGGGTGACACAGCTGGGACAGCATGTGGGGAAGTGTGCTGCTGCTGATCTATGGGCTCTTGGAAGGGGCTCTTGGCTGTGACACTTGTGCACAATAAGCACATGTGCACTTCTGCTGGCATGGGATATTTTCCCTCCGCTCCTGCCCTCCAGCTGTTGCATCACTGTGCTGGGGCAAGAGGCAGTGCCCCGGCACCTGCACAGCCCTGCAGTTAGGGTTGCAGCGGGGGAAAGCAGGGATATGTTCATCCTTACCTCCTTCCTTTGTGCCCTGGCAGAGCCACGAGTGAGGATTCTGTACCCTGAGCAGCGCTCGCTGGAGCTGCCAGTGCTGGCGCCGGGGCACGTGGAGCTGCGCTGTGAGCTGTCCGTGCCCGATGCTACCGTGCGCTGGTTCAAGGATGGGCTGGAGGTGGATGAGACCGAAAACTTGCAGCTGCTGGCGGATGGTGCCTGGCGCTGCCTGCTCATCCCCAGGAGCAGTGCTGAGGACACAGGGGAGTATATCTGTGAGAGCAAGGATGAAGCTGTCTCATTCGATGTCAAGGTGACAGGTTAGCGAGAAAGCCCCGGTACCACCCTGGGTGCCCCTCCCCCACTTATCTCCTGTGCCATGTTGCACCAGTGCCATGCTGTCCTTGTAGAGCCCCCAGTGAAAATCCTGCAGCCACAGAGACCTCCACCTGTTGTGAAGGTGTCCCCAGGGGAGACGGTGATGCTGTCCTGTGAGTTGTCCCGTGCTGATGCACCCGTGTGCTGGGCCAGGGAGGGTGTCCGGCTGGAGGCGGGGGGCAGCTGGGTGCTGGAAGAAGATGGTGCCCACCGTCGCTTGCTCATCCCTGCTGCCCAAGCTGAGCATGCTGGAAAATACTTCTGCGATGCAGCTGATGATGCGGTGATGTTCACTGTCCAGGTGTCAGGTGAGCGAGAACCTGGGGCACTGGGTGCATTGATAGGGCAGGGTGGCAGCAGCCCCCTCCCCTTAGGATCCCACTCTGGGTCTGCTCTCACGTGGGGGCTCCTGGCCAATGCTAACGGTGGGCTCTGTTGGCGAGCGGTACCACAGACCCTCCAGTCAGGATCCTGGAGAGGGATGCACTGCCAACCTGCCGACGCTGCCAGGCCATGGAGGATCTGGTGTTGGACGTGCAGCTGTCACACGCCCATGGGGAGGTGAAGTGGTACAAGGATGGCGAGAAGCTGCAGGACACAGGGCACGTGCGGCTGGAGGAGGATGGGCAGCGCCGAGCACTTGTCATCCTGGGTGCTACAGACAGGGATGCGGGGGAGTATCTCTGTGACACCCAAGACGACAGTGTCATCTTCTGCGTCACCGTGGAAGGTAACAGGGGGCATATAAAGTGGAGATGGACTGAATGGGTAGGCAAGCACCCAGTGTCACAGTGTGTCTCTCCAGCCCCAGAACCACCAGTGAGCATCGTGGGGAACATGGGCACCACAAAGCATTGCTGCCTGGTGGCTGGACAGGACCTGGTGCTGGCCTGTGAGCTGTCCCAGCCCGATGCTGCCGTGCGCTGGCTGCGGGATGGCCAGGAGCTGCAGCCGGGGGAGCGGGTGTGCATTGTGGCCCGTGGGGCACTGCGAGAGCTCACTGTGCGTGGGGCACAGCCCGGGGACTCAGGGTGCTACGTCTGTGATGCTGCCAGCGACCGCATGGTGACGTGCGTAGAGGTGACAGGTGAGAGGGGGTGGCAGGAGCAGGGTGGCAGCACCAGGTGAGGGCGAGAGCCCTGTCCCCAAAGAGCTGTCAGCCTGGAAGGAGCAGGTCAGGGCCATCAGACCCATGCCTCCCACCTCCCCCAGGCAGGGGCTGGTTAAATTTATCCTTGGCAGGCTCCCAGGCGCCTCTCCTCCTGCTTTGGCTGCCAAGGGCTGAGCTCAGCAAGGCCTTTATCAGCACGGCCTGTATCAGCAGGCTATGCGGATATCCCAGCTCCCAGAAAGGCCTGGGGCTGGTGAGGGGCAAAAATCAATGGCCTTAATTCAGCAGCTGGGAAGGATGCAGGAGTGGGCTCTGCTAGCATCCCTGCTGGAATTCCTTCCCCAGAGGGACCTTAGCTGCCAGCCTCAGTCAGCCTGTCCCACAGAGACCCCCAGCTAGTTCCACCATGATCACCATTAGCCTCAAGGCAACTCAAGCCCCTAAGTCACACCGATGGGCACTGCAGCCATCCCTGCCATCAGCAGTGCCACTCCTGCCCATGTCTCCCAGCCCAGGCTGTGCGCATTGTGAACAAGGAGGAAGCGCAGAGCCCGCTGGAGGTGCAGGAGGGAGACAGTGTGACACTGGTGGCCCAGCTGTCCCCAGACACAGCAGCAGCACAGTGGCAGAAGGATGGGCAGATGCTGCTCTCGGGTGGGCGGCTGCTGGTGTGCAGCGAGGGTCCAGCACGCAGCCTCACCATCAAGCAAGTGGAACTGGGGGATGCCGGCACCTTTCTTTGCGATGCTGGAGATGACGAGGTGTACTTCACACTGCATGTGAAAGGTGAGCCTATGGAGATGTCCCCTGCAGAGCAGGACTCATGTCCCCAACCCCAGGCTGAGCTCTGCTCCTGGTGCAGAGGCACCGGTGCTGTTTGTGAACAAGCAGGAGGAACGGGAGAAGCTGCTGGTGCTTGAGGGTGGTAGTGCCGTGCTCTCAGCTGTCGTGTCCAAGGAGCGAGCTGACATCACCTGGCTGTGCCCCCGGCAGCTCATGGTGCCCAGTGAGCGCTGCCAGTTGCGGTGTGATGGCCGTGTGCACAGCCTGATCCTCAGCAATGTGGCCAAGGAGGATGCTGGAGTCTACACCTGCCTGTCCCCTGATGACCAGATGCAGTTTGACATCAGCGTGCGGGGTGAGTGCTGGTGGCAGGGGGATGCACAGCACGGTGTTGGGGGTATGTGCATACTCATGGCTATCTATGCAGAGCTGCAGGTGAAGTTTCTGCGTGGGCTCTCGGATGTGCGGGCACGGCAGGGTGAGACAGTGGTGTTGTGGTGTGAGTTGTGCAAGGCCCGTGGCGACGTGGTGTGGCTGAAGGATGGGCAGGTACTGGAGCCTGATGCACGCCGTGAGGTCCGGGTGCAGGGCCGGGAGCGCTCGCTGGTGCTGAGCTGTGTGGGGCCTGAGGATGCTGGGGAGTACTGCTGTGAGTCCAACGATGACCGCACGCTGGCCACGCTGACAGTGCAGGGTAAGCACTACCCCATGGACTGGGTACCCCAAAACCTCAGCGCTCACCCTGTGCTATGGGAATGTGACCTGGTGGCCACACTCAGTGCGCAGAGTGGTGGAGATCATTGTGGAGCTGCAGAGCCTGACGGTGCTGGAGGGGGACGATGCCACCTTCAAGTGCATGGTGTCCCCTGAGGATGTGGCAGTGACATGGCAGCTGGATGGGCGGCCAGTCGTGCCCAGCGAGCGGCTGCAGGTGGCCAGGAATGGGCTGTGCCATAGCCTCACCATGCGGGGCTGTCAGCCGGGAGACGCGGCCACTGTAACAGCCAATGCCGAGGGGCTGCTGAGCACAGCCCGGCTCAGTGTGCAGGGTGAGTAGGATAGGGACAGGGCAATGGGGCATCTGAAGGGCTGCGCACTGATCTCCTCATCCCTGCAGAGGCACAGGTGCTGTTTGTGCAGAAGCTGCGGGATGTGGTGGCAGAAGAGCAGCAGGATGTGTGCCTGGAGGTGGAGGTGAGCCATGAGGCAGCCGAGGTGCAGTGGCTGAAGCAAGGCGTGCTCCTCCAGCCCAGCGACAAGTACCTGATGTGTGAGTCTGGGTGCCGGCGCACCCTCACCATCTGCAGTGTCAGCCCCTCTGACCGTGGCACCTACCGCTGCGAGAGCCTGCATGACCGCACACAGGGCAAGCTCAGCGTGGAGCGTGAGTACCCCGCAGGGTCATCTTGCTGACAGGATGCTATGGGGCACCCAGGAACAAGGACTGTATTGGGGGATTGCTCCAGCAAGGACTGGGGATAACAGGCTTTGTGCTAGGGCACCACTCGTCAGCACTGTCCCTATCCCTCGCAGCCCAGAAAGTGTCAATCCGGAGGCCGCTGGCTGACGTGGAGACCTTTGAGAAGCAGACAGCCACCTTCCTGCTGGAGCTGTCCCATGCTGGTGTGCCTGGGGTCTGGACACGTGGTGGTGTGCGGGTGAAGCCCAGTGCCATGTGCCGGGTCAGCGCCATGGGCTGTACACACAGCCTAACGCTGGAGGGGCTGGCACTGGAGGACTCAGGCACCATCACCTTCACTGCTGACACTCTGCGCTGCAGCGCCCGCCTGCTCGTGCGGGGTACGGCACAGGGGTAATGGGGTATGCCACTGGGGGTGTGATGCCAAGGCTGAGCAGGGCACACAACCTTTCCATTAGGAGATGGGTGCTTAGCAGTGGGGAGCTCACCTATAGAAGTGCCCAGGAAAAGGTCACCCCTACCCAGTGCTGAGATATCCCAGGCACTGCCTCTCTGTCCCTGTGCCCTGGTGCCAATGCCTTTCCCTCACTGACCCTTCCCACCACACTGTCTCACCTCAGAGCCTCCCATCAGCATGGTGAAGCTCCTGCAGGACCTGGAGGTTCCAGAGGCAGGGGCTGCCACCTTTGAATGCGAGCTGTCCCGTCCCAGCGCTGAGGTGAAGTGGCTCAAGGTGAGAGCTCATGTGCTCCCCATCCAGGCTGATGGCTTCATCCCCCAGGTGCCACCTTCTCTGCAAGACTGTGCGCAGGGTGAGGGGAACCAACCCAGCCAACCTTGACCACACTGTCTACACAGGATGGGATGGAGTTGCGGCCAAGCCCCCACTGCCGTATGTACTCTGCGGGTCGACGCCGCCTCCTGCAGCTCAATCGCTGTGCATTGCCTGATGCCGGCATCTACACCTGTGAGGCAGGTGACTGCCGAGCCTCCGCCACGCTGCGTGTCCATGGTATGGTTGCTGGCCGCCCAGCTTCTTGCCACAGAAGGAACTGGCACCCAGATGGCCCCAGCACCGTGTTCCTGTCCTGCAGAGCACCAGGTCCACATAGTGCAGGAGCTGCAAGATGCCTGTGTGCGGGAAGGTGATAATGCTGTGTTCACGTGTGAGGTGTCCCATGGTGACGTGGTAGGCGAGTGGTTCCGTGATGGGGAAAAGATCAAAGTGTCCGGCACAGTAAAGATACGGCATGAAGGTGCTGTTCCTCCCACACTGGGCAGCATGCCCCATACTCCATTTTGGGGGATGTGGGAATTCAATGTGCCCAACCATCTTCACCACCCTCTCCAGGCACACGGCACTTCCTGCTGCTCTGCACCGTGCGCCCTGAGGATGCAGGTGCCATCCGTTTTGCAGCCAGGACGGCCAGCTCAGAGGCCAGCCTGAAGGTGGAAGGTAGCAGGCGTGCAGGGTGGCACTATGGGCACATGGGGGGCAGATGCTGATGTCCCCCCCTGTGCCCTAGTGCTGCCCATCCGCATTGTGAAGCCGCTGCGGGACAAGACAGTGCTGGCGCGGCACAAGGCGACGCTGGAGTGCATGGTGTCACACGCCCGGGGCCGTGTGCGCTGGCTGCGTGGAAACACCGAGATCTTTGCTGGTGATAAGTATGAGATCTGCAACCTGGACTGCTACCGCACACTCATCATCCACTGTGTGGGACCTGAGGACGAGGACTCGTACACCTGTGATGCCTTCGACGACCGCTCCACCGCACGGCTCCTGGTGGAAGGTGAGCACGTAGAGGTATGCAGTGGCACTGGCACCCATGTCCTTCCGTCCCACCCACTCCTGCTTTGGGAATCTGATCCCTGGGTGGGAGTCTGTGCTCCCCCTGCTCCCCAACACACTTTGTTCCTGCAGGGAGTTAGAAGCTGGGGTGCCCACAGAGTGCACGGACCTCAGGTCCCCCAGCTCCCCGGTGCAGCCCCCACCTCAGCACGGCAGTTCTGAAAGGCTCTTTACTGTGTGGCCATGGCCTCAGCAGCGTTTGGCACATTTACAAAAGAGGCTGAAAAGGGGGACGGCGGCGGCGCGGCGCTGCAGAGACGGCGTGGCAGAAACATGCAGTTCCTGGGGTGGCAGCCGGGGACGGGACAGCACCCAGGGGCACCCCACTCTGGTCCCCCCACATCCCGCCTGCGGGGAGGTCCTGGCTCACTCCGTAATAAATTAATACAAATCACAGCAAGAGAAGTATATACAAGGCGGGAGCCTCTGTCCGCAGCGATGCTCTGAGCAGGGGCTCCTGCCCTGCCCTGCAGAGGCACTGCCTCCAGGGCCCCCCAGCCACTATAAAATCCAGTCGCCAGCAAAACAGCGATGGCCTCTGATGCCGGGGGGTCCCTGAAGCAGCCCAGCCTCTGCCTGAAGGCTGCATCCTGGCTCCCGTCAAAACATTCAGGGGGAGTGTGCACAGTGCCCGGGTGGGGCAGAGCCCCAGTGCTGTTACCCCACAGCAGCAGCCCCATGCCCTGGCAGCCTCTGCCCAAGTCTGCCCCACTTCAGCCCAGGAAAATAGGAGAAGGGGGCAGGCAAGCTGCTCTGGGGGCAAGGAAGGCGTGTAGGGCAGGAACCCCTAACGGTAGAGTTTTGGGACTGCTGCCTGGGGTGGGATGGGGCACACATGCTCAGGGTAGTCACACTGGGAGCAGGGGCTTGGGGAGCTGCTCTCTGAAGAAGGGAGATGGGGACAGGCACTTGGGGAGTCGCTGTGGGGCATGATGGGGAGGGAGCAGGCACGGGAAACTGCTCTGGGAGGGCTTGAACATGGAAAGGAGGGTGTCAGGGTACAGAAGGAGTGTGCCCAGGCCACGGGGAAACGTGCAGCATAGCTGCTCACACCACACTCTGTGAGTCCATGGGTGCTCGTAGCCCCAATCCGTGGGCTGAGTTTCTGCCTGGGGGTGTCCCCAGCATGGCTGAGTCCTGCGGGCATCCTGGGCTCACCGAGACGAGTCCCATGCTGCCCCAGGAAGGTTCTCCATCCATAGCCTCCACAGCCCCGAGGCTGAAGGAACAGCCCCATGTGTCCAAAGAGGTCTGTGGGAGCAGGCTGGGGTGCTGGTGTCACTCGAGGTCACTGGGTTGGCTTATACCCGCATGGCGGGGCCGGAGCCTGTGGTGAGGGGCACGGTGGAGCTGCAGTCATAGTCCAGGTCCACCACAGCATGGGAGCTGGCGATGAGGCTGTTGAGGGATGGCCCCGTCTGCCGCTCTCGGAAACTCTGGATGTAGCTCTGCATGAGAAAGGGGCAGAGGGTGAGCAGCTCTGCTCCCGGCGCGCTCTGTCCCATCCCATCCCATCCCATCCCAACCCATCCCGTCCCATCCCTGCAGAAGGAATAGCCGGCCAAGGCCTGGGGAGATCTCTACCCTGGGTGCGGAACTCACTGGGGAGAGCACGTCCCCATCAAAGCGGCGCACGGGGTTGGGTTTGCGGCGATAGGCAGGCTCGGGCGGGTGGGCCTTGTGCTGGTGGGGTGGTGGGTGGTGAGGCCTCCGCTTCTTCTTCTTCTCTTTGCGGTCCTCCCGCTGCTTGATGCGCATCAGCTGCACACGGCGCTGCTGCCGGCTGATGATCACTGTGAGGCAGGGGGGTGGTCAGCACCTCAAAACATTGTTGCACCCCAACCACCTACTGATGACACCTCAATATCGTGTCCAGCCTCACCCTCTCCCTTTTTCCCCCAACCTCCACTCACCTTCAGTGTGAGAGTAGCCCTCGGCCGTGACCTTCCACTGGACCAGGACACCCAGCACGGTGAGCAGCGGCCAGACACCCAGGATGACCCAGCTGTACCAGCACACAGGGCGAGCAGGGGCCACCTTGATGCGCTCGTAGATGTACTGCACCAGCAGGAAGAGCTCGATGAAGTAATCGACGGTGACGGTCATAATGGCACTGCCGAAGACGGCAGTGGAGAGGGTGGTGAAGAAACGCTGCCACTGCAGGGTGAGCACGGCAAAGAGCATCCCCACACCCAGCAGCAGCGCGATGGGGATCCACACCGTGGGCGGATGGTAGAACTGCTCCATCACCACCAGCGTGGCCACCGCCAGCAACAGCCCCAGCAGCAGCCCTACCATGAAGAGGCCGACGCTACGCACCAGCATGGTGACCAGCCCGCACAGCACCCCGATGCCCAGCCCGATGCCCACCGACGCCTCCACGCTCAGCTGCGTGTCCAGCACCCGCTCCTTGTAGCACAGCATGAAGATGATGATGGAGCCGAACATCAGTCCCGTCAGGAACATGACAGCCTTGAAGCAGCGGTAACCTGCAGAGAGACCACCACTGTCAGCGGCAGGCACTGCCATCGGGAGCCCCTGTTTCCCCCTCCCTGCTCACTCTCCAGCTACTATGCCCCAGCCTGGCTCACCAAAGAAGCAGTAGATGATCCCAAAGAGGCAGCACATGGCACACACCACAGAGGGCACCACCTGGTAGCGGCGCTCAATCTCCTGCTGGCAGCTGTGCGCCCACTCCTGGCCTGTGTCATGCGGCAGCAGCTTGAAGCGCAGCGTCTGCAAAGTTGCAGTCATGGCTCTGGGGAGTCCTGGGAGAGGCATCAAAAGCTTCGCTCTTGTCCCATCGCTCGTGGGCAAATCCGTGCCCTGGCACTGACTCCGGCTGCAGAGAGAGGGGGGAAGAGAGGGAATGCAGGTGGTGCCCACCTGGCTGGGGCCGCTCCATCCTCCATCCCACTGCAAAGCAGGCTGCAGCCCCACATCAATTCCCTGTGATGCTCCTGGCCCAGATACCAGCCAGGCTCCGTGCCAAGCTCAGACAATTGCCCCAAATCCCAGCACCCATCCGTGGGAAAATGGCTCCATCACAGCTGGGCTGGGGACAAAAGGTGCAGGGGGACAGTGTTCATCTCCTGCTGCTGACACTCCTGCTGCCTTTCCCTGCTGGATGGGAGAGCCTGCCACTACCTGGCATTTTCTGCCTGGGAAGTAATTATGCTCAGTAATTAAGTCACCCCTCAATCTTCTATTTTTATAGGCTAAACAGATTGAGCTCTTAACGCTTGTACTCTAAGGCATTTTCGCCAATCCTCTAATCATATTTCTGGCTATTTTTCATCCCCGTTCCAGCTTGCAGTGTCCTTATGGAAAGCAGGTCCCTGTGCCCCACCCGGCCCCCACACCGACCCATGAGGCTGATGAGAGCTGCTGCCCCTACCCTGTGCCCTGCTCACACTGACCCGGGGGTCAGGACGGGGCTGGGGGGTGCCCTGCTCCTGCGGTGCCTGCACAGACGGAGGGGTCATAATCCCTTGCAAAGACGGATCCAGCTCCGGCTTAAGCCCAATTAAGCCCTCTGTCTGCCCGCTCCCACCTGCGGGCTGGTCCCACACCTCTTTGTTCCTGGGACATGCTTCCAGGCTCAATTTGTTTGGGACCCGTATAATGTCACCGATTATCCTTCTGAGTGCCACGTTACAGCAGCCTCAAAGCAACCACCCCCCGAGCGTTACCGGTCCGTAATTATGCCACCGCAGTATGCCCCATCCCCGGCACAAATGCACCCCGGGGACCGCCCCAGCGCTCCTCACCGCCCCGCCGGCTGCAAACCGCCCGCCGGCGGCTGCGGGGCGGACTGAGCGCAGCCCCTAATCCCGGGGGGCGGGTGCCTGCTAAGCCCCTATGCCCTCGGGAGGAGGCTAAACGGGATTGAACTTTACCCGCCGGGAGGCGATGCCGCGCGGGGTGCGGGCGGGCACGGCGCGAGGAGGGCACGGAGCGGCTCTGCCCCGAGCCCACGCCGGACCGGGGAAGGGCTGCGGGGCGCGGGCAGCGCTGCGGGCGGCCGCGGGCGCCCATTGGCGCGGCCCTGTTGCTAGGGGAGCGCCGCGCCGCTCATTGGCGCTCCGCCACCCGCCGCCGCCGCGCCGCCGGGCCCGGTCGCGGGACTCCGGCACCGCTCCTACAGCCGAACCCCGCCGCCGTACCCCCGCAATCGGGCGGCCCCGCGGCCCCGCCGCCGCGTCCCGCCCCGGATTACCCCACGCTCCGCACAAAGCCGCTCACGCGCCGATCCTATTAGCGGTAGCAGGGGTCACCCTGCCCGGCGCCGCCCGCGCCCCGCACCCACCGGCCCGGCTCCGCCGGCCCCCTCCCCCCCACCTCCCGCCCCGTCCCGCTCCCCGGCCCCCGGCGGGGCGGGCTCGGCGCGGCGTTGCTACGCGACGGCCGCAAGGGCTGCCGGGCCGCTCCGCCTCGCTCTTTGTTCGAGGCGGGGGCGGCGGGATTCCCCCCGGCCCGCAGCGGGAGCGGGGCCCTCTCTCGCCCGAACCCCGGCCGCGCCCGCGGCCCCGCCCGCCCGCCGCCGGCGGTACTCCCAGGCCCCGCCCGCCGCCGGCGCTCCGTGCGTTCCGCGCTGCTTCGCCCCGGTCCTCCCCGCGCGGCACCCGCCCCACACCTGCGCTCCCGGCCACGCAGCGGCGGCGGCCCCGCGGTGCCCGGCGCTCCCGGCCCCGGTCCCGGCCCCCGCGCATGGTGGCGGCGCGGTGCTGAGCGGACAGCTCCGCCTGACGTCACCGCGCCGCCGGGGCGGGGCCTCGCCGGAAGGGGGCGGGGGCTCGAGGCGGGGGCGGGGTTTCAGCTACGGGGCGGGGCCCGGCTGGCGCTGAGGCTGGCGCTGGGGCTGTGCATTGGGGCACGCTCAGGACGTGCAGTGGGGCTGAGTTTTGGGGCATGCCCTTGGCTGTTCAGTAGGGCTTGCATTGCGGACTGTATAGGGACGTGTGCCGGAGTGTGCATTCAGACGTCAGAAGTATATTGGGCTGTGCATTGGGGTTGTGAATTGCAGCATGTGTTGGGCTGTGCACCACGGTGTCGGACTGTGTGCTACAGAGAGCCCTGGGGCACGCATCAGGGTGTGCACCAGGCCATGCACCAGGCTCTGTTCTGTGATGTGCACCAATATGTGTTTTGGGCCTTCCTTTGAATCATGCACATGGGGAAATTAGCAAAAAGGAAAGGTGCTTGTGTCTGGGGAACCTACAGCTGCTGCTCACTCAGGCAGGAGGCTGGGTAAATGGAATGACCAGCAGCTCTGCAGAGGCAGAATTCCCCTGGCTTGCATCTCCCAGCTGTAGCTCTCAGAGCCCCCAGGCACGGCCCCTCCTGGCAGGCAGCAGGCTCTTGGCAGAGGCACCATTCCCCTGGCAGCCCCCAGCAGCCCCACGCCAGCCTGAGACAAAGCCCAGAGCTGCAGCTGCCAGGGCTGCCCAGGCAGAAGTGCCACGACCAGGGGACTGCTTTGCCTCGGAGCTCGTCGGGACCATGCTCAAGGCCCTGGGTTTGGCTGCTACCTCGATGGGCTGCGAGGGGGGGGCTGCTACAGGGCCTCGTCCTGACACCGCTTTGTCTCAGTTCGGCTTTCAGAGCTCTGTGTCGTGACTGAAGAATTGGTGCTGTTTTCGGTCCCTTCCTGTGTTTGAATTCGAGCCCAGGCCAATGAGAGCACTTTCAGAGCCAAGTGTCTCTTTCTATCACAAGTGTAGAATTATTTGGGTTCGTGTAAGGTGATCAACATTAAATATTTGCGTTTGGGAAGGAAATCAAATGTATCTATTTCTGTCGTGTTTCTGTGCATACAGAAAACAAAGGCAACCTTGGCTGTGTATGATCCCATTTGCTTTCTGGCCATTTTCCATGGAAAATCTCTGCTCGTTTCTTTCTTTTGCATGTTTCCCCTTCTGGCACCTCTATAAAACTGCTCTCCATGTGAACGCCTCTGCCTATTCCACTTTCTCGCCTATTCAGGAGAAGAAAGCCTCTGAATAGGCTGCATTTGGACAACTATCCCACATTTTGCGTGACTGCCAGCTGTTCCCTCACACAGCAGGGCCTGAGCGGGACCCTGCAGCCTCGGCCCCTTGCTGTGCCCCAGCGCGCGGAGGGGATGGGACGGGCTCTGCTGGCTGAGCGGCCCTTCCCCCGCTCCTAAGCAGTCCCCCGTTGCTCACGTGGGGCCCCGTGGCACTGGGGCTGATGGCCGCGGAGCGCTTGGCCAGGCCCTGCGCGAAGCTCGGCCTCGCGGGGCTCCTAAAGGCTCGAGGTCTTAATTGCTCCTTAATTGGGAACGCTTTTCCGGCCCAAGCACGCTGGAGCACGGTCCCGCGGCGCCCCGAGCCGCTGGCTGCCCGCCCGCCTCCCGCAGGGCCTCCCCGCAGCGCGGTGGGGCCGGGCCTGGCGCTAGGCCGCGCGGTCTCCTAGCAACCGCGCCCCGCCCCCACGCCGCCCCTTTCCCTCTCTCTGCCGCGCCGCGCCGTGACGTCACCGACGCGGACGTCTCCCATTGGCTCCCCCCCGTTACGTCGGGGGCGGAGCCCGGGGGTGACACGTCGGACGGCGGCGCCGCGAGCGGGTAGCGGGAGCCGCCCCCGCCGCTCCCGTCCGTCCCGTCCGCTCCCGGAGCCGCGCGGCCATGCGGCTGTCGCTGGTGCTGTCGGTGCTGCGGCCCGCCGGTCCGGTGGCCATCGGCGTGTCTCTGGGCTTCACGCTCAGCCTGCTCAGCGTCACCTGGGTGGAAGAGCCTTGCGGGCCGCCGCCGCGCCCCGCCGCCCGCCCGCCGCCCTCCGACGGCTCTCCGGGAGGTCCCCCGGCCGGAGCGCTGCACAACGGCAACGCGGCGCGCAGGCCCAACGCCGTGCCCGGCGGGCTGGGCGCCGACAGCTGGGAGCCGCGCGTCGTGCCCTACCGGCCGCCCAGCCCCGGCAGGGCCGCCAAGAAGGCCGTCAGGTGCGGGGCGGGGGCGGCGGGTGCGGGGCGAGGCTCGGCGGGTGCGAGCGGAGGGGCCGGGCGGGGCGGCCGCCTCCCGCCTGCTTTCCCCGGGCTGTGCTGCCCTTTGCTCGCTGCCCCGTGGGCTGCTGCAGGGCGTCTTCCTGCTGTTTCTTTTCCTCCTGACCTCCTGTCCCTGTTGCTCCGTCCCAGCCCTGCCTGCCCTGCCGCTCCCCGCCCCACCTCCCCCCCGACACCCTGGTGTCCCAGCCCTCACCCCACCGATGGCACGGAGCGAGCTCTGAAAGGCCCTCCTTGTCCCCTGAAGGGAGGTGGGCGGGCGGGCGGGGGGAGCCGTGGGGCTGAATGGGGCCACTGTGTGAGCGTGGGAGCCACGGGGGGGTCGCTTCCTGCCTGGGGGCCGGCTGGAAGGATTCAACCTGGAAAGCATTGTGAGAGCGGCAGCTGGGGGCGGCTGTGGGATGGGGATTTTGCCCCCATGGTTCCGGCAGCTGGGTTCTGGCTGCGCTCGCATGCGGCCCGGCGCTGGCACTGTGGGCTCAGGTTCTGTCCCTCCTGCAGGACTCGCTACATCAGCACGGAGCTGGGGATGCGGCAGCGGCTCTTCGTGGGTGTGCTGACCTCCAAGAGCACACTGGGCACGTTGGCGGTGGCCGTGAACCGCACACTGGCCCACCGCCTGGAGCGCCTGGTGTACTTCACGGGCACACGGGGCCGCAAGGTGCCCCACGGCATGACGGTGGTGACCCACGGCGATGAGCGGCCTATCTGGAACATGTACCAGACCATCCGGTACCTGCTGGAGCACTGCGTCAATGACTTTGACTGGTTCTTCCTGGTGCAGGATGATACCTACACTGAGGCGCACCGCATCAACCGCCTGGTGGCCCACCTCAGCATTGACACCCATCTCTACTTGGGCCGCCCCGAGGAGTTCATTGGTGGGGACACCGAGGGACTCTACTGCTCCGGAGGCTTTGGGTACCTGCTGTCCCGCAGCCTCCTCCTGCGCCTGCAGCAACACCTGGAGTCTTGCCGCAATGACATCCTCAGCTCCCGGCCTGACGAGTGGCTGGGACGCTGCATCATTGATCACACGGCAGTAAGCTGCACCGAGGAACATGAGGTAGGTCCTGCAGCAGAGCTGGCACAGAGCAGAGTTCCTGGCAGTGTCTCCCCATGGATTGCCAGTGCCACAGGACCGGCTCTTGTGCTCTGTTTTCCTTGAAGCCTCCTGTGCTTTTATGCAGTGGGATGGAGTTGTGGGTCTGGGTCAGCTCTAACCCATCTCTTACTCATACAGGGCCTACATTACCAGTATTTTGAGCTGGGGAAGAATGTAGATCCTGAGCAGGAGACTGACCTCCATTTCCAGAGTGCATTCACTGTCCACCCTGTGCTGGATCCTGTCCAGATGTACCGGTTGCATAAGTACTTTGCACAAGTGGAGCTGGAGAGGACATACCAGGAGATTCAGCAGCTCCAGGTGAGAGCTGGCTTGGCTGGGTGGGATCTGGGCTATTCTGCTGTCACTTTCCAGTCAGGGTCACCTTTGTCCCCTCATGTGCGGGCCTTCAGACCTGCAGTCATTCTGAGGTAGGATCAGCTGTTTGTAGTGTGACCTGGCAGGTGTACCTGCACCCATCTGGGCTCTGACTCCTGTGCTTCTCCCCTTGCAGCTCGAGATCCAGAATGCCAGCAGCCTGTCTGCAGACGGGGACCACATTGCCATGTGGCCTGTCGGCATCCCTCCTCCATTCCAGCCCAAAACTCGCTTCGAGGTGCTGCGCTGGGACTACTTCACAGAGGATCAGGTCTATGCCTGCGTGGATGGCTCCCCCAAGTGCGAGTTGCAGGGTGCAGACCTAGCTGACGTGGCTGATGTGGTGGCCACAGCCATGGAGGAACTGAATCGAAAGTACCAGCCAGTGCTACACGTCCACAAGCAGCAGCTGGTGAATGGCTACCGGCGCTTTGACCCCACGCGTGGCATGGAGTACACGCTGGACCTGCAGGTGGAGGTTGTCACACAGAAGGGTCACAGCCGCTCTGTCACCAAGCGCGTGCACCTGGTGCGGCCCCTCAGCGAGGTGGAGATCATCCCCATGCCCTATGTGACGGAGGCCAGCCGTATCAACGTCATCTTGCCGCTCACTGCCCATGAGCGGGACCATGCTGCACACTTCCTGGAAGCCTATGCGGCAGCTGCCTTTGAGAGCAGCGAGAACGCAGTGCTCACCTTCCTATTCATCTATGATCCATTCGAGGCCCAGCAGGTCACCCAGAATGATATCTTTGCCCCTGTGAAGGCCCAGATCACAGAGTATGAACGCAAGTATGCCGAGGTGAAGATCCCGTGGATCAGCGTTAAGACAGATGCTCCCTCCCAAATCAAAGTCATGGACATCATCTCCAAGAAGCATCCTGTGGACACGTTGTTCTTTGTGGCCGGTGTGGGCACAGAAGTCACCATTGACTTCCTGAACCGTTGCCGAATGAACACCATCAACAACTGGCAGGTCTTCTTCCCCATCCACTTCCAGGGCTACAACCCTGCCGTTGCCTACCACAACCAGGCACCGCCTGCCACGCTGGATCTCCTGCGAGACGCAGGACGCTTCGACCGTGATGTTTTCCACGAGGCCTGCTTCTACAATGCTGACTACATGGCAGCACGCACCCGCATGGCGGGTGATGTGCAGGAGAATGAGGACATCCTGGAGACCCTGGACATCTACGATATGTTCATCAAGTACTCCAACCTTCACGTCTTCCGGGCTGTGGAGCCCGCCCTGCTGCAGCACTACCGGCACCAGGCCTGCAACCCGCGGCTTAGTGAGGAGATCTACCACCGCTGTGTGCAGAGCAGTCTGGAGGGTGTTGGGTCCCGCTCCCAGCTGGCCATGGTACTCTTTGAGCAGGAGCAGGGGAACAGCACCTGAACCTGGGGCGCAGAGGTGCTGGCCCTGCCTGGCTCACCATCTACCCTACCTGATCTGCTGCCCTGAATCTGTCTTCCTCCTTCCAGCACGGCAGTCACTACTGCTGCCAATGCTGCCTAAGCAGAGCTGCCTGCCAGCCTGGGCTGGTCCCGGGGCGGCTGCAGTGCTGCATAGTATGGGGTGAAGCTGGGCGGTAGCTGTGTGCTGGGACCCCCAGCTCCTCACCCCAGCACTGCCTGCTGCCACCTTGCTCACTGCTGGCCCAGTGGGGAGGAGGTCCTCGCTTTGTCCCATGAACCGCTCCACACTGAGTCCCTGTGGCAGAGTTGTGACTGCCGTGAGGGATCAGCTGGGACTGGGGCAGATCCCACTCTTCCTTGTTTTCCCCCCATGATGCAGGGCTGTGCCTGGTGCTCATTCAACTCCCTTGGCCAGGCCCTCAAGGCACCCTGTGGCAAAAGGGAGCATCAGCTCTGTGCTGTGGGCAGGGTTATGTCCTTGTGCTGCTGCAGCCTGGAGCAGCGGGGTGGGCCCCTAACAAAGCAATAATGAGGTTGGATTTAGCATATGTCACGTGGCAAGGAAATAGAAGCTTGAGCCTTCCAGGCTGCCAGCAGGTAAGCTGTAGCCCTGGGGCTTTGGGAAGTGCTGGAGGGCTCCTGCCGTGTTTCCATACTGTGAGCTGCTCCCCATGGGAACCCTGACCCGGGCCGCCTTGGCCTTCGCAGTATCGATAGGACGCCGGAGGTCGCAGCCCTCCGACAAGAGCCGTCCCTGCCTCGGGGCTGTGGCCTATAGGCCATGCTGACCCCTGAGTTCCCCCTGGCTCTGCTTGCCTGGGTTGGGGGGAAATGTGGTATCCAACATTCCCATCCCTCCCTAGACTGCTGGGCTCCAGGGGAGGTTCGGCTACGCATCTCCTAAGGAGAAAGCGACTGAGGGAGCTGCTCCGTGCTCCTGGTTTGTATTTAATAGTGGGGAGAGGAGGGGGGGGATGTTTACACTAATAAAAGAGAGATGAATGAGTGCCTCTGCCTGGTTCTTGCCCGGGGGTATTGCTTGTGTGAGGAGTGTGAGTACTGTGTTCCTTCCACTGTAGGATGAGGGCTGACTTACTTCAGCACTGGGTGACCGGCTGCTCCCTGTATCTGGGCTGGGAGCTGCAAGGTGACAGCTATGGCTTTGCTTTCCTCCCAGAGCAGTGCCTTGGTGTCCCTCGTGCTCAAAATTCTTGCTCCTCCTGACTGTGTCAGCTCTGCTGGGGCCGAAGCAGGGTGCTGATGAAGTTGTGGTGTCAGCATCAGGCCTTCTCTGAGTTGCTTCTACCCTTTATTGATTCCCCAAAGTGCTCCAATAGCTTGTGGAGCAGAGAGCAGGGCTGCCTGAGGCACCTGGCCACACTTAGTGCAGCAATAGCACTTTCTGGGGCAGCTGCTTTCAGCAATTGGTCATGAAATTCCCACATCAAAGAAGAAATCCCCAAGGAAATCAGCTAAACCTACTTACTTTTAGTGAACGAGTGCTCTGCACACCCCTGGAGCCCTCAGGGCACTATAGCAATTCTTTCCCAAAGAAACCTATCTCAGCCATACAGGTGTTCCTGCTCTGCTCCTTGGATTCACACTGTAGGGACACGTGTGTGTAAATGCATGGCTGTTACAGTTTGGATGCTAACAATCAGCAGGCTCTGAATATTGCTATTTTTGATCTTCCCCAAGCACATCCTTAATTTCCCTTAAATTTGAATCTGGGACAGAAGGGAGCGAGGCCAGTGCAGGTGCGTTACAGATACATTCATTCTGAGAGGAGCCCAGTTTGATCAGCCGACAGAACATCCTATGTAAATGCGGCAAGCCGGCATCAGGTGAAGCTGGCTGCAAAAACAAACCCTGAGCTGTCACTGAGCTGTGACGATCGAGCAAACAGAGACTTTTGCAATTGCCCATTCATGTATGAGTGGCGCATTTGTGTACTGTATTTTTGCATGCAATTGCAGAGAGAGCAACACACAGGGCAGGAGAAAACACTTCTCTATTGCTCACAGCTTTCCTCCAGGGGATTTTCTGAAGATGTTGCTGCCTCACCGCAGCCTTCCAAAAAGGCACTACGTGCTCCCAGCACGTGGCTGCTGGGCACTATATTAGTACAGGGTGTGGAGAACTGGGAGCACTTTGAACCCTGGCAGAGTGCAGGCAAGGAGCAGCCGCAGGGGCCAGCAACGCCTGTGGGAGAGGCAGCGGGTGGTGGGAATGTGGCAGGGGGTGGTGTCCAGGTGGTAAGCTCTGGGCCTGCCTTGTGCCCTTTAGGGTGCAACAGATTTAAAAGAGAGGAGTGCTGATGACAGCAAGTACAATAGCTTTACTGGAAATCTGTGCACACTCAAAGCTGCTGAAGGGTTCCCATTGTCGCCAGCATCTGGGCAGGAGCACCAAGTGTAGGAATCAGCCCTGTGCCAGCCTTCACTCCTGCTCCTCCAGGATCAGCCTGATTTTCTCGCAGAACTCATCAATGGCACCAAACTCCCTTTCCAGCATGGCCGTGGCTGCATGGATTCTCCCCGCCAGCTCCAAGCGTGCACCACGGTGCAGGTGTGCTGAGTCCTTGGTAATGAAGAAGATGTCCAGGGCCAGGCAGAGGCCAAGCAGGACACAGGAGGCCGTCCCGGCAAGGCCAGTGGCATTGCCGGTCCCTGCCAGTACTGTGCTGACTCTGAGAGCGCTGCTGCCATTGAAGACGCTGCGCCCAAGCCCCACCACCACCCGGAACACCCCCAGGATGACATCCAGGCTCTCCTTCTGCACCAGAGCCTCCAGCAGCCTCTGTGCCCTCTCCACAGCCTCCTGGCAGCCCGTGAACACCTGTGCCTGTGCCGCAAACTTCTCCAGCAGCATCTCAGCCTCACCCTTCCTCACCAGGCAGCCCACGCTGCTGCTGATGGTGGCGGCAGCACTGGTGATGCTCCCAGCTGTGGTGACACCAAAACCCACGGCCGCCAACAGCAGTGCATTACCCAACGCAGCAGGGGCCAGCAGCAGCCCGGATATGGCTGCCACCCCCCCTGCCACACTCACCACCCCGCTGGTGATGTTGGCCACCAGCACGGCCCGCTGGCATTGGCCCAGGGCCTCTGCCACTCTTCGCATGTTCCACAGGCATCTCCGCATGGCATCTCGGGTGGGCAGCAGGGCCAGCTGCACCATGTCCCCGATGGTGCTGGTAGCCGTGCTGAGCAGGACAGGGGGCTGTTAGCTCTGGGGATGTGGCCGTGAAGCCTTTCCCACCCACCACCCCAATCCTGGGCCACGCTCACCTCTGGGGCCCGCAGGCCGGCCCATCCCAGGGCAGTGCATTCTCGCAGACCGAGTTACGTGCCGTCTCCCCGCAGCAGGCATAGCAGCCACCCTGATAGGGCTGCCGATGCCTCAGCACAATCTCGAACTCATACTCGATGCTGTTGGCATTGAGCAGTGCCTTCTGCAGGGTCTCAGAGAGGGGCATGTGCCCGTCTGTGCAGATGGCCGTGCCACCGCTGCCCGCCCTGAAGCTGGCCGTGGCGTAAGTGATGTCGTGCAGGCCGAGGAAGTGCGAGGCCTCGTGGATCAGCGTGCCGGGCTGCGAGTCCTTCTGCAGCTCACTGGGCGCCTGCCAGAAGAGCGGGCACAGGTAGATGGTGCGGTCCCATGCATTCTTCTTGACGTAGGCATAGGAGCCGGCCTTGCACGGGTTCTTGAGGAAGACTGCCTGCTGGAGCTGTGCAATGAGGCTCTGCAGCAGCCGCTCGGTCAGCATAGCGTAACGCTCCACCCAGCCTTCTCCTCCCTCCCCAGTCAGCACCACCACATCCTTCAGGTTCTTCATCAGCAGACGGTCCTTGCGTAGTGCATCCTCCAGCACCTCCAGTGCCACGTGCTGCGCCTGCCGGGCAATGCTGCACTCCTCCTCGCTCAGCTCCTCTGACACGTCCTCACAGCGGGACAGCACACAGCACCAGCTGCCTGTCACCACCTTGGTGTGGATCAGGGCGGCTTTGTGCTGGGACATCCTGCGGGGCAGCGGATCAGGGCACCTCCCTGTGCTGCAGACGGCCTGGAGCATGGAGACTCCCCCTTTACCCTCACCTTCCAGCCCAGCTCTCACCTTCCAGCCCTCACCCTCCACCTCCCACCTCCAGGTTCCACCAATGCCCGGGGGTCCCACCAACCTGACCCGTGCAGTGGGGATGGTTGGTGGAGAAGCAGCGGCCAGCAGCGTGGTGTGAGGGCAGCGGCACAGCAGGCAGCAGTGACACACTGATAGGAACTGTGTCTGGCACTGATAAGACGCCTGGGATCCAGTGGTCATCAGCACTGCTGCTGGGGCACCCCAACACCGAGTGACTATTGGGGAGCCCTGGCCATGCGTCGGGGTAGAGGGTGCAGTGATAGCATGGGGAGCACTTGCTGTAGTCCCCAAACCTCAGTTCTGCCCTTTCTGGTTCCCCTATGGGCTCTTGGCAGCTCCTGCGGTAGGGAGAGCACAGCCCTCCCCCCAGCGTTGCCTGCATGAGGCCGATAGAGCCCAGCTGAGTGCTGCCCTGCCCACCGTGCTCCAGCCCAGCCCAGACAATTTGGGTGCTGGCACACACAGCTCCTCATTTTGGGGATGACAGGGCAGCGACATTGACCTCCCCCCACCTCTGTACCCCCCCAGTCATGCAGACAGCTCTAGACCTACTTGTGCCTCTTTATTAGGGAGCTTTTGTACATTTATAAAACAATGACGCACACCTCCAATGGTCCCCTCCCACCGTGGTGCCCATGCCCACCCCTTCCAGGGCTTGCTCCTATTGGAAGGGAGGGGGCCACAGCCTGCACACAGCACTGGGTGCCCTCCTGCCCATGTGGCACTGTGGAGATGCTGCTGCTTGTGCCCAGATGATGGTGCAGGAGGAGGTGGTAGGCATGGGGGATGGGGGCATTCCTTGGGGCTGGAGACCCACACCATACATGCCAGAGCCCCATGGGCACCAGGACCCCCCAGGTGCACACTGTGCATGCCCTACTTAGGGGTTGTTTTTGCGTGCCCCTGTGTAGGAATGTTGGGTACCCACAATGTTTGCACCATTGGAGAAAACAGTTCCAAGTGTGGGTGTATTTGCAGGGACACCGGGCCATGCAGATGCCCTGGTCTCTGTACCCTATGTCCCATGCCCCACACATAGGACTCCTCCTGCAACTATGGCTTTGGCCAGGGCATGGCTGTGCCCACTCAGATCTCTGGGTACTGGGGACAGGGACCGGTCCCAGCCAGCCTCCCCCTGAGATCACCAATTCCTGCCATGGGGATTCTCTGCCACGTGTGCGTCTTGAGGGGGGCTTTGTTAGCCCGCCCCCCCCCTCCTGAGATATTTTGGGGCTGTTTGCCCTGCGCTGGTGTCTGCTACAGTGGAGGGGGAGGCAATGTCCTATGGGAATTGGGGTGCCAGGGGTCCTGCTGAGGCCCTGCCACCCCCTGGCAGCAGGAGGACTGGGTGCAGGGCACCCTCCTATCTGTATACAGTCTGGGGGAGGCACAGTGGGTGCTCGGCACCTGGGGGAAGGAAGGTGGCAGGGATACGTGCATGGTGCAGAAGAGCTGCAACAGTTGGGTAGCAAGGACAGGTGCCTCAACACTGTCTGGGTGTGCCAGGGAACTGCACCTGGGACAATCTGCTTTGGGCAATACACGGGATGTGGGGCAATGGGAGGAGAGAATTTGGGGCAGACAGTCATTTTGCAGGGCTAACACAGGAGTGTGGGAAGTCACAGTGCAGGGGTCTAGCTGGGAGTAGCAGTGGGGAGGGAACCTCAGCCCTGGCAGGCTATGTGGGACTGGGGCAAGGTGGGGAGATGTCTGGGGGGTGTCACAGTGGTGGTGGTGCCAGGGGCCAGATGGGTGGCAGGGTGGTGCCATGCAGGTGAAACTGCAGGTGGGTGTCTTCCAGCCCTGCCTGACCTGCAGCAGGATAGCGACATTCTCTGGGAGGGGATGAGTGGTCCTGGGGGGACAGTGTAGGGCAGAGACCCCCCTCAGGAGAGGTCAGTGGGAAGGGTTTTGGAGGGGTTTGCAGGAAATCCAGCTCACCCCTTGCACGTGCTGCCTTGCGGGGGGCCCCCTGCTCCCCCAGTCCCTCCTAGTGTGCCTGTCCTTGCCCACTGCTGGTCTGCTTCTGCAGGCAGCCAAGGGTGTGAGGCCACTTCTGCTGCTGGCTGGCGGGGCGGCCCCCCAACTCTGTGTGCTTGAGACAGGGCAAGCAGAGGGGCTGGACAAAGGGGCTGGGGGCAGTGACAGTGCCGGTCCCAGGGCCACAATCCCTCTCCATGAGGATGGGGCTGCAAGGGGTGGGGAACCCCAGCTGGAACCCCCTGACCCCAGCTGGCCTAGCAGGCGAAGTCCTCGAAGACGCCCTGGTGAGGGTAGTGGTGACGGTGGTGGTGGTTGGGCAGGATGCCCGCATTGTAGGTGCCCTCCACGTGCCGGCCCAGTGTCTCACAGGGGCTCTGCAGGGATGGCAGCGTCAGTGGGGATCCTGCCTGTCCCCATTAATTCCCCCATTCCAGCCTGGCTCAGCAGCCTGAGGCCATCAAGCTCCCTGGCTCCTGGGAGTCCCTTTCCCATGAAGCTATTCATGTCCCCAGTACCTGGTCTTTGAGCTCCTCCAGCCCCAGCGTGGCAATGCTCCCTGAGGGCTTCTTCAGAGGTGGCTTGGAGCGCCGCAGGACACGACTCACCCTGTCGCGGATCACCTGGGGGCAGAAGGGGGTCAGCCTTGGGGCACCCACAGACCCTGTGGGAGCAACCCAGTCTGCATGGGCCTGCCTCATGATCACTGCTGGCCCAGGGACATGGGATGATGCTGGGTACAGCATCTCTGCCTGCATCTCTCTGAGGGATGCCGGGAGACCCATCCTCCTCCCACCGCTGCCTGCTGGGAGTTCCCCAGTTTGGGAGCTGTAGGTAGACGGCCCTCTGGGGTGGCATGGCACTTCTCCCCAGAGATTCTCGCCCCTGCTTGGCACCATGCTCCTTTGAGGACTCAGAGCACCTCATAAATGTAGTCCAGGATCTCCAGGATGGTAAGGACACTAGCGCCGATGAACAGGCCCATCTGCCCCCCGATGTCCCCTGGGGAGGAAGAGAGAGAACTGGTCACCAGCAGCTGCTGCACAGCCTGAGCAAAGCCATTGGGGCTGAGGCCAGACAGCAGTGCCAGGGCAGCAGGATGGAGGGGGACAGCATGGTGTCAGGGCTGCAGGATGGCACGGGACAGCATGGTGATGGGATCAGGGGCTGCAGGATGGAGGCAGCAGGCGTGTGCAGGATGAGGGATGGCCAGCCATGAAGTGGGTCCTGAGGAAAGGCTGGGGAGTCACCGAGAAGCCCAGCAAGGTCGTAGGCTTTCTTCTGCTCAATGGCCTCATAGTTGAGTGCCTCGAAGAAGATGTCCAGCACCAGGAAGTTCTCCCTGTGGGGACACCATGGCTGTCACCAGCTCACCTACCACCACTGAGCCCAGACACTCCTGGGCCCCTCTCCAACCCACCCTTAGAGCTTCCTGGTGTGTTATTCAGGCTGGATTTATAGGACACTGGTTATGGTGGGGACAGGGAAGGGACATGTCCTGGACTGGGTGGGACTGTGGGGTGGGGACGTGCAGGCAGGGACGACACCAGGGAGGACATCATAACCACCCTGGAGAGAGGATACTGGAGGGACTGTATGTACCAAGACCTGGCCTACACAAACTGCCAGAAGCAGGGTGGGGGTATCCCAGATTCCTAGAATCCCCTGTCCCCACAAGCCTCTGAAAGTAACCCCAGTCCCCCTCCTGCCCGCAGCAGCTCACCGAATGTAGGTCTCATTCTTGTTGTACTTTCGGGCTAGGTAGCGTGCCGAGCCCTTGTTGGGGATGCGCACCATGGAGATCTCCTTGCCGTAGCGGGTCAGGTTGCATGGTGTGGGGCAGCTGCAGCGCTCCTGGCTGTCCTCCACTGCTGCATCTGAAGGCGTGCAATGCTGGGCACAGCTGCACCCCCTGATCTCCCCCGGCTAACCTAATCTCCTGCCCACCCCCCAAACCTACCCAGCGTGTGGTCAGCACACTCGATGTACACATTGGGAGAGCAGATGGACTCATTGCCTGTGGAGAAGCAGCAGGTCAGGGGTTGGGAATCCGATCCCCCCTCTTCTATGCTCACTCCCCTAAAGATGTGGGGCAGATTGGGAAGGGGCTAAGGGTTGCAGAGAGATGGGGTGAGCCTTGGGTGCAGAAGGATGGGGAAGGAGTGACCCTTGGCTGCAGTGGCCATTGGGTGCAGGCTGGAAGAGGCAGCCCTGGGAAGGAGGAGGAGGGTGTTGGGGAGCTCCCCACCAGCAGGTACACCCCTCACCTGGCATGTGGACCATGCGGCAGTGGCAGCTCCGCACCACGGCCTCCTTCTCACACTGCAGACGGCAGGCAGCAATACTGTAGGTATCATAGCCAGGCAGTGTCTGCTCTCCCTGCACACTGGCCCGGCAGTTCCCCCATGGCTGTGGCAGGTAGGTGAGCTGCCAGGGTGAAAGGATACCATTGCAGCGACACATGGTGCTGGGTGCTGGGGGTGCTTCCCTGGGGCTGCAGGGCATCATGCACCACCCAGCAGAAGTTGGAGTTTCATGGGGAGAAGTGGCATCTCCATGAATGGCACTGCCCAGCTGCCCTCCCACTTGGCTCCACACCAGCTCAGCCTCATACCAGCCCTCTGAGCCATACTTACCCGCTGTTCCTGGCAGGACACGAACGTCTGGAAGCCGGGCGAGACACCGAAGCCCAGCTGATGGATGTAGGGTGGCTCATCCTGGCTGTGGATCTGGACACGGATGCCAGCTTCGAAAGATGTCTCATCTGTGGGAGATGGAAAGGGAGAGCGGGCAGCCAGCCCTGTCCCAGGGCTGCATGCCTGCCCACGGCACAACCCTCAGCCGCACCCCTGTACACCCCAGCACCCCCAGTGTCCGGCTCACCCGCAGCCCCACTCACTGGTCTCCCTCCAGATGGGCAGGTATTCCTCCTGCTGGATGTCCAGCATGATCTCCAGCCCGTTGCCCATGCCACCCTGGCGGGTCACTCGAGGGTTCCTCCGGTCCCCATTGAAGGTGTAGCACTTGCCGTAACGCGTATAGACCTGAAGATGGAGATAGAGAGGGATGGTGAAGAGCCTTCTGCAAGCAGGGTAACATCCATTGCCCTCTTTACAGGATGCATCAGTCCCTTGGATGCAGGCTGGTGTGAGGCAGGGACTCACAGGGGTGAAGTGCTGCGGGCCACAGCGCTCGCCCTGGAAGCGACACTCCACCAGCATGTCTTCTATCTGATGGCTCAGGCGGTGGAAAAAGCTCTGCATGGTGCGCTCGGAGCGACGGGGTGGCAGGAAGCGTGAGTAGTTGGCAAGGCGTGTGAGCCAGCGGCGCTGCTCATCCCCCAGAATGGCCAGCAGCTCAGGCACCAGCGAGCGGTCCTCCCGAGAGAGCCCCAACCACTGCCCCACCGAGTACAGGTCAGGCTTGGTGAGCTGCAGGAAGCGTGCCCGGTTCGGGTTGCAGAGAGTGACAGCCGGGAAGCGGAGCTGGGGCACTCTGGCCAGGCGTGCCCGCGTGTGCACGGGGCGCGAGAGCAAGTGGTGCAGGCGGTCGGTGGCCCCAGTGGCCAGCAGCCCTGCAGAGGCCAAGAAGGCCAGGCCCCAGAGCAGGCGGCGCAGGCGGGACTGTGGCCGTGTGCCCATGTAGTGCAGCCCTGGGATGCGGGTGGCACGCAGGAAGCCACCCTGTGCTGGTGCCAGGGCTTCTCCATCCGGGCAACAGGATAGGGGCAGCGGCATGGCTGTGGTCAGGACAGATCCTGCGTGCCCACCCTACGGCCCCGCTCACCGTCTCTCTCAGGAGCCTTTTGCTCGGCACCTTCCCACAGCCGAATGTGGCAGGCGCCTTCCTGAGCTGTGACGGGCGAGGGGAGGGAGAGGAGGGGGCTGGTGCCGACGCACGCCTTCCCCAACCTCGATTTGGGAATGGAAAATTCCTCCCCAAGTCGGGCTGGGGGTTGGGGTAACACGGCGCTACCCCAGGCTGGGTGTCCCAGGACGGGGGCACGGGGATGCCACGTCCAGCTCCTCGCCCAGAGAAGCTGCAGCCCAGCGCACCCCTCCCCGCTCTCTGGCCCAGGGTCCTGCACGCACCCCCCGGGGCGCCCAGCCGATATGGGGCAAAGCGGCTGTGGGGCTGGGAGCCCTTGCCCTGAGCTGGCAGCACGGTGCCATGCCTGAGGGGACCATCACCGTGTGCGGCCCCACTCCCCGCCGCGGTCCCCGGCTCCCCCGGCGCCCCATCGCCCTCCGTCCCCGTGGGGCTGCGTCGTGGGCCCGGTGCTGCGTGGGAGCCCTCCCGAGCCCGGCGGGCGCTTTGAAGTGACGGCTGCGGCGGTGATCAGAGCGCGGTGGCGGCGGGGGGAGGCACGCCGGCTGTCGGCAGGGCCCCGACAGCTCGTCAGGCCGCTTCAAAGCGCACCCCGCAGCCTCCGCTCTCCCGGCAGCCGCACCGGGGCCCGCGGGGCCGGGATCCGCCAGGGGGCAGCAGGGCGCCGCGCCGGGCCCGGAGCAGGGCGGGGGCAGGCCAGGAGCAGGGCGGGGGCAGGCCTCCGCCAGGCTTTCGGTGAGCTCCGAGGCCGGGCCGCGCCGGACTGGGAGTAAGGACCTTGTCCAGACAGCAGTGGAGAGCAGCCTGCCCCATGGCACGTGAGGCCTCTCCCAAGCGCAGTGCTGCCTTGGGTCCTCTGTGCTATAGGCTCTCTGCCGTCGGCACCTTCGGGACAGCCTGGAGCCTCACCCCGGCCCTGGGGAGCTGCCCGCGCGTGCCCCCACTCCTGGGACTCGTGCCAGTGCCTCCGTGTGGGGCTGCCGGAGCTCGACTCCTCGCTGAGATTGATTGCGGCTCTGAGTGCTGGAGGCTGCCGGCCCGATAGCATCAGCCCTGCACACACCAGGGCAGCTTTTATATTAGTTTTCGTTAAACGGAGGATGAGCTTCCCCAGCTAGAGGAAATGTCATTTCTCTGAGTGCTTCCATCTCGTGTCAGCTCAGACATCTGCGAGCAGCATCACCATTACCCTGCAGCAGGGTGAGGGATGCGGCAGGACGCAGAGGCAGGGCACGTGGGGACAGGTGACCCCAGGGACACAGGCGGGGCTGGGCAGAGCAGAAAAGACCTGGAGGTGGCAGTGGCTTCATCCCCCGTCCACTGCAGCCACAGGCAGGCAGGCACAGCCACTGGTGCGGAGGGCAGGCAGGGGTGCCCACAGCTCACAGCTGAGTTACTCACTTGTCGGCTGCTGGGGTGCTGAGGACAGCTGTGAAATCTCGCTGGCGAGAGCACAGCACAGTCCTGAAGGGCTTTGGCTTTCCAGCATGACAAACCCAATTAGATAACAGAGAGTGCGAGAGGAGGAGAAGGAGGAGGAGGAGAGGAAGGAGAGAGGAGAAGGGAAGATGATTTTCTCCCCGCAGCTGACCCAGAAAAGTGCCTCGCGGGGTGGAACGCATGTGTTCTGCTGGGACGTGGCCCTCTGGCCACCCTGTTCCTCTCAGAGGGCACCCATGGGTGCTGCAGGCCTCAGGGCTGGGAGTAGGGCTCCCGCATCACCTCCTGGTCTGCCTGCTCAGCTGCCACACGCAGGCATCCCCACGTAGGGGAGACCCCATTAGGGAGGTAATTTCTCAACACGATTCCTCATTTCCCTGCTCTCTGCCGTGGAGACACTTTGACCTTGACAGAAATAGCTGCTGGCGCCGCAGCAGGCAGATCCCAGCCAGAGATCGCTGCCACTCAGGGGCTGAAGCTTCCTTCTCCCACCCCAAGCAGTGCTGGGACCCCCACATCCTCATCCCACCCCAAAGAGTTCCCTGTCCTGCTCCCCTGGTGCTGGGCACCTGTGGATGCTGGCCCTCAACATCCTCACCCCAGCCCACTTGCTAGCACTGAAGTTTCCTCTGACAGGGGAGCACAAGGGTTGGCCCCACACATCCCCAAACCCCCCTATCCCTGCCATGACAAGCCCATTGTGTCTGCCTCCAGCTGATCCCAGCTCACACAGGTATTTCTGCGGCTTACACGGCTCCCCATGGTATTTAGCCTCTGGAAGACGACATTAAACATTGCAAGCAGCGACAAATCCTGATTGCTCTGCAGAGACAAGAGGCCGCACTAAGCTTCCAGCCAAATGTTTGCATGTGAGGGAAATGAGCTGCAGCATGTGTGGTGCAGGCAGGTCCTGCTCCTGCATCCCAGGACATACAGCCCTGTCTTGTGTCCCTGCTGGAACATGCAGCTGTAGGACACGGGCACCCGCTGGACCCAGAGATCACCAGGGCACCATGGATTGGGGACAGAAGACCAGAGTGCTGCTGCCCTGGGAATGGAGGGGTTGGTGATCAGGGGTTGGCCATCCAGGGGTGTCCTCTAGATGATGTGGGCAGAGCTGGGGTGATGCCATCTCCTTAGATGCTGCCTCCCACTCTGCTATTGCCCCCCTGAAACACTGCAGCACCGGCCCTGCTGGAGCCCCTCACCAGCCCCCCCCCACTGTCCAGAGCCCCCAGTTGTGTCCCCAGCATCCCACCCCTTGCACAGAACTGACAGTTCCCGCCTGGGTGCCCAGAGAGGGAAGCCGTAGCGCTGACGCCAGCATTGCAACTGCCCAGGATATGAGATCTGCTTGGATTCAGCAATTTCAACTCATTTCAAGCCCGATTCTGCAGCAATTTTCTGAGCCAGTGGGATGTTTTTGCCTTTGCAAACGTCCCCTCTCATGCATGGTCGCACCATTTCCCTTCCCCGCTCTCTGGAGGGATGGGGACCAGTGCCAGCTTGGCTTTATCCCAGCTTCAGCACCGGTGCAATTGTCTCCTACACTCGCAGCCCTCTGCAATGTGCCCCTTCCCCATTCAGGGCTGATGCTGGCAGCAGGGATGGCTCCTGCTGGATTCAGCCCTACTTGGGGACAGGACTGACACCTCCATTGGGCTCTGAGCCACAGTGCTGGGACAGCAGAGTAGCACTGGCTCCAAGCAGGGTACACCAGCACCAAGCTGGGCTCTGCAAAGGGATGCTCTGGAGCATCCTCCACAGCATTCCAAATTGCATCAGATGTCCCTGAAACAAGGGCACATCCTGGAGGGGCCAGGACCCCTCCTGCTACCTCCTCACACAGATGTGCTGCTCTGCGCAGGGCCAGCTGAGCCAATGCAAAGACGTGGGAGTTGGGGCTGGTGCAGCCCCGCTGGTGCCAAGTGGGCTCGTGGCCGGAATACCAAGTGCTCAGCTGTGCTGTCAGCTGGCAGAGCTGCTGGGGCACCCGCACTTGTGTGGAGCCCTTCCCACAAACCACCGCCCCAAGGGGCCACACCACCGGTGCCAGGGTGGATGCGACACCGAGGCTAGGGGCTGGGACCTGTGGTCCTCAGTGCCAGCACACAGCCGCCTTCATCAGTGCAATGAGTGCCATCTCAGTGTTGTTCTTTCCCTCCTTCCCCTGGTGGGGGGGAGGGAGGGGTCGGCGGTCAGTCCCAGCTTCTCACTGATCTCCTCATTTCCACCCTAAATTTATTCACGGCCAGTTTGTACCATTTGTTCTCACGCCAGCATTGTCCCTCAGCTCAAATAGCTCTCTTCCCTCCCTTGTGTTTACTCCCTTGATGTATTTATAAACAGCAATCCCATCCCCTCGCAGCCTTTCTCCTGCCAGCCCACACGTGCCAATTGCTCCCATTTCCTCTCCTAATTCAGGCTGTGCTTGCCTGCACAGCCCGCTGCCCGGCGCAGCATCTGCTCCAGCTCCCGCAGCTCTCTGCCCAGCAGCCACGCTTCTCCTGCAAGGCTATGCAGAACCTTGAACATGCCCTCTGCATCCCACAGCAGCTGTGGGGCAGCATCCCACCGGGGCTGGACCACTGCCCTGGCCACAGGGCAGGCACTAGCTGGTGGAGCTAAGCTGCTCCCTGCAGATCTCCCAGCTGCTCTGCAGCTGCTTGTGCATTCGTGCCATTTGCTTGCACTGAGCACTTTAAAGCTGACACAGAGAGGGTCACCTGGGTGGTTTGAAGGATCCAATGCAAAGGGAATTGCTGAAGATGAAGAGCTGGGGCTGCTGACAGATGATGGGGGATGGTGTCCAGTGCAGAACAGGGATGCAGAGAGGCAAGGACATGAGCTGGAGGGATCAGCTCATCCTGGTGGCAGCCAGTAAACCTCTCTAAGATGCTGAGCACATGGTTGGGTGCTGTCCCATGGCACTGCCTCATGGCTCTGTACAGGAGACTGGTGTGGACTGAGCCAAAGGCACCACGGAGCCTGAGGGACTGGGAAAGGTGAACAGCAGGAGGGAGTGCTTCTTGGCATGGGTTTGGCCCATACCAAGCAGTGCTCCTGCCACCTCTGTACACCCCCCCAGCACTCCCCTGCCAGCTCCGCATCCTCGGACCCCCCCGCACACTGGGCATGCAGCCCCCAGGCACGCAATGCACATCATGCTCCAGAAAATCGCTGTGATGGGCTGCAGCCCAGCCTCGCTCTGCTGCAGACTGAACAAAACACACGCACAGAGCAGTAACTGTGGTTTTGGGTATTGGGCTCCAAATGGCGGAGACGCGGTGCCATGTGCTGTGCGGTGCAGGCGCAGCACGGCTGTGCCACTTGGCTGAAGGACCGGAGGATGGTCCCCACCTTGTGGTCTTGTGTCCAGACGCAGTGCTGAGCCCATCCATCCCGCATGCTGTAAGAAGCAGGGATATCAGGAATTCCCCAAGGTGGGGTAAGCAGGGTCCCTGGGGCCAGACACAGATCGGTCTCTGCTCTCTGCGTGCTGTCACTCTGCAGTACATCAGTGCCCAGCGTGGTGCTGGCAGCAGCAGCCCCAGGGACTGCATCCCTTTGGAGGCAGATGTGCAGCAGCTCTGTGCCCGTCCCCAAAGGGTTAACAAGCAATTTCCTTTGCTGACAGCTCGGAGACTGTTCACTATCGACTGCGGGAGAATAAGAGGGGAGAAGCAGCGAGATAAAAAGGCAGCAGAGCTGGCACCGCCTGCTTAATCCCAGCGTTTAATCTGCTGGGGCAGCGCAGGCAGTCTTATCTCGCCGTCCTTCTGCTGCTCCATCTCATTACCGTTCCCACGGCTGCGCGGCCGCACCGCCAGTAAATGCGGGCGCTGAGCCGGCGTGCACAGCCCGGGGCAGCAGCTCCTGCCAGCCCACTTCGCCGTCCCCGCACCGCCTGGCACCGCGGATGGCACCGCAGCTGGCATTGTCCCCTGCCCAGCCGGAGGAGGGCATGGGCAGGGGGTGCGCTGACACCGCCACACATTCCTTGTCTTTGTCAGTGCGCATGGCACAGCCTCAGCTATGTGCGCGCTGCCCTGATTCCACGCTATCTGCCCATCCCACTAGGCACACCGTGGCTGGCATCGTGGGGCCACCCCACTGCTGCCCCACTGCCTCCCTGCAGGTGTTGGCAAAAGCACGGTCCCTCCAGCCGTGGCAGTTTTCTGCAAATCCGCGGCACTGCCGCCACGCAGATGAAGCCTCCGTGCTCGCCCGGCTGTCACGGGGGTTATCCTGTTGCCTGCGGATGGGTTTACACTGATAAGATTTATTGTCAACCCAGCTGGGACGCTGCCAGAGCCTCACTGCCTGCTCCTCTTGCTGAGTGATGGCATGGCTATACCACCAGCCTGAGGACAATAAGCCCAGCCCAGAGCGAGCACCCCAGCGGGCGAGGCAGGATGCTGCTCCCCAAACTGGGCCAGATGCATCAGGCTGTCAGCCCGCCCGGCTGGAAGTGCTGTGCTGGCTCCTGGGCAGTGGCGCGTGCTGCTCCAGCAGGGTCCCGGTGAGCCGTGCCCCAACACTGGCAGCCCATCTGTGCTGCTGGAGATGTGCTGATAGGGCTGGCAGCTCAGCTCCTGTCACAGCCTGGTGGCTTTGCAGCTCTCTGGTGTGCTGGGACTATATGCAGGAGGAAAGTGGGGTGAAGCTCCCATCCTGCAGCTGGCCCTCAGCACTGTGTCAGAGCTGATGCCTCATGCATGGGCAGGATATCCAAAAAAAGGGAACACAGCCCCAGAGTACCCCCCTCAAGTCCCATCGCCTGCCCCCACACCACACTCCCCAGCGCTGATTTCCCTGGGGCTGGCAGGGATTGACCTGAGCCACCTGGTGAGGCTGTACTGAGGCTGAACCGAAATAAATCCATGAACAGAAGGAGGGAAGCAAACTGCAACCATCTCTCCTGTCCCCAGAGTCACCGCATGAGTCTTGTATGGCTCCGATTACACCACTCCACGCCAGCCCCTGTCTCCCCACTGACTCCCTGCTCCTGGGGCTTCGCTCACTGCACCAACACAGTCAGACAGGGCTGGAGGAAGCAAGGCATAAACAAACAGTCCGAGCCCCTGCTGCACCCTCATCCCCAGAGCCAGCACGGAGGTCAAAGGGGTGGCAGGGGCCAGTGCCAACTGCCAGCACATCGGGACGGGAGTGAAGTGGGGTGATCACAGCCCAGCAGTAAAGGGCTCGTTAATAGCTGAGCCCTTTTAGTAGAGATTAGGGAGCTGCACGGCTTTGATCTTTGATTGCCAATTTGCATCTTGAAGGCACTGGGACCTCATCCAGTCTCAGCGCAACCCTTTGTGGTTATCTCGTGGCTAATGGATTTGTTCTTAATGCTGGAGCGTGCAGGCTAAAGGCTGATTAAACCCTCTCCGTGGTGCTAAATCAATGGAACAAACATGATAGGGGATGGCTCTCCCCAGCCTGTGTGCTCCTGGGTGTGGGGATGGTTTGTTGGGGCATCCCTCCTTGGGGCCAGGAGCTCAGGTGACAACCAGCCCCCCTCCCCCAGAGAAGCTGCACGGGGAGGGAACCTGGCTGCAGGCTCCAGCATTGCAAGAGATGTTCCAAGTGATGTCCACACCTGGGGAAGCTCAGCTGCTGGGAGCCCCAGGATGGAAGCTGAGTGCCTGAGATGGACAGGACCAGGATTTTGGGAACTGGGGAGGGAGTTGCAAGTGGAGTCTGACCCCTCAGAGTGCAGGCTTCTGCTGGACTGTGGCACACTGTGATTCCCACCTACAAACTTTGCTAGTGAATAATCTGCCCCCTGCTAATATTTGCTAGTGCAGGAGATAACGTGGCCACAGAAGTTAGTAGTGCTGGCATTTCCATCCATGCAGGCTAGTGGCAGCAAGACAGCTGGGCAGGACGCAGTGCCATGCAGCACCAGTGTGCCCTGCCCATGCTGTCCTGTCCCACTCATGTCAACTCGGTTGACTTGACTCCCTTCCCTGCCTGCCCCAGTGTGTGCACAGTCATCCCCTGATGGGTAAGGCACAGAGCGATGCTTAGATCCAGCTCCTGGAGGAGAAGCCCAGAGTGTTATCAGCCTGGGGAGTTAATTAAGGTCATGTCAGACGATAAGGAAACAAGATGTCAGAGCGGTGGCAGTGCAGGGGGTCAGAGCCTGAAAAACTTCTCCTGAAAAGCAACTGCACTGAGATCTGCCAGGCACCATGGATGGAGCAGCCATCACTGCCATGAGCAGTGGGGCTCCAAGGATGCCATAATTCACTGACAGCTTGGGCAAGCTCACCTGCATGGGGCAGGATGAAGTGGGGTGGGGCTGGATGGAATGGCATGGGATGGGGTGGGATGGGATTGCAAGACATGGCATGGGGTGAGGCTGCAAGGAGCTTGGCTGTTCTACACTGTGCCAAGGCTGGTGTAGAAGGGAGAGATGCTGAGCAGCCCTGGTTTTCCTGTCATATCCTTGCACAGCAGCATGGTGCTGGCAGGTCAGGAACCGCCTGCGAACCTCTGCCCATAATTAACACATGTAATTGCAGAGCTCTGTGATGAGCAGGACCTCAGCACTGGGCATGCTGGCTTCACCACTCCTGCCTCCTCCATCCACCTCCTGTGGGCTGGGCAGAAAGAGCTGGGCAGCATGGGGCAGTGGGGGCATAGCAGGGCCACAGCTGCCTGGGGACATGGGGACAGGCACAGAGGACACTCTGCTGGCTCAGCCCCTTTCCTCTGCAGCCACAGTGGTGGCTGAGCAGCCAGGACATAATTACTACTTGCATCAATCTCAGCTTTGCATACGTCCTCGCTCCCCATGCTGACCTGGAGGCGGCTGCTCCCTGCCCTGCCGGGGGTTGCAGCAGATGCCTCCTGCACAGAGGTGGCCTGGGGACAGCCCCACGCCTGGGGTCACCCCTGGCACTGAGGCATTGCAGGCAGATGGAGACGCTTCCCCACTCCTCCTGGGGCTGTGGCTCCGTGTGGTCCCCTCCCTCCTCGGGCTGTGATGAAATAGCACAGATTGCAGTCCTGGAGTGCCCACCTCTGTGCACCCAGGACAGCTTCTTGCATGTCCCCCCACTCCGTGCCCATTACCCAACTCAGGAAGGATCCCAGAGGATCCTGCTGAGCTGCAGCAGGTGGAAGGGATGGGTTGGCAGCATGCAGGAGGCGAGGGCACTGCATGGGGATGTGCAGGGTGCAAAGCTACCACCCTTTGGGAGTGTCAGGAGGAATGAGTGCAGCAGAGCACAGCTCCTGACAGCATGACAGCCGCTCCTGGCTCAGTGTCACTGCAGGGCTGGCTTGGCCGTGGGGCCTGGCTGGACATGGGAGGGGACATGGGCACGTCCTGGCCCCGGGGACAGCTGCCAGCCCTCTGCAGTGGCTGTCACCAACGTGCAGAACCCATGTCTGACCACAGCACCCATAGCACCCACACCATCCCATCCCAGGGGGCATGACAGACCTCAGCACCACACATGCCTGCAAGTGGGGCGGGGGGACATGGTCTGATTGCAGCAGGCAGCAATCAGAGCCATTCAGCCCTCCAGTGCGATGGGCACCAGGAATTAAACTGCTAATGAGCTGCAGGCTGGAGGGCCAGCAGCATGTGATTAATCAGAGGCTCTGGCTGATGAGCTTGGTGCTGACTCTCCCCTCCCACCCCACGGTCCTGGCCCCATATATCCCCTGGGCTCACAGCCTCTCGCTTTGCTGCCCTCCCCTTTCCTTCTGTGCTTGTGTTCCTGGCTTTGCAATCAAGAAGGCAACCTTTTGTTCTGCTGGAGTAAAACCTGTTGACTCTGTCTAAGCTGAACCGGCACTTAATGGCCCTTCAGCACCCGGCACGCATCTGCTCCCAGACAGGGCAGCGGCAAGCTCAAGGTGCCCATTCAAGGACCTTCCCCACCCATGCCCAGAGCCTGAGGACTGGCCACGTAGGCAGCAACGTCTCTCAGGACGCAGACCCCAGATGCATCCGCTCAGCCTCTTGCTCCTCTCCTTGCTGCCGGCTACACGAGGCAGCAGCACGTGGAGGGGCTGGGCAGTGCCCTGCCTGCAGCCACTGCTGGCGCAGCACACTGGGGGCACGGATCAACGCACACAGGGAAGGTTTTGCAGTGTAAGCAGGGGATGGCCTCGGACATCAGCCCGCAGCAGTGTGCAGGGAGCCACGAGAAAGCAGCTTGAACCCTGGCTGGTTTTCCTCCTCTTCCCAGGCCTTGTGGGGTTTCACACCCTCCTGCCCTGGCTGAGCATGGCTGGGTGGTGCTGGGGGGGAGAGCTGCCCCTTCTCCCTGGCTGCACTTCCACCGAGGGAAAAAAGGGTAGTGATCAGCATGGAGCAGGTTCGAAAGCTGCATGTTCTCCCCTATTGCACAATTAATCATGAGAAGTTTTCCCTCCTTTCGTGCATGAAACGAAATTTGGCAGGGCGCTCTGACCACGGGGACGTGCTGCTCGCTCGCCGGTGAAAAACCCGGCCACATCTGGCATAGAGATAACCCCACACCATCCCCTTGTGTGCAGCTGCCATGCACAGAGCATCCTCAGCCCCACAGTGTGCACAGGGAGGAAATGCAGTGCCGTGGGGAGCCCCATACTCCTGCTGTGCGGCCCCTTTCCATGCAGCGGTGACAATGCTGTCACCTCCACCTTCTCCTGCTCCCAGGTCCCTCGCGGTGCCCATCTCCTGTTCCCACCCAACTGTGTCTCAGCCTCAGCACACTCTTCGCAAGCTCCGAGCAAGCCCAAGCCTCCTCAGCAGCGCTCCAGCTATTTGTTATTGGAAAAAGGGGGAAATACGGTTTTCGACAATTATTGTTTTTTCCACCTGACTGGCTGCAAACTTGTTAATTTTTTTTCTTTAATGTGTGAACAGTGTCGACGGCAGCTGCATGTGAAATGACTCGACGCCCTATCTGCGGGTCCCTGGCTGGCTTTCAGCACTCACACCGCAAACATTGCCTTCTATAAATAAAGGCCTATATCTCATCAATGGCAGAACAGCGGCGCTTTATATAGTCGTCTTACATAAAACCGTCTCTCTTTATGGGCTCCAAACCATTGGCATCACTTAGCGCATCTCTGTAAACCTTCTGTTCCCTCCTCCGAGGGAGCCCCAGCACAGCCACACGGGACTCCACGCGTGCCCCAGCCCCAGGGGACAGCAGTGTTCCCAACCCTGCACACGGGACAGGACACGTGGCACATCCCCGGGGAGCCACACTAGGCGCGGGCGTCGTGGCCGCTGGCTCCCCCCGTATCGGAGACAGGCTTATTAAGTGTGCGATATTAAATTAGCCAGATAAGAGTGTAAGAGCTTTTAAAGTCAATTCATTAAATATAATTATGAAGAGAGCTTTTTTATGCTCCCGGTGATCCGATCTCAATCAGGGAGACGGTGGGAAAGCCGCCGGCTCCTCCAGCATCTCCGCTCCCCCGCTGCGTTGCCCCCGCACCCCACTCCCCCCCATCCCATGGGCACCCACCACCCTCGCTGCCGTCCCACCGCCCCAGCACCCCATCCCCACGCTGCCACCAGGCCTGGAGCCACCCTGCTCGTGTCCCCTGCAGGGGTACCCAACATCCCACGGTGCCTCAAGTGCTGCTGTGATGAGGGCTGCAGTGACACCCCCATGTCCAGTGAGCTCCTTGCTGTCATGCCACAGTACCTCACATCCCCACCACCCCACATCTGCCAGCCCCATTGCTGCACTCTGAGACCTGGGCACACAGGCACATGGGTATCTGGGCACATGGTTGCCTCGTGCCTGGGTACGTGGGGGCCAGGAGTTCTCCCTAGGCTGGGGTCTCTCACACAATGCCATGGCAGGGGTTTGGGGGAGCAGCTACCCACTGCTGGGAGCTGCTGGACTGACATTTATTTTTAGACGTGAATTGTATAAATTAGCATTTCTCAGTGGATTAAGCAGCAGGAATTGTGTAAAATTAAATGGCAACGAATTGCATTCAAGTCCCCCGGTTTCTGGCACAAGCAGCGCCTCGAGCTGTGCCTGGGTGGCTCATGTGTAACAGCAGCAGGGCTGCTCTGGACAGCAGCATGGGGAGCCACAGAGACATGGGAATGGGGATGCACCAGCATGGTACGGCACGGCCTGCTGGGGCAAAATGGGATGGGCAAGTGCCCCGGTGGCTGAGCAGCACCACATCGGGCAGAGGACTGAGACCAGTGCAAAAACTGGCTGAAAATGTGACATTTAAGGAGTGTGGTTCTGGATCTGCCCGCTATGCAGCACGGGGAATGGGGCACATCCAAGCGAGGGATGTGCAGGAAAAGGCTTCTCCCAGGGCTGCCGACAGCCTGTGCATGGGGCCCAGCTGGCAGCAGGCTGCAGGGGAGCTCGCTGCAGCTCAGTGCTGTCCCCGCCGCCCCGGGGAGATTTACAGCCCAGCCCGGCTTTATTGCACTGAAGATGCTTACGCTGGGGATTTTTCTCCCCATAGTTTCTTAATTTGCTATCCCATAAAGAACGAGGATTTGTGACGTTAAATAGGGGAAGATCATTTACCACTCACGGCTCTTACTTAAAGGATCCGCACGAGTTATTTATCGTGCAAGCGGCAGCGCCGGGGGGCACGCTCCAACCGCAGCGGGTAGGCTGCCCAGTGCCACCACGGCTGTCATGCGTGTGGCCATTGTGTGCAGAAGGGAGGGTGGCCACCAGCACACTGTGAACGCAGCTCTGGGGGCTGCAAGGAAAACTTCCCTTCCTTGCGTTCCCTGGGGCTGCAGCTGCTGCTTTGGGCACTGGATGCCCTGCAGTAGGGACAGAGAGATCGGTGACCTCTGAAAGGGATGTGATGACCCAGGGCTGGGCTGAGAGTGCTCTGTTCCAGGGCACAGCTGCTGGGCACAGCAGCTCCTAACTCACACGCAGCAGCCAGGACCCACTGGTGCCTGGTATGCTGCTGGTGCTGTGCTTCGGTTACCCCTAGGAAGAAGCACAAGGGATGGGTTTGGCTCAGGCAGCTGGAGCAGCAGCTCCCGCTGCAAATGGCGTGCTGCCTCGGCAGGTCCCCCTGGCAAGGCTTTGGGATGTGGCATGCAGCAGAGGGACCTCCCAAGCCCATGCCCTGCACCTTCTGCCCCAAGATTTTCCCTTTGCTTCAGGTGCGTCAGGAAAGCAGCCAGTGAGAGGTGATAGGGATGCCCCCTTTCTGCTGGCATCCCCCGATGCCTTGAGCTCAGGGTTCCTATGCTGGTGCTCAGCCAGCACCCATCACCCTCCTGCCTGAAGCCTACTCTGGTGCACAGAGATGGCACACGGGGCAGTCCTGGTGACTGTCCTAATGGTCACTCTGCACACTGGCAAACTTATACTCAGTCCAAACCCCACTGCCACACCGTGCTGCCACCCAATACAGTGTGGCCTCACTGCCTTCCCACTAGCCAAACCCCTAATGCCACACGTCCCACACCAGGGCTCTGTGTGCTCGCCCCGCTGAACCTCACTCCTCTCCAGCAACCAAACACAGGCTGCTCAGCTACAGCAGGCAGGGAGCCCTGCAGAGCCCCAGCATTTGTGGGGTATCCTTGCTGCCCCCTCCTTCCCCCGCACTATTCCACCCCGCACAGCCTCCCCCCCCCCAAAGCACCCCCCTGAGATGCTGCTTTGCCTAAGACAGCATCACAGAGCAGGCTTTGTGGTGAAGCAGGACGTGCTGCATCAGCCATTTCCAACCCCACGGAGCCTCCTCTCCCCCCACAGCCCCCGGCATCGCATCCAGCTCCCCGGCACTGAGCGGCTCCGGCTGGCAGCACTGCTCCGGGAGCGCAGCGAGCCGAGCAGCCTCTGGCAGCCGTGGGAAAGAGCCGGCTCATTTCCAGAGTCATTATGGTCTGAAAAGGGTCCCATCAGGTATTCAGCCCGTTCAGCACATTTATTTTCCCAAACCACAGCAGGGATTTGCGATTCCAGGCTCAACATTAGCAGAGCCATGAGCTCACAGAGCCTGGCAGTGTGTTCGCAGGTGACAGCAGGGTGCTGGGCTGGCTGGGGACCCGTGGATACAAAGGGCAATCCCGGGGTTCATGGACGTGGACATGCCCAGAGCAGAACCCGCTCAGGGTACTGGGCACGTGTGTTTGCACACACACACGTGCATGCACCTGCCCGATCTGCACGCATCGCTGTGCATGCTAGGTGCCAAGGGGTCTCTGCCCCCCTATTCTGCTCTCACTGTGCAGAACACACTGCAATGGAGCAGCTCAACTTGTGGCGAGTTGAGGCTGGAGACGGGCTCCGCATGGTCATGTTCCCCCTTCCCCCTGCTCACCCACTTGGGGACTGCTCCCCAGCCACCCCCGATCCCCCCCTACAGCACTGAGGCCGGTGGCAGTGCCGTGCTGCAGCACAGAGTGCTCCCACAGAAGGAGCAAGCATCCTCTCTCTCTCTCTCCGTGTGAAACTTGGAGGGAAACTCAAACACGGAGAGATGCAAACTTCAGCAGCCGGAGCAAGCCAGGGAGCCCTGCTCCGATGTGGCACAACAGGGTCAGACCCCTTCCACCAATAGGTCCCCGGGGGGGGGCCCAGCTGCGCACTCACCACCGTGAAATCCCGGGAGGAGCAGTTCTCGCCACTGAAGTTGCAGCTCTTGAGCATGTCGTCGAGCTGGTGGCCGGTGCGGTTGACGATGTCAGCCATGTCGGGGTCGGGGTAGAGCAAGTCAGTGGCCTTGTGGCCGTCGCGGTCCTTGGGGGGCAGCCCGGTCATGTTGGCCAAATGGAAGATGTCGGCGTCGGTGAGTGCGGAGTGGCGGTAGCGGTTGATGTTGCAGATGGTGATGGCGGGGAAGACCATCTCACGGATGGCTTCCTCGTCCAGGGCCACGACGTGGGGGTGCTCCAGGTAGAGCAGCGCCGACTTGGCCGCCTGGTAGAGGAAGAAGGCGAGCGAGGCCAGGAAGGCGAGTGCCCAAAGGGTCTGCCGCACGCCCGGCCGCCCCGTGCCGCAGATGTGCCCCAGGCCGTGCAGCGTGCTGGCGCTGGCGAACGCGGCCAGGTCCCGGGAGCGCGGCCGAGCCGGCTCTTCGATCAGGCTCTCCTTGTCCCCTTCTTCTTTCTCCTTCTGCTTCTCATCCTCTTCGGCAAATTTGATTTTACACACGATCTCAATCGGCATCTGCCCCGCCAGCGAGCTGCCCCCCGGCACGGGCAGCGGCCGAGAGCCCGGCCAGGCGCTGGGAGGGGGCTCGGGTCCCCCCCACGGCCCAGCACGGCGCCGGGAGGGCCGAGCCGTGTCGGGAGGGAGCGCGGCCCCGCTCCGCAGCTCCGAGCCGCCGCTCCCCTCTTGTCTCACTCGTCGATCGTCTCCTTGTGCCTTCGCTTATCAGCACGAATACAGCTGTCAAAAACCCCTCTCTCTCCTCTCCCTCGCTCGGTGTCTCTGCCTCTCTCCTTCGCTCCTCTCTGGTTAAGACCCCGGCAGATACAGGCAGCATTTAGGCATCATGTGCTAATAAAATCCAGGGAATACTTAATAATTCAAGACATGTCAACATTATTTCATCGTCAAATAAAGAACGAGCGCCGGAGAAAGAGGCAGTGTGAAGGGCCCTGCGCCTCCGGGGCAGGGAACGCGCTGCGCCCACTCTCCAGCCCCGGCTCCGAAGTGCCGCCGGAGCCACTTGTTTGAATGGCCGGGACCCGCCGGAGCCGCGCCGAGCCGAGCGGAACCGCGCCGTGCCGAACTGAGCCGCACCACGCCGTGCCGTGCCGCGCCGCGCCGCGCCGAGCCGAGCCGTGCCGAGCTGTGCCGAGCCGTGCCGTGCCGAGGCGGGCGGGGCACGCAGGCTGCCCCCCGCCGCCACCGCCGCCGCTCTCCCCGCCTCGCCCCGCCGTGGCCCGGCCCGTGCGCCCCGGGGCAGCGCGGCACGGCGCGGCTCGGCGCGACGCGTGGGGGCGGGCAGCCTGCGGGCAGCTCGCCCGGCGGCTCCCTCCTGCTCGCCCGCCCGCGGACTCCTCCTGCCTCGGCGGCTCCCTGGCCGTTAACCGCCTCCCTGCCGCGGCCCGACGCGCCCCGGCTCGGGAGGCAGAGACCGGCCGGGAAACCCCCGCCGGTGCGGTCCCGGGAGCTCGTCACCGCAGACGGGCAGCGCTGCGGGCAGTGCCTCCTCCCGAGCCCCCGGCTCGGCTCGCTCCGCACCCACCCCTCGCGGGACGCAGCTCCCGTGGCAGCTCGGAAGCCCCAGCCCCCAGCCCATCTCGCGCCCTGCTCCGGGCTCTGCTCGCGACCCCCGCTGCTGCCCGGATCCTGCCGCTCCCCGTGCGCGGCTCCGCCGCGATGCGCCCCGGATCCCCGCCTCAGTTTCCCCAGCTGGAGGCGGCGGGTTCGCTCCATTCAGACCCACGAGCCGCGCAACCCTCGGGTGGCACCGCAGGGGGAACACCGGCACAAGCCCGGCTCCGGACAGCCCCCGGGAGACGCGGGAGGCACGTGCCTGGCAGGGGTACAGGCGGCGAGACCTTGCATCCCCTCGGGGCGCCCGCCGCAGGTCAACGTGACCTTCACTGTGCTGCCGATGCCAACAGCAAAGCTTTCCCCGGTCGTCCAGCGAGCACACACGCATCTTCAATCTTCCCATCGATCCGTGCATGGCACACATGTTCCTGCCTCCGTGCAGGTCAATACGGCATGATGGGCTGCCTCCGGCAGGCAGCACGCACAGCCCGGCTGCCCACATCACTCTGCTTGGGGTGTGCAGGGCACACGTGCCTGTCCAGGCCTGCAGCAGGGAGCACGGACACCTGAATGCCCGCGGGGCGGGGGTTGTGGCCCGTATCCTTCAGGCAAGCCATGCTGTGTGGCTGCCAGACTTCCCCATGGCCTTCTATGGCCAAAGAGGTGCACCCTCTCCTCCGTCTGCTCCTTCTCTGCTGTGCCCACTAGCTGCGAGGGTTGTGCTGGGATCGGGGTCAAGCTGTGCCCAAATAGGTGGCACTGGGACACAAGCCCCGTGCTAGCTGTGGCAGGGGTAGGTCAGGGCAGGGCAGCGAGCAGGGCCATGGGTGATGTGCTGTGGATGGAACTGGCAGGTGGGTGCAAAGGCTGGCAGAGATGCCCACTGCCCAAATGGGATGGGTCCAGCTGGGAACTCAGCTCCTGGGGCAGCACAGGCAGCTATTGCTCCAAGGACCGGCAGCTGGGAGGGCTCAGGGAGATCAGTGCTTGGAGGCTGCTTTCTCCTGGGATACAGTGAGGCACCAGTTGGGATCAGTACTTGCTGGGGCTTGGCAGCATGTCTGGTTTCTCACTGTTCTGCACAGGAGCCTTTCACCTGCAACTGGCTGAGTGTGGCACATGCACATAGGGCTGGTGGGAGGAGGCGAGGAGCAGGCAGGACAGGGGAGCCAGCCGGGCACTCACTGGTGGGTCAGGAAATTGGAGCCCTCCTGGCTCACCCTGAACCCTCATGTTGTGCTGGGCTGGGTGAGCAGCAGGGTCCTGGCACAGAGCCCACGCGCTGCGCTCTGATGACAGGGGGAGGCTGCGAGGGCTGGAGAAGCCAGGACTGGAATTCGAAATGATGTTGACAAATCGGAGAAATGGCCTGAAAACAATCCGATCCGATTCAAAAGGACAAGCAAGAAGAGCTGGGCTGGCTCGGGGAGCAGAAGCGCCCAGTGAGCAGCCAGAGGGCAGGGCAAATGGATGGGCAGTGGGCAGTGTCACCACGCTCATTGCCCAGGCAGCCCTGGCCAGGCACACAGTGTGATAGTTGGATCTACACAGGGCATGCAGGGGGCTGTGCACATAGAAGCCAGGATTCCAAATGCCCAGCAGGCAAGCAGCTGTTGGGAAAAGCAGCCAGGAGGTAGGGAAGGGGAGGAGAAGCCTCATTGGTTCGGATGTGGAAAGTAGGAGCAGCGCTGCTTGCAGGGCAGCTGAAGCTCTCTGCTGACCACAGCTGCCCCATGCCCGGTCCAGGATCAGCCGTCAGGAAAAATCCCCGCTAATTGGAAAAAGCACAGAGGATGGTAATAGTAGAGCAGTGACAGAGGCTGCAGGCAGCGGGGTCTGGGCGAGAGCGAAGGCAGGGAGACTGCAGCCTCAGACCATATGAATGCTGTGAGTGCAGCAGGAGGAGCTTTGCAGGGTATTGGGCAGTTGGAGCTAAGCAGGGTGCCCCTCGGCTGGCCCGACCCCAGTAGTGTGTGCGTGGGACCGATCCTGCCCGCTGCCCTCCAGCACCGTGGTGATGATTCATCCCCTCTGAGACACAGCCGTTGTCCTTTTCTATTCTCAGGCCAATCTGGGAGAGATTTGTTTGTGATTTTCCTGCCTTGCTGCCCAGCCGACAGATTGATTATTGGCTGTGCCCCCTCCATCCGGACCAACTGTGACGCAAAGGCACCAGTGAGGGTCCCCCTGTCCCCTCCCCAGCTGCCAGCACCAGTCCTGGCCATGGAAGGCAGTGGGACCGGAGCTGGAGCTGGATGTGGCCCTGTGCCCACAGGGAGCGGCTGTAGGATAATCATTAATTTTGATCTAATTGGAGGAAGCGTGGCTGCAAAGCTGCAGTGCCAGTTGGATCCTTCCTGTGCTCCTGTGCCCGCCTGGTGGGTCGGAGTGGGCAGCGAGTGCCTCAGTTCTGGGGAGATGTGGGATGACAGGGTGTCTGGTCCCATTATAGGAGTGGGACTGGGCATGGTCAAAGCCCCCCACATGTTGGGTATCAGTCCCCTGTTCCCAGCCACGGGTGGCATCTGCCAGGGACAGCACATGCATCCATAAGGCACCACCCCATCAATGCACTGACCCCGTCTGCATTAAAAAAAACCCTATTAAACACAATACCTTCTTAAATGCTTTACCCCAACAAAGTGCAATACCTTAATTAATGCAACACCCCAATTAAGGACAACACTCCCATTCAATTTATTCCTTCATTAAGCGCAAAACCTCAATTACAACATCTCTTTTGTAAGCTGAGCGCACGAGTTCTCGCAAGGTGCCCTGGACACCTTCTGCTGCCTCCTGCAAAGCAGCACTGGGATGCTGTAGCTTTTGGATCCTGGCTGTGGGGACGCACCGAGGGACTTCTTTAGGGACTGAGGGCCTGATCTGGGTGGACTGGGAGGAAAATGTCTGCCAGTGGCTCTGCAGCCATGCTCGTGCCCGGTGCAGGGTGCCACAGGCTTGCTGGAGAAAACTCCGTCGCGGTGAGAATGCTGGGGCCAGCACTGAGCTGGGACCGCCCCATTACCGTTCCCACACAGCCCCTCTGTCCCCCCCAGCCACTTGTCACCTGCCTTGTGGTTTATAAAACTTTAAAGCTAATGGTGTAATAAACGCCAATAATGATATTGCAGCTGCACCGGGGCACCCTGGGATGAATACATTACGGGAGCTGCGGCAGTTGCGCACGGAGGGTAGCAGCGGGGCTGGGAGGTGCAACAGCAGTGCCACTCAGCGCCGGGATGCTGTCCTGGGACGAGCCGCTGGGCAGCCCCCGGTGCCGGGCGTACGTCCTCGTCCTCCAGCCCCTGGGCACGGCTGCCGCTCCGTCACAGCTGCGTAGGCACAGCTGGCACAGCTGTGAGTACCTTGTAGCCATGGGCCGTCCCCGGAGCCGTATGACAGCAGAGGGGCACAGCACAGATGTGCACAGGGAGGGCCCAGTGCCACCCTGAGCGTCCCTGTTCAGCACGACCGTCCCTACTGGTGGAGCAAGAGAACGGTGGGCACAGCGGGGCTGGAGCCGCGCGGAGCCCATTGCTCTGCTCCCTGGGCATGTCTGCGGAGCGATGCGTCCCAGCAGGGCTGGTACCCGCAGGACACACTCCTCCTGCTCACCCCCACCTCGGGGCCGTGGGGAGCTGGAGGAGCATGCCCAGCCAGCGGAGCGTGATGAGCGGCTCTTCATGCTCCGTGAGACATTGCTCAGCTGCTCCTTTGCGCTTGGCTGCGCCGACGGGCCCTGCCCTGTGCCCTACAGCCACCAGGACTGTCACATTGTCATCGAGATAGTGGGCAGCGCCCCTGGACAGAGGGCAGAAGGAGCATTGGAGTGCTGCCCGCTGCCCTCCCAGCAGCTCCTGCCTCCTGCTCATCTGTCCTAAAACAACAGAGCTATAAACTGCCTTGACGCGGCATTACGGCTGAGGTTTTAAATGCACCCAAGTCAGGAATTCAAAGTTATGGGTCCCCGAGCAGCCGTAGCTCAGCCACATGGTGCCCATTATGGCCCCGTGCGTACACAGCCACCGCGCCATGGGCAAGGGGCAGAGTTAGCGTTACCATGGGAACCATTGCTCCTGATTCCCTGACATCTGTGTGATTAAAGCCTCAACCTCCGTGCCACAGCCCCACCAACGCAGTGAGGGCACCCCCATGTCCTATGGGCCATTAGGAGCCATGTGTCCTTATCTCTTCTTGCCCAGAGGGATGGCTGTGGGCTCAGCACCCCACAGCACACAGTCTTCTCCAGCTCTCTTTGTGGAGATGGGCACCCACGTGCTCCCCTGTGCTGCAACCTGGGCACTGAGCATGGGTGCACTGCAGGCACCGTGTGCCATGCTACACTGCCTCCTGAGCACGAGGTGCAAACAGGAGCACCAGCACGCTGCAGACAGCAGCAGCAGGAGGATCGGTCATGATGAAATGCCAAATGGAACAGGCACTGGGCACACCTGGAACACAGTGTTGCCTGCAGAGATGGCTGAGTGCTCGGCAAACAGGAAAACCACAGCTGGCACTGCCGCTGAAGGCATTTCAGCAGCTGCCACCCAGCACTTTAGACACAGGGTTAGCACTGTGCAAATAATAAACATGCCACAGGTAGTAAGTGCTGAGCACTCTGCAATTACCAGCCATCCCTGGGCATTGTGCATCGCGCACACCATGACCACAAACAAGCTGCAGGCACCAATTTGATGCAGAGGAGCCTGGTAACCTGCATGCAGCCAGGGCAGGGCACTGAGTGCTGCAAATAGTCGTCCAGTGTGCCAGCTTAGGGCGCTGGCCCCCTGGGTGTGTGTCCCTGCCTGTCCCCATGGGAGTGACAGCCATGCAGCAGGGCTGCCGGTGCGGCGCGTGCTGGTGCGCTCAGGGCCTGTTATTTCATTTTCACTTGTCCCATCCCATTAGCACAGCTGTCTGCCACCAGAGAAGGGAAAATTGATGCTAAACGGGATATCAATTTATCATGGAGTGTGTCACCCGCCGCACGGCTCTGCCAGCCGAGCTGCAGAGACGCGCTGCAGCAGCCAAGCAGCACCTGTAATTAACAGCTCGTCAGTCTCCCCGGCACAACGCAGCACAGCCCGGGTACCCTCCGGCGGGTGCAATAGAGGGAATCCCAGCAGGTGTCACTCCCAGATGGGCACCAGGCGGCAGTGTCACCCCCATGCCTACCCCAGTGCCAGGAGGTTGGTCATGGACACAGCAGGGTCACAGGACGGGAATGTCCCTGTCTCCATACTATGTCCCTTGGCACCTTGCTGCTGCCCCTGTGAGGCAGAGCTGTAACTCACGATGTGTCGGTGCCCAGTGAGTAACGAGCTGGGAGCCCAGCTCCTGGACGTGAGTTACGGCCGCTGTCTGTGCACAGTGAGACATCAATCCCAGCAGGCGGCTTGGGTGGGAACGGAGCATCCATTGTGCCTGGGAGTCAGGATGGGCCATCAGTCCTGGGCAGCAGGAAGCGGGCACAGCTGGCAGGCACCAGCTGAGGACAGCCCCATCCACATGTCATGGCCCCAGTGCACCCCAAAACAGCAGAATCGGCGCCAGCCATGCCCAGCTCGCATCCCGCAGAGCCCTGGCTGTGTGCTGCTTTGATGTTAAACACTCAGAGATGAAATGTGTGCCCTGAGGCTGGGCACCTCTCAGCGGCCGGCCGGCCAGCCTCTGGCTGCGGAGCCGTGCCAGCACCGGGGCCGATAATTGGATGCATGTTTCTTCCAATGAGTTTGTATCATTTTTATGTAAATTTGACATTTTCCTGATGTTCTGTAATGTGCACAAAGCAAGTGCCGCTCCTGCCGTCGGCAAAGCCTATTTCCTTCCTGTCTGAAGTGCTGTGTTGATTTAAGGGCCTGCTAATACACGCAGCCGGGCCCCCCCGCACACATGCATGCGGGCGCACGTGTCCCTCCAGCACCGATCTGTCTTCATCAGCATGACGGGCAGCACCCAGCACCCAGCCCCATGCCCACTGCCCTGACCGATAGCCCCTTCTGCTGGGACAGTGCCCTGCACCACAGGACACCAGGTTGGCAATGGGATAGCCCCATGGGCTCTGTGCGTGCCATCCACAGCACTGCCTGCTTGCCCCATGTTACCACGATCCCATCCATAGGGAACTTTCTGGGGTGCACCATTCCCAGCCTTCTTGCACCATGGAATTTTCCCCAGCTCCATCTCTGGAGCAGGCAAGCGGGTTTCAAAGGCAGCGCTGCTATTTAAAGCCCTTATTGTTCACGTCCTTGACACCGGCAGCTACATCCTGCTGTCGCTCGATGCAAGCGCATCCCGGCCCGGCCAGCCAGAGGAAGGCAGCTAATGAAGAGCGAGCGCAAAGCCGCCTCTCTTTGTCCTGATCACAAAGCAGCTCCCAAACAGTCCCTGCCAGTTATTTATAGCTCCCTTCCCCGGGGCACGCCGGGAGTTTCCTGCAGACAGACACAACCCTGGCATTGCTGTGCTGCCCCGGGTGCCCGGGAAGTGCTTGCAGCTGCCCCGTGCCCACGTGTTCCCATTCAGGGCTTCTCTCTGGGTTGCAGCCAGATGGATGCTTTGCTCCGGCTGAGGCACGGAGAGGAGCATCCCCAGCCCCGGGAGCACATCTGGAGCACATCTGGTGCATCATCTCCTGTACCCCTTGAGGGGTGGTGATGTGCAGTAGAGGTTGGGTCTCCCCATGCAGCACCAAATCACAGCCACGCAATGAAAGATGGATGCTCTCCTGTGCCATGGCATCATTTACAGCCCCATGGTACCTGATGTGCCTGGCATGGTGATTTGTCTGGAAGCCATTACAGAGCACGTGGAACAGGGAGAAGGATGTGATGGGGACAGGCCTGGGGGCAGCGCCCCTGTGCCATTCATCCCGAAATCCACCAAGAAGCGGTGCTCATTCCTCTGCTGTTCTGGCCACAGGGCTCTCCTCACCTCCTCGGGATCACCCCTCGGTGAGCAGGGCTGTGGTTTTGTGAAATATGGCCTCTATAAATCCCACTGGGTGCGAGCCATAACTCTCAATATATTTTCAAATATAGTTCAATTATTTTTCCCATATATCATGGAGAAATTGCATCGGCGAGTGGCGGCGCTAAGCAGGGAGCGCGTGGCGGGGCGGTGTTAATAGGATTGTGCATGGTATTATGCATGAGGTCGTTCAGGACACAGTGGGGAACCTCGCGTGCTCCAGAGAGACGGGAAGGAATAAATCAGGCTATTAGCCCAGCACCTTGGTCAGGTCTGCGGGGGATTAATCTCTGCAGCGTGCAGGGATCCGAATGGGAACACTGATGGGCATCCTGAGGACTCGATGCACACCTCCACTGAAGCACCAGGAGCAGCATCATGGACCCCAAAGTTGGTCCCCAGAGTACACCCCAGGGTGGCACTGAGTGTCTTGGGGCCTCCCCTGGAGAAGCCTCAACCTTGTGCTTGTGGAAGGGCCTCCTTATTCCCCCTGTGATGCACTGGGGTGGGCACTGCGGCTGTTCCTGCCATGCTTTGCCCTACAGCAAGCACTTGGCCAGCAGGACTCAAGGAGCAGCCACAGCCTTCAGGATGGGCGCGTGTAATCAGCTGGGACAGGCACATTTCTGTGTGTTTGCCATGAATATTTATGTAATTTGTGCAGAGCCATCGTGCCTGGTGCAGTGTTGGAGCCCAGCCTGCAAGGAGCAGGAGGACCTGGTGGCATCTGTCTATGGCACTGGTATTTTGGGATGCATGGAATCACGCCAGGAGCCACCAGCAGCTATTTGGAGCAATAAACTGGTTTTCTGGTGCTTGACAGGGACAAAGACACCATTTGGTGACAAACCACTGTGTGCCCAGTGAGCAGCAAGCATCCATGATTCACATCTCCCCACCCATCCTTCTTCTCCTCATGCCTAGTCATACATTCACCCCCATGTATGGTGGCGGGGGTTCCCAAGCTGGAGGTTGCTGTTCTGGACCCCTGCCAGGGGGTGTCCAGGGTGGGATGGAGCTGCTGATCCTGCTGTGAGGACATGGGTGCCCCCATGGTGCTGGCAGAGCTGGATCAAGCAGTGAGTGCAGGTGAGGTTTACAGTAACGGGAAAAACAAATTATTAATCATGAGAGCAGCCCCAGCCGGGCTGTCAGGGCCGCATGGGCTCATGAATATTCAGCATCGGGCTGAGCACTAAATCTCATTTAAATGTCAGGGACCATTAGGCAGACAGGGAGGGGGCTGGGATGGCAGCTCCCCACTCAGTGCCCAGCCCCGCACAGCCAGCAGGGCAGTTCCAATGGGATACGGCCACCAGCACCTGGGGACCTGGCACTTCATGGCTTCATGGCTGGCAGATGAGTGCCCTGAACCCACTGCCCAGGCTCACCTTGGGGTGCCTGAGACCCCTGGGCACGGTGAGCACCCAAAGCGTCTTCTGAGTGCTGATGGCTGCTGGAAACTTGCACTGAGGACCCAGCAAGCCCAGTGCCTGTGGTGGCAGTAGGGGGAGCATGCCTGGGCGCTGCCTCCCGCTGCGCTGGCACTCACGCGCTCTCCAGCTCAGCAGGGGCCTGGCAATTACATGGATACATTTAAGCTCTTAATCCTACTGAAGATTATTCCAAGGTCAGGGCGCCAGGCAGGTCCCCACGCTGCCAGGCTGTGGTGCATCCCTGCTGCCATCTGCTGAGGCGGGACACCGGCTCCATGGTGCCTGGCAGCTCCCCAAACACCCGGGCCATGAGCCCATGGGCATCCCCAAAGGGTCTTCTGGCATGGGAGCCCAGTATGGGTAAGCCCTGTCTCTGCCACCATGGGGCATCCCATGGCCTATGCTGAAGGTGTGGGCAGCAAGGGGCTGTGCCATGCATGCCAAATAGAGAATACACATCCAGGAGGCGGAGGAGGCACCCGGGTTGTCTGGGATTCCCCTTCCTGAAATGGATCTGCTGCTTTCCCCACAGAACACGTGTCCCCTTGTTCCCATGCTGCCCAGCCACCCTTCAGCAGGGCCATCATGCACAAAGGCCGAATGCCAATGCAGCCCCGTTCCCCCTCTGCACACATCCTGCGGCACTGCCTGCGCCCCAAACAGCCGCATCTCCTCCTGCTGCCAGTTGGGGAAGGTAAAAAAAAATATATTAATGATTATTACAAAGAGCTAAAGCGGAATTGCAAATGTTATTTCTTCGGTAGATGGATGATAGCGGGGTGGATGATAGATAGCTGGATGGATGGATCGCTCTCCCTCCAAGCTGTAACCCCCTTCCAATCGCTCCCTCCGGAGTGCTGCTGTCACCTTGTCTCTGCTCAGAAGGGCTTTTACTGGCTCACTGGGGGATGCACGAGAACAGGTTATTAATACACGGAGAGGGGGATGGAATCCATTTGACTTGAAAATAGCTGAGAAACTGAGCTGCACTTTTAAAATCTGCTTTTAATCAGAAGGAAAAGAAGAGAAGTTTGAACAATTAGGGAGTAATGAAGAGCTTTGGAAAAAAAAGAAAACGCTCTCTGAAGATGAGCTAAGATTTTTACAGCACTTTGAGAATTTAAAGAGCTATGCTGGTATCAAGCAAAATGATACAAACACTCCATGTGATAATTGCACACGATGGTACCAGCAGTGAGAGTTGCAGCCTGGGTGTCCAGGTGAAGAGCAGGGCAGGAACCCCAGTGTGTGCCTGGGGGGGAAGCGGAGTGGTGGGGAGCCATGCTGCTGGCTCACACCAGGCACAGGGAGGGCTGAGAGCCACTGGCACATTCAGGAGGCCATGCTGGCAAATTTAGAGCTGGGGAGCCAGGGATGCTGGGGAGCAGGGACTGTTGGTGGCACATCCCTGGAAAAACATCATTGTCACTCAGCCCACACTTAGCCCAGTGCCAGGTCATGGGGAAGCCCTGGGCTGCCCCGTGCGCTTGCGGCTGCGCCCTGCCAGTGGATGCCAAGGGCCCGTGACGGGAGCCGAGCGCGGGGGCTGCACAGCCGCTCGCAGCAGCAGCTGGGTAATTTTCATGCTAAGTGAAAAGTAAAGTGCACAGACTCTTTATTAGAGCGAGCACGGTGCGGGGAACAATGAAGGCAGTGATGATCGTTAACTTTCTAATCGGAGGAGAAAAGTCCTCAATGCAATTTTTATGGTAATAACATCGACACTAAAGATAATTGCTCCCCGCGTCGCGCTTAGTGCTGGGAAACTGTTTGGGAAAAAAACATTAATTTGCAGGAACTGAGCCAAAGTTTCCTTAAGGCAGCTGTTCCTGGTGCCACCCTACCCCCAGCCCTGCCCAATGGCCAACCTTGTGTCCCACAGTGCCGCAGGGCTGTGTTGGAGCCCAAGCATCCCACCGTACCGCAGCGGTGATGGAAGATGGTGATGGAGGAGCGTCAGGGTGACGATGCGCTGGCACTGCGGTATGGGGGTGTGGGGCTGCCCCATAGGTGGAGAGGGATGGGAGCCAGCGCTCCCCGGGGAATAATAAGCAGAGGAGGAATTACAGCCAGGTGACATTTTAATGAGCCGGCGTCCTGCGCAGCATTAATATTCCATGGGCTGCAATTCCCCAGCGGGCGTTTGAGAGATGAAAAAAAAAATATTAAAAAAAATAAAAAAGTCCCTGAGCCCGGTGAAATCAAATAAATAAATCTCTGCCGGAGCGCAGCGTCTCCCCCGCCCCTGTGCCGTGATTTCCCCTGTGATCCCATAACGCACAACAAGCAATCGGCATGGCTCCCAGCGCGGCAGTGCGGTGATTTATCCCGGGCGAGAGCGGGGGCCCGGGGATGATGCATGGGGCAAGGGCAGAGGTGGCAGCAGGGGGAGGCGGGAGAGCGCGGCACGCACACGGGGCTACCGCTCAATCCTAAATTAATTGTAATATTTGACAAATCAGATGTACTTAGGTGATCCGTGGGCCGTGCGAGGGAGATTGATGAGGGGTTTGGGCAGTCAGCTGCTGCTGGTATTCACCACTGACCAACAACTGTGGCTCCAGCACCGATCGCTCTCCACGGGGTGGAAGCAGCCCCTGTGTCCAAGTGCTGGTTGGAGTGATCGCAGCAAGAAAAGCACCCCATCCTCTGTATCCTGGCTCCTTGGGAAGATTGTGTGATAGACGCTTGGTCTGCCCTTGCTCTGCACCTCCCCATGTCCATGCAATGCCACCCGGAGGTGGCACACGGCTCTCTGAAGGCTCCTCCCCACATAGTGCTGGAGCTGCTCCCCATGGTTTCAGGGTGGTGAGAAATCCATAGACTGACAGCCTGTGAGATAGAGGTGCTCCCTGGTCGGGGTATGCACAGCCATTCCCCGCAGGGTCATTTCAGTAACAGCTCCGCCAGCCAGCACTGAGATTCATGGGTCCCGCGAGGTGACAGCAAACCTGATAGGTTTTAAGACAGCAACATGCCCTGAATCTGCAAAGTGGCAGAGCAGGGAATCCGCTGTGTGCACAGCCTTCAGGGACGTGGTGACCGCAGTGCTAGGCCACCAGGGGTGGATGGAAAGGCACTGGCACCCCGGCGTGCCTTTGGGGCTGCAGTGTGCCATGTGCCCCCACCTGGAGTGGTGCCAGCTCCGGAGACAAATGGCACATTGGGAAGGCGGGGGCACCGGATGGTGGGTGCCGTGCCACTGCTCTAGCTTTCATCAGAAGCGTATGCTGTAGTAAAATATCTACATTTGGAAGCAGAGATTTCCAGGGATATGAGAACACTGGGCTGATAATTAAACATCTGTTCTGCATTTGTCTGCCTGCCTCGCTCCATCCCAGCTACGGGTGTGCAGCATCGCACCCTTCACTGTCCCCTGCTCACCAGCCGCAGGGCCACGGGTGCTGCGGGCCATCCTGTGTTTTGTTCCCTGGGCTCAGCAGCTTCGCCCCCACCTTGCCGTGCTGCAGAGCCCATGGCTCACCCTGGGGCTCACACCTCAGGCAGTTCCTCCAGTCCTCTCCATGCATCGCCTGCCACTGTTCGTCCATGTGCAGCCCCCTGGGCTGAGTGAGCAGCTGCCACCACCAACCTGCATCCAGGAGAACATCAAAACAACCTCTGAATTGATCCCTGAGACTCTTCTGCAAGCCCCAGTCACGTCCTATGAGAAGCAAGCGTCCGCTCTAGTTACTGTCTCCTAGGAGAGCTCTGGGGACTTCAGGCTGTCACAGGAGGAGCGGCCCCAAACATGACATCTCCATGGAGCCCAGGGTACGGCAGGCAGGGACATGGTGCCACTGAGCAGATGGCACCCAGCCAGATCAATGGGAGCTGTGTTGGGCTCCAACGCACTGCGGGTACTGGGGTGGGAACATCCACGTGCCCACAGCCCGAGGTGCTCTGTTGTCCCCCGTCTGCCCCCTGCCCTGGTGTCCCGGTGTTTGTCACACCTGTCACCGTGACAAGGGAGAGATTAGAGCCGCCCTGAGCCGCTGCTTCATATTCATGAGACTTCAAAGCATCTGCACCAAACCTAATCCTCCGCACAGCACCCTGCCAGCAGCCCTTGCTGGGCTGGGAGTGCTGCCTGCGGCCACACGGCTCAGCTCAGGACACGAGATGACACCCGGTGCCACAAGGAGCTGTGCCGTGCCCCTTGCTTGGCCACAGCACAGGGTGATGGGCTGCGTGCCCAGTGCCAGGCGGGGAGCACGGGGCCTGGCAGAGGGCGGGAAGCACGGCCCCCACAGAGCCGTCTCCTCCAGATGGCGAAGGCCATTAGAGCCGCTCTCGTGCGCACGGAGCCATAAAGTTTATGGGCCTCATCATTTAGCTGTAATGGAAATAGTTAAATCTGTCTCTGTTTAAGCAAACTGTGCCCTCGTGGGAGCGCTTGATGCCATGTGCCAGTGGCTGGGGGGCTCCGGGCTCTCCTTCCTGCTGCCCTCATCTTCCTCCTCCCTGACATGTGGCTGCTGACCCCAATGCATATGGTACCCCACAGGCAGGGGCTCAGCTCCATGCTGGATTCAGCCCCACATTCCACCTGCGTTATGGAGAGCCCCCCCAGCCCAGCAGTCCCCCCACCCATTGTGCTCAGCTGCGGTATCGGTGGGAGTTACCCCCTCCCCAGCAAGCAAAGCGTGATTAATTACAGAGTAAGTCATTAATATTCACAGCTAATTAAAGATCCTTATCGTGAATAATGGAGCTCTGACTCCAAATTATGGGACACGGATGGCAGAGGTTGGGGGGGGGGAGATGTAGTGGGGCTGCAGAGGGATACAGCTGTGGTGTAGGGGCACACGGGGAGCAGAGGTACCATCATGGAGGCCTGGGCAATGGTGGTGGCCAGGGGTACCTGGGCATGTGGAGCTCTGGTAGGGGATGCAGGACTGGGATGCAGGGCAGTGGGGATGGGGCAGGCACGGAGTCCAAGTTGGGGCCGCGTGGTCCCCGCAGAGCATCCGGAGGGGAGGGCAGCAGCACTTTGCCTCAGCTCCTGTTATACAAATGAAAGGTTTTTAGTGGGAAAGACTCTGGGAGAGTAATACATCTCCCATATTGATCGCAGGCCAGGGACCAAGGCACGGCTTAAACAGTAATTGATTTCTAGCCGCCGAGATGTGTTGGGGAGCATTGATTTAACAGCACTGCAGACACACTGCTACTAATCTGATTAAAGTATTTAGCAGAAATGTTATTCTTTAAAAAAAAACAGAGGGAGGTGATGGTGCTGCCTGGGGCCAGGGGGCTGAGCTGGGGTGGCAAAGCCAGGGTGTAGGATCCTGCTGCAGCCCAGCATTGTTATGGGGTGGCTGGTGTACCTTCCATCTCCACGGCAGTGGCACACATCTGCAGCCAGCTGTGTCAAGGGCACACATAGAAGGAGTGGGCAGCACGTGTGTGAGCAATGAGCTCCAGGGAGAGCGTGGGCCCACAGCCAGGGCCATAGTGTGGATGATGCTCCCAGCATCCATCCCAGCTCCACAGGGGGCACCAGCTTTGAGGGGGATAGGTAGCACCCCTCAGTGCCATTCCTGTCACACCCATCAGACCAGTTAATTAACACGCAGTATCAAACAAATAAATTATTCCTGCTTCCTATTGATTCTAATTTACTGGCCCCTGGAGATCCCGGGCTCGTTTATCCCACCTGTCACCCCTGCTTAGCAGCTGTGCTAACACCTGCCCGGCTCCCAGCACCTCTCCCACTCCCCTGCCTGGAGCAGAGCCCCCTGCCCAGGGCTGTGCCCTGTGTCGCTGACCCTCCTGGACACCCAGCCTGGAGCTTAGTCTCTGTCCCTGGGCATCCCCTGCCTCCCAGCAGCACAGCAATCAGCTTCCCCTGCATCCCAGGGAGTCCCAGCGCTGCCCATGCACCACCTCTGCTGTCTGCCCGTCGATGCCAGCCTGATCAAAGCAGTGCTCCTCCCTGCTCCCGCCCCGTATTGATGCTGGATTGATCCATCGACCTGCCCAGCTGCTGACTGCACAGCTCCGTGCTCCTGCTGCTTGTTTGGGAGATCTGAGGGAGGAACAGCACCTTGCTCCTGCATATGGTCAGTGCTGGACTGCTTTAGTGCTGTCCCACAGCATCCCAGGGTGCTCCGGGGAGCAGCTTGCAAGCAGGGCTTGGGTGCTCCTAGCACAGCACTGGCCTCACCTCAACTCAGTAGAGCAACCAGGCATGCTTTACCAGGGGGAGCTGGAGGCTGGCCAGGGACATGGCACAGGGTCGCTGATCCAGCATGTGTGCCTGCTGCTGCTCCACGCACCAGTGCTCCCCAGCACCAGAGAGTTGACACCTACCCAGGCCAGCAGCCAGCAGTAGGCTGTCCGAGCCTGCCTTCAGCCTTCATCCCAGGCAGCCAACAGAGCAGCAGAGAGCCAGGCATCTTACTTGGAGACACCCACTTACCCAGCCAAGCCACATGTGCTGAGTCCTACTCTTCAAAACCTGCTCCCTACACCCTGGCAGCACCCATATTCCAGGAGCTTTCCACCTTGCCCTGCAGATGGACACCATCATGGGATGCTCATCATGGGGTACCCTCAATGGAGTGTCCATTGCAGAGTGCCCATCATGGGGTGTTCATCATAAAGTGCTCATCGTGGGGTATCCATAATGAAGTGCTCATTGTAGGGTGTCCAACGTGGGGTGCCCATTGTGGGGTGCTCACCAAGGGGTGCCCATCGCAGGGAGCAGCTTGGCACGGCCCCACTGGCAGCACAGCAGGCGCGCGTAGGAGGAGCACTGGCAGAGCAGCAGTCAGGAGATAAGCTCCCCTCTCATCCTCATTGTGTGTGACGGGAGGGAGATTTATGGCTCCAAGCTGCGATTTGTGCGCGGCTCAAGCACACGGTATTGATCACTCCTGGTTGCTCCTGCTGCTCCCTCACCTCGCACCCCCTCCTGCCTCAGCTCTGCCATTAACTCTTCCTGTCCTGGGGGCTGGGGCCACCCTGGGCTCTGGGCAGGGGCAGGTTGGTGGGGCTGGGGGTGAGGACATCGTTTGGCAAGGAGTGAGGCACAGGGGCAGGGCTGTGGGCATGGAGTGGCCTGTGGTGCCAAGGGGATGGGAATGGTGGGCAGTGATAAGGGGACAGATCAGAGAGGATGGGGCACAGTTCCTTGGTGCAGCACCCGGAGCAATGCTGAGCACACAGGGATGGCAGGTGATAAAAAAGGGATGAAATCAGGGGACGGAGTGGGATGGCCTTGGGCAGCCAAGGGCACAGGGATAGCAGGGAGGAGTCCCTGGGCCAGTGGACGGGCCGGTGCTATGGGGCTGGGGATGGGGGCAGCTGTGTGGGCTGGGGAGGGGATGGGGACTGCGGGTGCCTCTGCAGCAGCGGCAGGAAATGATGTGTGAAATGAAGAGTTCCTGCCCAGTGCCCAGAGGGAGCGAGCAGCATACTGAGCAGGAGCTGGGGCTGGGGAGGGGGGAGGCACAGCGGGGTGCACGGTGAGAGGGTCCCCTCTGCACTGCACAGGGACCTGAAGGGGGAAGGACTGCTCTGCAGCATGGGTCTGAGCCTCTTCTGGAGGAGAAGTGGGAGAGGGACTCTTAGCATTGGTTTCTGCTGTGAGGACCCCCAGAGTGGAGGTTTGGGAGTCACAGCCTTGCTAGATAAAGCCCTTGCCCCCCCTTTCCCTTCACCCCCTCCCTGCATGCTGGTTTCCTGCTGCTCCACGGAGATAATTAAATCTGCTATTTCGGCAGGTTCCGCATCCCCTGCCAGGCGGATCCGTAATCAGTGCCAGAGTGCCCGGGGCTCCCCCACCTGCACCCCCTCTCTGCCTCCCTACCGCCTACATCAGCCCTGCTCCAAGCACCTTGTCCAGCCTCCGCCAGCCTGCTCCTTGCCTGGCAGCACCCTCGGGGATGGACACCCATGAGTGCCCATGGGAGGACAACACCTTCTCTGTGGTGCTGGTCTCATCCCCTCATCTCCAGGTGCCCCACACTGTCTCCTCTGCAGGGCTTGGCACCAGGGACAGAGGGATCAGCCCCAGCTCCCCATCCATCCCTGCGTCTGGCTTTATCATGGCACCCGGGGACGCTTTAAATAATTCACCATCATGAGCTCCGGCACAGCTGCTGCCGCAGGCACCGGGTGTGCGGAGCCAGGCAGCGCCTGGGTGGCAGAGATAGTGGTGCGTCCCTGCCAGCACCCTGCATCATGCCCGGGCTGCCCGCTGCCTGATGGCACCTCTGGTTGCAGGAGAGGCACCAGCAGAGGTGGGACTTGGTGCAGGGATGCCCACGCCCAGCCCTATGCCATGCTCCCAGCCCGGCCGGCACTCACCATCACCTGCATCCTTCCCCCAACCTCCCATGCAGGACCTACAATTGATTGCTGAGGGATCCTGTTATTAAGCAGGCAGCACCAGCTGTAAATTTGAATCAATAATTTAAGGGAGTAAAACTATTAATAGAACATTAAAATATCTTCCACTGGCTGAGGCAGGAAGGTTGGAGTGAAGGTCAGGTGACCAGGTGACATAGGACATGGCCTGCAGAGGGACAGTGTGTGGCATGCAGTAGTGTGCATGGCGAGATGATGCCCTGTGCTGGCATCCCACATGGCAAAGCATCCCCCACCCATGCTGGAAGTTCAGTGCCACACTCAGTGTTGCACCACCAAGCAACCTGGCCTCACCACCAAAATGCCAGGTCATGACCACAAGTGGGAAGGATTAATGGCTCTGGAAGCAGAGCCTCCCCCTGCTACCTGACTGCTGTGTTTTACAGGCCAGAGCTATTAATGGGAAATGTTCCCATCAGCACCATTGATCCCTTTGTTTACAGCCCCGTAATCCTTACTCTGTTGACTCAGGAGCAAGGAGAAGGGGAGGAGATGGTATCACCACTGCCCTGCCTGCACTCCGCCTCACCTCAGGCTCTGCAGCACCCACTGGGGCACTGGAGATGGAGCAGTGTGAATGTACGGGGGCACTGCAGCACAGGTGCACGGGGCCATGCAGAGTCTTCCTGGTGCTCGCCAGCTGCCTGGCACCTGGTGGTGGGCCCTGCACGGCAGCACCACTTTGTTCTCATTAGTGCGACGAGCAGAGCCGTCACGGCAAATTAGAGACCCACCCGCCACACAGTGATGCATCTGCTGTGCCAGCAGCAGAGAGTGTGGAGTAGTGGCTGTGGTGGCCACTGTGGCCAAAGGACAGCTGCAAGTCTCATCCCATCCCTACTGGGCTTGGATCCACACAGGGTGACCCCAAGCCGTGCTCCCCAGTCTGTCCCCTCCCCCCTCCCTGACTCTGGCTCACCAAGGGTCCTTCATCACCCAGAGGTGCCCCATGCCTGTGCCAGTCTGCCCTCCAAATGACACTCACGGTCTGGAAATCACTGCTGGAGCAGTCCCTGCCTCCAAATGTGCAGCGCACCAGCATCTCGCCCAGCTCCAGCCGGTGGCTCACGCGCTCCACGAACTCCACTAAGTCGAAGGGGCGGCTCTTCTCCTCTTCGCTCAGGTCCAGCTTGCCCCGCAGAGCCGCCAGCACATCCCGCTCCATGCCCTCATGCATCAGGGGCCGGCCCGTCCCATCCAGCAACCCCAACATCTCCCCTGCCCAGTACAGGTCGTGGCTGGAGAGCTGCGAGAAGCGCGCAGGGTTGAGGTTGCAGAGTGTGACAGCAGGGAAAGTCTTGTTGCGCTCCATCTCCTCCTCCAACTGGGTGCTGTGCGGGTACTGGAAGTACAAGCCCACACACTTGGTGTAGACGTGAATGAGGAGGGCGAGCGAGCCAAGGAAGGCTAGCAGCCACAGCAGGTTGCGGGTGGTGTAGCGGCGGTGCTGGAAGATATGCTGGATGCCGTGCAGTGTGGAGCGCCGGGAAAACTCCTCCAGGCTCCACGGGCGCTGCTGTGGGACCACAGCATCATCCTTCAGCTGGGCACGATGTACCGGGAGCCCGGCGGGGCAGCCCTCCAGGTGAAGGGGTGCTGAGGGCCAGGGATGTGCCCAGGGGCGCAGAGGAGGTCCCTGAGTCTCCTCCAGCCACATGCTGAGCTGTGAGTGCAATGGAGGAGTTGGAGCGCTGGGCAGCGTAATGCTGCGCCCTGACAAAGTGGGGAGAGCAGGAAGCTCTCTAAGTGCTGAGACCACAGACGTACTTAATGATGGAGCCAGAGACTAAAGCAGCCCTGGAAACCATGGGCACTCTCATCCGTCCCCTGAGAGCCCAGCAATTAGCCCTGCTTCCTTCCTCCATCTCCGGGTACTTAGCACAGGCTCTGCAGGGAGGCACAGAGGTGCCTGGGCAGGGTTGCATCAGCTCTGTCATGGGGAGAGATGCATGGGAGTGCACTGTCCCCTATGGAGGTGGCCCTCAGGAGCCCCAGCTCTGCCCCAGCCTCACCAGAGCAGAGCTCCAAGACATCAGGCTGCATCACTCAGTGACACCCTTGTCATATCTTCTTCACCTTCAGGCTCAGCCACAGTCTGGCAGAGGCCATGGGGCTCTCTCCTGCAGCAGCTCAGCCCTGGCCTGGCACCCAGCAGCAGTACAGCCCTGTGAGTGGTGGATTTGGTGGTGGCTCAGCCATGGCTCCGTGGTGCCGGCCCTGCCCGGCTGTGCTCCCATGGCCCGTGCTCCCCTGCATAGCTCTAAATCCATTAGCTTTGCATAATTAGATTTTTCTCAATTACCAGATTATGATAATTAACAGCTCATTTGGAGGAGGCAGTGCCTAATCCCGGCATCACGCCTGGCTCAGATCCAGCCCAGCTCATGAGGGCGCAGGGATGGCAGTGACACGGGCACACGGCAGCCTGGGAGCTGTGCCGGGGCAGGCAGCCTGAAGGATACTCTGGCATCCTTTGTGCCAAAACCCAAAGTCTGCCCATCTGCATGGACCAGCCAGCCTGGCCAGAGAGGTCAATGCTGCAGGCAGAACAGTCCCCAAAAATGAGAGCCCGCATGGGGACAGCACATATCAATGATGGTTCTAGAAGAGGCTGTGCACCTGGGTAGCTCCAGAGATGCAGAAAGCATCTTGCACCACATCCTGCAGCCAACTGCCAAGGGAAACCACAGGAGAGGTTTGTCTCGTGGGCTGGGCTGCAGTCATTAAGGGAGGTTGTTAATGAACTTTCCAAGTCAATAATGTTGTTGAGGAAGGATGGGAGAGCAGGGTAGGGGGAGGTGGCAGCCGGGGAGGTACCAATCTTTATCATGGGAAGGCAGGGCAGTCAAGGCAATTACTGCCCATCAACAGAGCTTCATCCCTAGTAAAAGAGTAGAACAAATATTGAGAGAAAAATGCTTCTGAGGACCTCGAGGGCAAGGGAATGGGGAGCAATAAAGATGTTCTCAGAGCTCACATAGAATAAATCTGCCCGGTCTGACTTGATTGCCTTTTTTGGGTAAAATTGCTAAATGAATCGATGGAGAGGAGACAAGAGGTGTGATATATCTGGTTTTTATTAAAGCGTTTGATGTAGCATCTCATGGAATCAGTTCCAGTTGGCGGGGACAGGCAACCCTCCTTCACAGGAGCAGGAGGGGATGGGACAACCCCGCGATGCGGGTGCATAGAGAGCGTGATGGCACCGACTTCTGAGTGTGCCACAGCCCCTCCTGTCACCTGGGATGCTCGGGGCAGGTTTCTCTCCCCGTGCTGGAGCAGCCCTCAGTTTTGGGGGAGTGGAGGAAGCTGTTCAATGAGGCACATCCACAGCAGTGCCAGGAGCAGCATCTGCCCATCCTGCTATCTCCTCTCTCCTCGCAGCCTGGTTTCTCCCAGCGCCAGGCTCTTCCCCCTCCTCCCACTGGTGCTAATCCCCTAATCTGTGCAAAGCAACAATTTCCTGCATGGCACGGTGTCTGCCTCTCACAGGCCCAGACAGCTGAGATCTGCATTCCTCCCCTTCTGAACGCCAGCTCCCTTATCAGCAGCAGGTATCGGGTGAGCCAGGCACCACCTACCTCCGATAAACCCATGTTTTATTGTGTCCCATTTCCATTTTATCTCCAAGCCAGCAATTATCGCCCATCTCACAACACGTTGTGCTGTGCACAGGGCACAGTGGGGCGGGCTCCTGTTTTGCAGGCAGCCCTGGACCACAGCGTCACACTGGAGGGGTCAGGGGCAGCGGCAACGCCATGGAGTGAAGCTCACTGCTCACTGCCACCCCGTCCATCTAACTCTGTGCCATGGAGGCAGTGATGGGTTTTCTCCCCATGAGCCAGATGTGTTGCATGGAGCATAAACACCCGCACCAGTTGTTGTGCTCCTCAGTGTGAAGGCATCGGATGTCTGCGTTAAAACAAAGCTCTCCACTTAATTACTCAGGCTGATAATTCAGCACGTGGAGGCGGCTCTGGCTGAGAGCAGAGGGCTGGATCACAGCTGGGACTGGAGAGGCTTGGAGTGCACATTAATCCTGGCTCTCACAGCCCTGATTAACGGTGCTGGAAACCTGCCCACCCCGCTCAGCCATGGGGGAAGACTCCATCCACCGCACCCCACTGCTGCCCCAGCAGGGGGGCCCCTTCACCCCTTGTGTTGGTGACTGCCAAGCCAAAGAACTTCAGTATCTTCGGAGGGACCACAGCAGTGCTGCACTGCCCAGGTGCACCTGCATCAGCAGATACCTCCTGCAAACTCACCTTGCGCCAGGGCTGGTGGCTGGGCTGGAGGCTGCAGGCAGGCTGTGCCATCCCTGTGGGGCCCCAAGGGTTAAGCTGTCATGTATTCAGGGCCACACGCTGGCCAGGAATTACACTTTTATCGGCACGCGGTGCTGCCGCTGCTTGAATTGGGACTGGGAACTCTATTTCCGAGCTCACCCAAATTATTCTCCAAGAGATAAAGCGCGGTGCAGAGCAGCACCGGCACTTCATTAACATTCCCCAGCCCATTCAGCTTTAAACGAAGATTGCCTGCCTCGGAAAATGATAAAATTGAACATGTGAAGCAGGGCATTATGTTCCATCAGCCGATATTATTTTCCACGCAGGGGCCGAGCGGAGGCACAAACAGCTATTTATGCAGTGCCTGTCCAAGCCGCAGAGCCAGTAGGGGTGGGTGGCGGGTGCACCCTGCCCAGCCATAAGCATCAGAAGGTCTCCCTGCTGTGTCCCTTATAATTGGGCTTGGGTGTCCTCGGAGCTGTTCCTGCTGTTCCATGCATTGGGCCGTGGTACGTGGGTGAGGAAGGGGCATAGCAGTGGAGGTCCCAGCTCCTCAGTGTGTCAAACTGGAGGCTTCCCAGGCTGCCACCCAGCCCCAGGAGATGTGTTGGCTGAGGCAAAGCAACCCCAAGGGAACAAACACCCTTCTGTCCCCTGCTAGGGCTGAGCGGAGAGGCTCCTGGGGCTGCAATTGGATTTTGCTCGGCCACGCTGAGCCTATCGATCTGGCAGTAATTAAAGTCGCTGCAAACCCTGACTCATATTCAACCTTGGGAGGAAGGAGATCCTTGGAGAAGCACTCTCTGCTCCCCACCTGCCAGCTCAGCACCCACTGTGTCCGTGCTGGGGCTGCCCTGGCACAGCTCTGTGCCCATGGGGGAACCCTGCCCCACACCACCTGCTCCTGGGGCTCTGCTCTAAGCCCTGCACATTTGGACTTTACATAATGAGCCTATGCTGGTGCCCCTTTGTGTCTCTAAGTCATCCTGTGATGTGGGGTGGTACCCGCCCTGTCCCCCCCCTCCCTCCCTTTTCAGTGCCTTGAGGCACTGGGGTGCTAGGGGTGCAAAGAGGCAGCCGAGGAGGTGTGAGGGCAGGTGAGACCCAGCCAGTGTGTGTGTGTGTGTGCGTTTGCACGGGGCCCCTCTGCACGCCCAGCCCTGCCGCCAGCCCCACTGCTATTCCCGGCATCTGCAGCAGGTCGGGACAGGCATCAAGGAGGGGTGGCTGCCATTCAGCAAGGGCCCCACCAACCCGCTCAGAGCCCCTGCGGGAGCTCAGGGACAGAGGGACTGGGAACTTCGTCAGGGAAGGTGCGCAGGGCGGGGGTCCTGTGGGGAACAGCATCTCAGCGGACCCGGGCAGCAGCAGGGCTTTGCGGCAGGAAGGTGGCTCCATCTGCAGGACACAGCCCCGCCGGGAGCCCCGAAGCCGTGGGAGCCGCGGGCCCCGCTCCGGGAGCCGTCGGGGTTGCGGGAGGCGGAGCCGGGCCGGGCTCCACCCCGGCCCCCGGCCCACATAGGCCGGCAGAGAGGGCCCCTTGCTCCCCGGAGCCTGCGCTGTCCCGGGGCCGTAGGGCGGAGCTGGATTGCAGAGGCGGAGGAGAGTAGGGGTGTGCGGTGCGTCCCGTCTATCCGCCCATCGGAGCACGATGCTACGGCGGCGCTGCGGTCGGATGCTGGCCCAACTGGAGCGGGCACGGCAGCTGCTGGAGCTGGACGGCCGCCTGGAGGAAGGTCGGTGTGTGGGGCATCTCTGTATGGAGCTCGTGGGGGGCTCTGGGAGCGGCCTCTAGCTCGGTCTGCCACCCTCTGCTGTTACCTGCAGACTTCATCCGCGTTGTGCGCAGCTTTGAGGCGACACGCCAGCGGTGCTGCTGGCTGGAGAAGGACAGGCAGCGTGCCCATGAGCAGCTGGCCCGTGCTGAGGCTGAGCGGGTGGCGCTGGAGGTGAAGCTGAAGCACGCCCGCAACCAGGTGGAGGTGGAGATGAAGAAGCGGCACCGTGCAGAGGCTGAGCTGGAGAAACAGGTATGCTGGGCTGGCAGCTGGCACGCACCAGGGCTGCTGGGAGTCCTTGCCTCATGTCACCCTGTTTGGGTCACAGGAGCGCAGGCTGCAGTTGGTTCTTGAGCTGCTGATGCAGGAGCCATGGGGCAGTGAGGAGCAGTGCTCTGTTCTCAGCACCCTGGCTGGATGGCGTCTGGGAACAGCCCTGGCAGCAGGCAGGAGGTGAGCGGGGCTGGGGGCACTGGGCAGGGTTGGGGATGCCCCAGCCGTGCTGACACCAAGCTCTTTCTACAGGTCGTCTGTGGTGGATGAGTCGTGCCAGTCCCTCCTGTCCCACTCAGACATCAGCTATGACCGCACTGAGGATGATGTGGTGAGGAGTGACCTGGGGGAACTTCAGGAATTGCCCATGGTGATGGGCAGGGCTCAGGTGCCTGGGGTGCTGTTGGTCTGGCAAATGCCAGCACCTCTGCTGTCTTTCAGGATGTTGATGTGATGGTGGTGCGGGCTCTGAAGCGGAAGGCCCAGGAGAGACAGGTATGCAGGAGGGATGCTGGGGCATGATATCTCCCATCCCTGCACAGAGGGCTGTGAGGAACCTGGCAGGGGGTTAATGTATTGCTGCTGGGCTGGGAGCGCCGTCTCTCAGCAAACCTCTGCAATCAATAGAAACTCCATTACCCTGTGCTGTGGCCCAGCTGGGCTCCTTAATAATTCATCCCCACGTGTGGGCATCCCGCGTGCTGCTCTGCATTGCAGCCCTGGCCTGGGCTCCTGCTGCCCTGGTCTGGGTTCCTGTGTGGCTGCTGTGGGGTCTGGATGCAGCCACATTTTTGGGGGCTGAAACCATTGCATCTGGGTGCTTGGTGGGCAGTCAGGGAGAGGTTCCCTCTCCTCTTCATCAATCCTTCTGTTCTGTCCCCAGCGCCTGTCCCTGGCCCCTCAGGTTGGCCCTGTGGTTGTGGCGAAGCGGCACCGTTCTTCTGTGGCACCCTCCAGCACTGTGAGTGGAGATCCCCTGGGCTGGGCAGCGGGCTGAGCACAACCTGTGTGGCTGCAGCCAGACACCTCCTCACTGTCCCCGCTTCACAGGAGAGCATCCCCCCTGCACCCCATCCTGCTGAGGTCCTGGAGTCTGCCCGCAGCCCCCCGCCTCCTGTGCTGGTGCCACGCCGCTGCTCACGCCAGGGACACCGCATCTCCACGCATGCAGGTCACAGTGGGGGAGGGGGGCTTGGGTGCAAACAGGATGCTTGTGTGGGGGAAGGGAGACTGGAACTAGGGTGCTTCCATTGCAGGGGAGATCAGCTGGGGGATGGTTGTGTGTCACTGAGGTTCTCTGGATGTGCCATGTGCCTCCATCCCCACTGGAGGGCTGATGGATTCCCAGGAATGGATGGATTCTCTTAGCTTTGGGGATCCCTGCACTGCTCCTTCTCTCTGCAGAGCTGACCACAGTGTGGGGCACCAGCGAGGATCGGGGTGGCCGTGCATCGGCACAGGAGAGCCAGGCTGAGGGTGGCTCTGTGGGACAGCCGGCGCCGGGCCCTCCTCGCTCCCCTCCACCTGACCTCCCATCCCCCCAGCACCACTTCTCCTCCAAAATGGTGCGTGCCAAGCGCCCTCTCATTTCATTGGACCCTATGGTGAGGGGAGCCAGCACGGCCAGAGCCGTGCTAGGCCCTCACCCCACTTCCCCACGCCAGGTCATCCGCCCGGAGCCCTGCGGTGCCTGTAGCTCCCGCCTGTGCTTCGGGAGGGCTGCGCTCAGGTGCCGCCAGTGCCAGCTGCTGCTGCATCCCAAGTGCCGGGAGCGCTGCCCCGGGCCGTGCACCGCCCGGCCCCGCCCACAGCCCCGGCCCCGCGAGGTGAGCGGGTGGCCGCGTCCCCAGGCACCGGGGCTGGGTGCCGAGCGGGCCCGGCGCTGCCCTCCCTTCTCATTGCCCAATCTCCAGGGTGTGCTGGCCGACTTCGCCCCCCCGACCGCCCCGCTGGTCCCTGCGCTGGTGGTGCAGTGCGTGACCGAGGTGGAGACGCGAGGCTTGGCCGAGGTAGGGCACGTGGCAGCGTGGGGTGAGGCCGTGCTCCCCGCAGGCTGAGCCGCTCGGCCCCCGCAGGCTGGGCTGTACCGGGTGCCGGGCGCGGAGCCGCTGGTGCGGGAGTGGAAGCGGCGACTGCTTCACGGCGGGGAGACCCCGAGCGGCGTGGCCGACATCCACGTGGTGTGCGGTGTGCTCAAGGACTTCCTGCGGAGCCTCAAGGAGCCGCTGGTCACTTTCGGTCTGCATCCGGCCTTCATGCGGGCTGCCGGTGAGCGGGGCTGTGGGGATTCGGGTGGGGGCGGGGGCCGCTCCGCTCCCGTAACACCCAGTGCCTCCGCAGACGTCCCCGACGAGGCTGCCTGCGGCACGGCCCTGCAGCACGTGGTGGGCAAGCTGCCTGCCGCCAACAGGGACACGCTGGCCTTCCTCATGCTGCACCTGCTCAGGTGAGGGCTGCAGGGCTCCAGGTCCCACCCCCCACGTAGAGGTAGGCAGCCTACAGCCAAGCCCTGTGCCCACCCTGCCCCCTTGCAGGGTGTCGCACAGCCCCGACTGCAAGATGGATGTCCTCAACCTGTCCCGTGTCTTCGGCCCCACGCTGGTGGGGCACGGCTCTGCCAACCCCACGCCTCTCACCATCATGGAGGACACACCGCGCCAGTGCAAGGTGAGTGGAGCACAGGCTGCAGGTGCTGCCACAGGTGCTGCCGACCCCTTTTCCAGCCTCTATTCCTCCGTCTGTGCAGGTGGTGGCTCGGCTCCTGGCACTGCCATCTGACTTCTGGAAGGGCTTTGTGGGGACAGAACAAGAGAATCCGGTGCCAACGCCAGATCCAAGCAGCAAACACGGTGAGTGTGTGGGACACAGGTAGCCACAGCAGAGCTGGGGTGTGACCCCTTGCCCCTGACCCACCCTGTGTCCTGCAGAGCCGCTGTTCTGCCCCATCGCTGCCCCAGAGCCACACGTGGGGCAGCTGAGCCCTACCAGGACGTGCTGCCTGCCTGGTGCCCTGCGGAGCTGCGTGGGCACAGCCATCCAGGCACCGTGAGTGCTGCTGGAGGGGGGGTTGGGGGGTGCCCGCCTCGCATTCTGACTCATCTCCTGTGTTCCCCCGCAGGCAGAGGGCAGCCCCTGGGAAGGTGGGGCGGTTCTTCCCCTCTCCAGTGTAGCTGTAGCTCCCTAGGGATGGAGCTGGCGCCGGAGTACTGAGGAGGAAGAGAAAGAGGAGGGCAGCGTGGGCCCGTGGTGCTCAGCTTCCCTGTAGCTTTGCATGGTACAGGGATGATGCCCCACACTGAGCTTGGTGGTTGGTTTGTATTAAATGTTTGCAGCAAAACTGGCCTGGGTGTGAGTGGCATCTGCAGCAGGAGAGCTCTAGGGTGTGTGGACAGGATTGGGCTGGGCTGAGGGCTCAGTGGGCAAGACCTGCACTGAAAGCACTGTGCACAGCAGTTCCCAGCATCCTGTTTCTATAGGGGCAAGGCAGCTGCCATCGCTCCTGGGCTGGGTGGGCAGGGAGGGAAAGGTAGGGCCCCCTGCAGCCCCTCTACTGAGGGGCCCCTTGTCAGCCCAGGTGCTGATGGCCTCTAGTAATCAGAGCTGCTGCTAAGGGCAGAACAGCCCCAAGACTTCCCACCTTCCTTTTAACTCCTTCCTTCCCTTCAGCAGAGCTGCAACTTGCAGCAGAGCGGGTAGATGGGCAATGGCCCAGGCAGGGTTTGTTTTCCCCCCCAAGCTGACACCTATAATGTAGCCTGTAGGAACAGGCAGTAAAGGGGTTACTTAGGGAAAAATTGCCAGAGCCATGTCCAGCAGCTGAGAAACCTCTGTCCATACTAAAACCCAGGGCAGATATGGGACACGGGGAAAAAAACTCAGAAGTGAGCAAGTATTTTGGCTCAGCTCCCCTCAACACAGGGGTGTTCACCAGAGGGCAAGAAAATTAGCACATCCAAGGCAGAGGCAAAACTGAAAGAGTTTAATGTGCTTAAAGTCAGGGAACAGCTAATCCCCACCCAGGACCACAGCAGAACTGGCAAAGGAATGCACAAGGCTGGGAGCAAGGATTTGCTGCAAATCCATCCAGCTGGGGTGGTATGGGATGGATGGAGAATCCCTAATGCAGTGCCTGGTGGGAAGTGAGGCATGATGTGCCCTCGGCAGCACGCAGGGCTTTAGCGCAGAGCTGCATGACATGGAGGAAAGGCAGAGAGATAAGTGGATAAAGGGCAGCACTGGTTTCTACTGTGTGCCAGGATCAACAGTGAGCTGCCTTCAATAAGAACAGGTTTTACAAGCCACAGCAAGGCGGTAGATCTCTGCCCCCTACACACAAGTGAGATGATTGCTCCTGTGCCCTGTGGCCATCACTGGTGCGAGGGCAGGCATGCAGTGTTGGCCCTCAGGAAGGCAGGGAGCCATTGCCCTACTGCAACCTGTGCAGGTTACAGCCTGATGAGAGCACAGGCTGCCAGCTCTGCCTCACACCAAGCCTTTGTATGAAGGTGCTTCTATGGGAGTGGGTACTTTCACAGCTACCTCCAGGGCCAGCAGTGATGTGACAGAACTTGCTGTCACATCCAGTGCTGTCAGACCAGCCCAATGCTGCTGCTATTGCCCCATGGTAGGCAGAAGCCCAGCTCAGGCTGTTGCAATCACACTGCTGAATCCTCCCACCAGGCTCATGCTGGGAGGGGTGTCTGGGCAGAACAGGCTCATTCAGAGCTCCCCTGGGATGAGCCAACACCTTATGAGGAGTTGGAAAGAGCAGCTGCTGAAGAGCTGGGGCAGGAGTACCAAGTTTTCCAGGGCAAGGCCATGTTGGTAGTGCCCTTTGGTATGGCAGTACCCAGAGTTCAGGACCTAAGATGCTGCAGGGAGCAGATGTTCTGCTCAGCCAGCAGCTGGCCTGGAGCCAAGGGCCCTGTGTAGGCTCAAAGCCTCACCCAGACCCCTGGGCTGCAAGAGAAGCAGCACGCGAGGCTGATGGCTCACCAGCTTTAATGTCTATCTGGAGCTGGCTTCAGGCACTTGCAAGGCTCCCACGCCGGGGTGCTGGGAGTCCCCAGGAGGTGAAGCCCTGTCTGGGGGCTGGCAGAGGCCACCCCACCCCAGCAAGCAGCTGACTCACAGGATGATCTGGTTCTTGTAGCTGCGGCTCAGCTCCTTGTGAGGAAGGACGATGGAATTGAGAATAACAACCTCAGCAGGGATGGTGACACTGCAGCCTATAGGGAGAGTTGAGGGGTTTAAAAAGAGGGAGAGGACTCACACTGTAGGACTTGGTGTAGGGCTGGGATGTACTTACCCAGGATTGTGATGGAAGGCGTGAGGCGGCCGTCACGGAAGAGAGTCTCACTGTCTATTTTGGCATAGGGATCATTGGGGTTGGGGTCGCTGGGTGTCCCTTCAACCCGGGCCCAGCGCCCAATGGTGCTGTCCCAGCCCACAATGGTATTGAGGACACAGGTGTGGTCCTGGAGTACAGTGGTGGATGAGTGGTGCAGCAGGGGGCTGAAGAGGAGACTACCCCTGCCCAAGGGCAAACCCTACTTACGTGCAGTGAGGCCCCATGCAGGATGATGGACTCGCGTATGCGCACACCAGCTCCCACCGTCACTCCTTCCCCAATGGAGACGTTGGGGCCTAGCTGTGAAGACAGAGGATTGTGATAAGGTCATGGACAGTGGTGTCCTCAGCCCTGCAATCTCCCTGCACTCACCACTGCTGTGCTGTCAACAGAAGCTGTAGGGTGGATGTACACATTCCCTGCAACACAAGGCAGCTATGTCAAGGCAAGCAGCCCAGATGAGCACCTGGCTCTGAGAGCATAGGACGAGCTGTCTGTGGGTCCTGGCTACACGAGGCAGCTCCCAGGCTCTGGGGAGATGTCACTGAGGTACCTCGGATGATGGGGCCTCCAGGTTTGTTTTGGGCCAGCCTCTCTGGGTGGCCTTGGCTGTACTGGTTCAGGTAGAGGCGACTGGCATAGATAGCAGAGCTGTGGAGGAAAAGTAGAATATTGTTATTGTCTCTCTGGTGCCTTTAGGACAGAGGAGAGTCTGAATTCAGTACCTGCCATCCCACCCATCCACCAGGCTCTGTCTGGGCATCTGCCTCTCCCACATCTGGCACAACTTACTCAGAGCTCCTGCTGCACCAGCCAAAGCCCTTACCCAGCTGATTTGATCTGGCTCCAGAAGCCATCAGTTTTGTAGACGTAGAGTTTACCGCTCCCAGCCAGGGCCGTGAACACATCCTGCTCCAGCCGGATCACTTCAGCACGCTGCCAGCCATTGGAGCTCTCCTCGCTGCAAGCAAGAGGTCTCTTAGATCCCTCTCCCAGCAGGGGACCCTGGCAGACCCTCTCCAAATCTGGGGGGCTCCTTCCTAGATGTGCACTTCTCCCCAGAGACAGGGCCATCCCTGCCAAGCCTACGGTTACTCTGCCAGCTGCAATAAGTTCTGTGCCAGAAGTGGATGGTGCAAGAGCTCCACCCAACCCAGGCTGGTGTAAGTGTGGCAAATCCTGTCCCCTAGCCCAGAGCCCTGCATAGCTGGATTGATGCTGGGTGGTAGCAGAGGTGACAGGCTGCTGGTGCAGAGAGCTGAAAGGGGAAGCAGAGCACTCCCAGTTGAAAAGCTCGCTCAGCCCCTTGTCCAGAGCTGTATGAGAATGGAATGGGAGGAGAGGAAGGGAAAGGGCATCAGGAAGAGATGCACAGGACAGCCTTGCAGGGCTGTTGCAGGGAGAAAAGCATGCATTACCACTAGGCACAATCCAGCACAGAGCAGCCATCACAGACACAGAAGGACTGACTTACCCAAGGTAAGGACAGCTGGTGCAGGACCAGGAAACAAGTGAGTGATGGCAGAGGAGGAAAGAAGATAGAGAAAGAATGGAGGATGAGTGTGCTGCTGCAGGCCTGGGAAGCAGTGGGGTAGGAGAGACACAGGGCAGAAAGGGGCTCTCACAGCGCTAGCTCCTGCTGGTTTCTTTGGAAGACCTCGCCGATGTGCTGGAAGATGGCTGGTGTGAACAAATAGATGCCACAGTTGATGATCTCACTGACAAATGTGCTGGGCTTCTCAACGTAGTGCTGGACCTGAGTGAAGGAGAGATGTGACGGCCAGGCCAGAGCCTCAGCACCGCATTTACCGTTCACTCTTTGTCCTCTTCTACCTCCTGCGTGTCCGAGTTGGCCACGATGCAGCCATAATTCAGAGCCTGCGTCCTGTTGGCCTGCAGAGCGGGGTGTGTCAGTGCCAGGGAAGCAGCAGGGGGGTGAGAGCAGAGCTCACAGCCTGGGCCTCATCCAACAGCTTCCAGCCAAGCCCGTGCCACAGCTGCACCGCTCCCCGTCCCTGCCACGCACCGTGGTGCCCAGGATGACGAAGCTGTCCGTGTCCCCGTGCTGCTGTCGAAAGTCCAGCATCTCCTGCAAGGGGAACTCGGAGCACACGTCCGCGTTGAGGACGAAGAATGCGTCAGCACCACCTGCCAGGATCTGGTCACGGAAGTGGTAGATGCCCCCAGCCGTGCCCAGGGCCGCGTACTCCTGGAGGTACCTGCGAGGGAGGGAGGGCTCAGGGACAGGCGTGCTTAGCGCCAGGCACTCGGGGGCGGGTGAGAAGGGGGAGGCAGGGCGAAGGGGGGCACCCGGCGGAGCACCCACCTGATGGGAATCCTGAATTCCTGCTGGGCCGCCGCCAGGAAGCGGCCGAGGGCCTCGTGGGGCTGGTAGAAGCCCATCAGCAGGATCTCCTTCAGGCCGGGCACCTGCGGGGGCACAGTGGGAGGGCAGCTCCTGCACGGCGCCCGGCCCGGCCCTTCTCAACGCGGCCCCCGCGTACCTTGGCGCACGCCTCGATGTGGTGCTGCACCATGGGCACGCCGGCCACGGGGAACAGCGGCTTGGGCACCTCGAAGGAGAGCGGCCGGAAGCGGGTGCCTGCGGGGCACAGCGGGTCGGCGGGGCCGGACGCGGGCCGGCCGCCCCGCGGAGCCCGGCCACTTACCCTTCTGCGGGCCCCCGATGAGGATCACGGCCTTCAGCGGCATGACGGCGCGGCTGTCCCGGCCCGGCGCGGCGCTTCCGGGACACATCAGCGCGCTCCGCCGCGTCACCGCCGGCGCCGCCCCGCTCCCCAGCGCCGCGCCCGCCGCCCGCGAGGGGGCGCCGTAGCGCTGCTAGAGCGGCCGCGCGTGCGAGTTCAGAGCGTGGCTGTGCGCGTGCGTTCGCGCGGGGCGCGGCTGTGCGCTGGTGCGTGGGGCCGTTGCGGGGCGGGGTGCGAGGGAGGCGCGGCGGTGCGGGCGTGCGGGAGCGGGCTGCGTGTGTGCGCGGCCGGCCCTGAGCCGCTGCTGCTCCCAGCCTCGGTTGACCCCTGAGCTGTGGACCCCCCAGGCTCTCCGTCAGGCTGTCCCCGTCCCGCAGCCACGCTCCCCCTCCCACAGAGGCACGCAGACAGACTCGGGCTGCTCAGGGCCTTTATTGCTGCTCTGGCACGGTGCTCGCTTCAGCCCGCAGGGACGGCAGCGACTCCGGGGCCTGGCAGAGAGGTGGGGGCACAGAGCAGGGGCAGAATTTCTCCCCGCTGACCATAAATCAAGTCCAGTCGCTGCAGTGCAGCTGCCCCGTGCTGCCCCAGCTGGGGGCACCCAGGGGAGGCGATGGGGTCCGCGCAGCATGGGGCGCCCCGCAGGGCAGCGTGTGTGTGCGAGGGCGTGCGTGTGCATGGGGCGTGTGGTTCAGCAAGGCACATGTGGGGTTGCACGTGGGGCGGGAGGGGCTGCGTGGGGCGTTTTGGGTACAGGCGGCTGCAAGCGTCTCTTCCTGCTCGGAGCGCCCCCAGAAGCAAGAGCAGTGTGGGCCTGAGCAGGCGCAGAGCATGTGTAGCCCAGGGAAGGCACCGGTGTGGGGCCCGGGCTGCAGCCCTTTGGAGCAGGAGCGGGCCCGTGCTGCCGGCTGGCCCCTCTGCGCAGCCTAGCGGAGCAGCCTCTGTCTTCGGCACTCCCGTGCAAAGCACGCTGACCGTGGGCATCCCCGGTCTGTGTTAGGGGATGGGGCCGCCCCTTGTCCCCCCGTGTCATGACAGTGGGAGCCACGGGCTGCGGGTAAGGCACGTGGCTGGGCTGGACGCTGCAGGGGCAGCCACATTTTGGGGCCAGTCCCCCACTGACCACATGGCCTAGGCTGGCCGGCATGCTGGCAGATCTTTCAGACCCCCATCTCCATCCCGTCCCCATCACATTCTTCCCCCAACCCTCTGCCACATTCTCCATCATTCCAGCATTGCCATCTGACCCCAGCTGGGGCACCATTTTCCGGAAACTCTTCTTCGACTCCACTGAAAGACGCCACTCATCTCTGTCCTTGTCCTGCCCTGCCGGCATCCCTGGCAGGTGGGGTCCGTGGGCTCATCCTGGCTCCTTGGCCGCCCTGTCCCGCGGCCCCTGGAATGTTCCTCTGGCTCCTCACCCCTCACGGCTACTGCGGCCCTGGTGGCTGGCCGCCCTGGTAGGAGCGGAGTAAGACCTTGTGCTTGGTGACAGCCTCACCACGGCGCCGCTGGTGCTCCACCAGGAACTCCTTGAGGCGATTGGTGGTGAAGGTGAGAGTCTGGCGGCGCAGCTTCATCAGGTAGGCATCCTGGAGCCAGGTGTTGGCAAAGCAGTCCTTCACTGTGGGACGGCTCCTGCGGCAGCTCAGTGTCAGAGACCACTGACACCTCCACACCATCCCCAAGCCAAACACCAGCACCTCCCTCCAAGACCCCCTGGATGTCCCCCTGGGTCTTCCCAAGCAGGGATAGGGCTCAAGAGGCACTCACCAGGGGTGGACGGTGAGGACCTTGCGGATGAAGAGGGCAGCACTCTGTGAGACGTTGGGATACAGCTTGAAGGCATCGAAGCGTCCTGCCAGAATGCGGTTCTCTGTCTCAATGGGGTCCAGTTCAAAGAATGGTGACCGCCCACTCAGCCTGGGAGGGAAGAAGTGGCACGGGCTGGGCACAGCGATGAGAGGGCACTGAGCACCCACCCAATCCCCACGTGGGACAAACATCCAGCTGAGAACAGTCTGTAGGGCTACAGCATCCCCCCCCTAGTCTGGGGGCCCTTCGTGGGGAATGCTACATCTCAGATGCTCACCCCCATACCCCCTTCTCTTACATGATGTAGGTGAGGACGCCAACACCCCAAACATCCGCAGCGGAGCCCACCGGGTCGCCTTTCACCACTTCTGGCGCTGCAGACAGAGTGAGCAGCTCCGTCATATGCACAGCAGCCAAACCCAGCACCCCTAGTACGTACAGCACCCCCAACACCCACAGTCAACACAGCACTACCAACAGCCCACCTTTTTTCCCTCCCAGCACCCCTTGCTGACACCCCAACACAACCCAGCATCAGGTACCCCAACGGCACCACAGACACCCAAATGCTCCCATTGAAGCCAAACAGCTCTAACAGTCCCCTCTAGATACCCCCAGCATCCCAACCACTACTTAGCTTCCCCAGCACCTCTCAGCTCCCCAGGCTCTGTGCATGGGCACAGCATGCCCCACTCACACATGTACTCCAGTGTGCCCACACGTCGCCCCAGCTGCCGCAGCACCAGGGGGTTGTAGGTCTGGGCGCTGCCAAAATCAATGATCTTGAGAGCGTTTGTGCCTGAGACCACAATGTTGTCAGGCTTGATGTCAAGGTGCACAATGCGACGGCCATGCAGGTACTCAAGGCCCTGCAGCAGCTGCAGGACATAGCTCACCACGTCGTCCTCTGAGTAGCGAAACCTGGGGATAGGGGACATGAGCAGGGTTCCCAAACTGGACCCCCAAACCCTGCCACCCCCACCCCCTGGACCTGTCCACGATGCTGTAGAGGATCTCCTTGCCAGCACAGTTCTCACAGATGAGCACCAGGTAGCGAGGGGTGATGTACGCCTCGTGTAGGGCCATGATTCGCTCGTGGTGCAGTGCCTTCAGGATTTCGTACTCCTGCAGCACGCTCTGCTTCCTCTCTGCCTCGTAGGGCACAATCTTGGCCATGAAGAGCTTTCCTGTGGCGTTCTCCTTGCACAGCCGAATTACCCCAAAGCGGCCCCTGAAGCACAGCATCATGTTCAGCCCCCTGTGCAGGATGCTCCGGGGGAACCCTAGCACAGCACCCCACCCCTCACTTCCTCACCTCGCTTTCTCATCTAGGAAGGTGTATGGCTTCTGGGGGACACCCTGCCGCAGTGCCGTGCCATCCGGGGCCCTGCTGTCACCTGAGGGTTCCTTGGAGGATAGGGTGGAGGCAGGCACCTCCTGGGTGGGGGGTGAGGCGGGGGGCATAGAGACGAAGGACGTGACCATGTAGGGGGGCATCTTCCTGGTGGGTGCAGTGTTGGGAGTGGTGGACGCCGAGGGAGCAGGGGAGGGTTTGGATGGAGAGGGTGCCCGGGGTTGGTGGGACACCCGCGTGGGCAAGGTGGGAGCAGACGTGTCCATGGGAGCAGCAGTGGTGCCTGTGTGGGGCATGGCAGCAGTCTGGGGGGCAGTGAACACCAGCTCTGGAGGCTCACAGACAGTGATGTTGGGTGGGAGCTTGGGGTCTGGCTGTGCCCCCTCAGGGACACCTGGCTGCAGTGTCTGCTCAGGCTTCTGCAGCACTGTCTTGTGCTTGCGAGGTGGCGTGGTTGGGGGCAGTCCTGGGGCCGGGGACTCCAACTGTGCCTGGGGTGTTTGGGTCGACCGGCTGGAAGCTGCCTTGTCAGGCACGGGGATGGCAGTGTTCTTTGCTGGAACAGCATGGGAGTCTGCAGGGAGGAAGGAGAGCCATGAGCAGAGTTGTAGTGTGTGTATCCAGGAGCAGGGTGCAAGCAGCATCCCACTGTCTAAATCCCTGGAGGAAGAGCTCCCAAAGCACCGTGCTGCTGCAGCCCCATGCCACGGGGCTCACAGTGGGCACTGCCCTAGGGAACAGCTGACTTACCCATTGCCTCCAGGTGCACTTTGCCTGATGGGGTGCTGTAAGGCCCCTGCCCAGCCTTATTGATGCAGGCCACCCGGAACTTGGCAGCGCTGCCAGGGGGCAGCTCTGTCACGTTGAAGTAGCAGTCAGTGATGCCAGTGCTGACCAACTTCCACTCGTGCTCCCCTGTCGGTATGGAGGCATGATGAGGTTCCGGCTGCACCCTGTCCCACTTTGCCAGGCCTCCAGCACCCATCCATGCAAGGGTGAGCATTGTAGCCCAGCCAAAGGTGCCCCCAAGCAGAGTGGGGGTGGCCACGTTTCACTGGCCACATACCCTCCAGCCTGTGCTCCAGCGTGTAGGTGCAGGGGGCTTTGCTCTCTGCGGGCTTCCACAGCACTAGCACCGTGTTCTTGTACTTCTGGGCGATTTCTGGGGTGCCTGGCCGCCCAGGAAGCCCTGCCAGGGGACACAGAGTAGGCAGTTGGGTGCTTGGCTGGCAGAAGGGTGTGTGGGCTTGGACACACGGGGAGATGCCTGTACAGCAGCAGCAGCCTGAAAAGTCTTGGAAGCCCCAGGTAGGAATGTGCAGAGCAAGGATCCAGTGCTTTGCCCCAGAGAGTTCCCAGCTCCATGGCTGTTTCACTGTATTAGCAGCAGTGCCTAAGCATGCATCCCTCCTGTCAGAGCCAGCCCCGAGCAGCCCGAGCAAACAATCCCCAGCGCCTGGCATGTGTTCTGTCCCTGTGGGGCAGCAACTCTGTCCCCTGAGATCCCCCCACCCCCGTGTCCTTACGTGCCACAGCCAGCGTGCAGGAGCTGATGGCTGTGCCCAGGGTGTTGGCGGCTGCACACTCATATAGCCCCGCATCCTTCCTGGAGACCTTGGAGATGGTGAGCATCTGGCGGCCATCCTTGCAGGAGATGATGTCCAGCACATTGTCTGCCTGCAGTGACCGCTTATCTGCAAAGGGAAGCAGAGGAAAGCAGTGTTACAGCTGCTCCCTGGGCACCCACTCACTCAGGCAGCCCTGGCAGCCGCAGCCCCCACCTTTCATCCAGACAATTCTGGGGGTCGGGCAGCCAGCAGGCAGGCAGCAAAGGGTCAGGGCATCGCCCTCCAGGAGCACCTGGTCCTTCAGTTTGATGTGAAAAATGGGGGGGAAATCTGGAGAGCAGAGGGCATGGTGAAGACGGGGTGTCAGGGGATGACCCATGTGCTTCATATCCTGGTCATGCCTACCTGACTCGCTGGGTGCATGCTGCCGCCCAGCTGCAGAGCCATCCTCCCGCAGCAGGCTGGAGGGGATGCTGGGCTGTGAGGCCACCTTCTTCTTTGTCCGGGAGAGCCCCCAGCGCTCCCAGCGTGACCGCTTCTGCCCCTCACCTGCGGGGACACGGGGGGAGAGGCTGCCTAAGACTGATTCCTGGAGACTAACCGGGATACGTGCATGGCCGCGCTGAGGCAGCTCGGCCCCAGGGTGCTCCCAGCTCCCAGCTCACCTTTGGCAGAGGCGGTGGAGCGGGTGCTGCCCTCCGAGCGCAGGGACTCGGAGGATGGTGCGGGTGCCGGGGGTGGTCCCATCTGGTCCTGCGCCACGACGCCCACCCGTCGCAGGCTGTCCCCCTCCGAGATGGAGCGGCGCAGCAGGGAGGGCCGCCGCTGACCCAGCTCCCCCGGCCCCTCGTCTTCGGGCCGCTCGTCTGACAGGCTGCGCAGCCGCGAGGACACCCGCTCCATAGTGGCGCTGATCTTCCGCCGCACTGCTAGCACCGGCGACTCCCCGCCAGCCCCCGGCTCCGACTTGAGGCTCTCCGAGTCCCTGCGCTCCTTGGAGCTGCCCAAGCCCAGGCTCCAGGAGAAGCGGCGCCCGCGGATCGGAGTGTCACCGCCACCTTCCTCCCCTTTGCTCTTCCTCCTCTCGGGGGGTGGAGTGCGCTTGAGGAGCACAGACATCCTGCGGAGGAAGCTGCTGTCCTTCTCCACCTCGTGCAGGTCCTGCACCGACTTGGACTTCTCCAAGCCGGCGGGCTGGCTCCGGCGCAGCTCCAGGGGCACGCCGGCTGGTGTGGGCCGGTAAATGCCGTCGTCGCGGGCCGAGGGGCTGGCCAAGTGCCGGTCCTCGGAGCGGGAGCGGGTGAGGAGCTTCAGCCCACGGCTGAGGGATGACTCGCGGCTCCGCTTGAATTTGGCCTCGAAGACCTCCTCAGAGTCAATGTCCTGGATGAGCAGGGAGCTGGAGGAGCCGGTGGGCTGCGCCTCCTTCTTCTCCTCTGGTGCTGGTGCCGGTGCAGGGGGCTCAGCAGGGGCAGCGGGCTGGGGGGCTTCCTTGGTGGCCAGCTCCCCCTCCCACGTGGCTCCCATCGCCTGCATCACCTCCGCGTAGGAGGACATCTTAGGGGTGCGGGCACCAGGGGCCGAAGGCTGCTGTGGGGTGGCTGCTCTGGGCCTGGCAGCCCCCACCCCAGGGGTGCCTATGGCTCTGGTGGCTTCAGCCTTGGTGGGCACCTTTTCCTCCGTTGGCTTCTTCCCCACAGTGGTGGTGGCAGCTCTGGCCTGGAGCTGGGCCCGCTCCTCAGTGCTGGATCTCCTCTCCTGGGCAGCCTTGGCCTCAGGGGGCTGCGGTACAATGGCCTCCGGCAGCTGGGGCCGTGCCTCGGAGAGCGCCGAGAGTGACGGGGACTCCTTGAGCCGCTGGACCTCAGCGTGGGCCATCGGGATCTCCAGGGGTGCGCCGGAGCGGCGGTGCCGGACGACGAGCTCGGCATCGCCGTGGCTGAAGGAGCTGCTCTTCTGCAGGACACGCTCCGGGGGCAGCAGGTGGGGCGTGGCTGCCTCGCTGGACGCTGCCCGCACCAACCGCGGCACTGAGGGTGCCAGCTGCTCCATGCGGGACGGCCACTGCCCCTTCTTGTTGGGGCCGACCCCAAGCGTTTCCAGGAGCGGACCCCGCAGGCCGCTGACCTTGCCGTCGGCGGTGCCGCCCCGCAGCAGGCGCTGCCGCATCAGCTCCAAGCGCTGGGCGTGCTCGTCCTCGGCCCCCCGCCGCCGCGGCAGCTCCATGGAGGCCGCCTTGGCCAGGGAACGTCGAGGCTCCCGGCCCACCTCAGCCCCTTCCTCAAGGCCTGGGGGCCGGCTCAGCAGGGCGCTGTCGGCCGAGCCGCCCCGCTTCAGCTCGCCCCGGCGGGCGCTCTCCGGGGACTCCAGGCTGGAGCCCTTCCTCATGGCTTTGCGGGGATACTCGAGCCGCTTCTGGGCCTCGGGGGCCTCCTCATCAGAGGAGCTGGGTGCCTCCACCTCTGCGCACTGCCGCCGCGGCCCTGGGGCCCTCGGCCTCTTCCCCAGGGCCACTACGGCCTTTCCCTTGGCCTCGCTCTGCCACTCCATGGCAGAGCCGTCCCCTGGCATGGCCACCTCTTGCCGCAGGCCCTCAGCTGGCCCCGGCATCTCGTCATCTGTGGGGATCTCATTGAGCGACATGCGGGAGCCAGAGAACTCCACCTGGTGCGGCATGGGGATGAAAGGCAACTCATCCAGGTCATCTGAATCTGAGGAGGATGAGAGGGCTGGAGACTCCTTGAGGTGGCGAGGCACGGCGATGGAGAGGTGGTTGGAGGTGTCCTCCAGCAGCTCCGGGATCGGCCGCAGCACCATGTTGCACTTGTAGCTGATCTGTGAGCGCTGCAGCCCACAGACAGGGCTGGGTCAGGCCCAGGCAGGCACCACAGCACCATGCATGGCATTCAGCCAGACCGGTACACGTTGCCCTCCTCCCACCTCAGCTCCTAACCCCACCTGCCATTTCCGACGGGAGAGGAAGAGCTTCAAGTGGTCAGTGCTGATGACCTTCCCCTTGGCCAGCGTCTGCAGGGAGAGGGGACAGCGAAGTCATTTAGACCCTACAGCAAGCCTTGAGCAACACTGCTGCCCCTGGGTACTGCTCCATGCTGGGACTCACCTTGAACCAGGGGTGCTCCAGAGTCTGCTCCGCATTGGGTCTCCTGTGAAGCAGCAGAGCCAGGTGAGGCCTGCATCCTGCCAACCCCTCACCCAGCTCCTCCATCCCAATGGGGCACGTGGCCATGCCCCAGGAGGGGATGGGCTCCGCGGCACTCACAGCCTGTCATTGACCAGCACTTTGATGACGAAGCCCTTGGCCTCCCGAGTGAGCCCCTGGAACATCCTTTCCTCAAAAGCCACGTTGTAGTTGCGGATGTTCATCAGCGTCGTCTTGTCGTTCTCACCCACGAAGGGGGAGATCCCAGTGAGGCTGTGAGGAGGGGACACTGTCACTGGGATGCAGGAAACAGTTTGACATGTCCTGCGGACTGAGGGCTGCCCCAGTGCCATGGGCAGGAGCAGCCAGAGAGGAGGTGAGGAGCACAGAAAGGGAACAGAATGGGGGTCTCTTCTTTGGGGATGCAGTAAGGCACTTACCACAGGTAGGCGATGACCCCCACAGGCCTGTGGAGAGGAGAGCAGGGTTACCAGCCAGTCCCTCAGCACAGTGGGGATGCCATGTCTACCCGGCTGCCCTTACCAGACATCGGTGACGATGGAGACGGGGCTCTGGTTGACAATCTCAGGCCCCACGAACTCGGGCGTGCCATACTTGCAGTACTGCGGCTCATCGGGTGTCAGCTCCTGCGCGTTGCCAAAGTCGCAGATCCGGACCTGCTCACTGCTTGAATCTGCCATCAGGAGGTTTTCTGGCTACAGGAGAGTGCAGGGCAGGCTGGAGTTTGGCAGGAGGCTCCCACTGGAGAGAGGCACAGCGGGGCACAGGGGCTGCCCCCTCTGCAGGGACCCAGGGTGCACTCACTTTGATGTCCAGGTGCAGGACTTGGTGCTGGTGAAGGTAGCAGATCCCCTCCAGGATCTGCCGCATGTAGGAGCGGACCTGTGAGGAGCAGAGGTGGGGTGGCACCATGGGGCCCGATGAGGTTGGCAGATGCCATCTGCTTTTGGCACGATGCAATGAGCATCATGCATCTGTGGGAGGGGGCGGACACTGGTATCCCAGCCACCAATTGTCTCCCTGCCTACTTCACCCACCTCAGACTCACACACTGAGGGCTTCCTTGCCATCCTGTCCAGGAGCTCATCCTCAGCACAGCTGGGAATGGTCAAGGAGCACAGAGAACGTAGTGCCCGTGCCCTCCTCCCACCTTGCTCCCATGCACTCACTCTGCCCCTCAGCCCTCCCCTGGCCCCCACACCACGCTCCCGGAGGATACAGTTCCATCACCATGATGACTGCATTCTTCTTTTCAAAGGCATCGTGAAAGAAGACAATGCGCTCGTGATCAAGCTGTGAGAGGATGTGCAGCTCCCGGCGTGCTGATTGCTTGGCCTTGGTCCTGCCAGGGACGAACTTGGCGGCAAAGTCCAGACGGCTGCTCTTCTCTGTCACTCTCCGCAGATAGGAGAAAGCCCCCCTGCAACATGCCAGTGGGATGAGGAGGTGGGGAGGGAAGACCTCCCCTTCGCTGAGAAGCTGGGGTAGGCACTTGTACCCGCAGGGAGATGCCCCAGGACCATTGCCGGAGGATGACGACTGTCCTCAGAGGATCTCCTGGCCCCGTACCTCCCGATCTCCTCGTGCACATCATAGTAGTCAGTCAGGCGTCGTGCCTTGTGCAGCGCATCTTCCTCCATGGTGACATCGGCTGCAAGCTGGGCTGCAGGAAGGAGAGGTGCTGTCAGCGTTGAGCAAGGGGCTGGGGGCAGACCCACAATGCAGGGCCAAGGGGACTTGGCTGGCTGTACCTGTGCGCACCACCAGCTCAGCCTTGCAGGAGACCTCTCCCGCCAGGTTCCTGGCCGTGCAGGTGTATACCCCACTGTCGGGCTCAGCAGCACCCAGCACCACCAGGGAGCACTCATTGTCCTCGTAAACGAAGCTCAGGTGGCTGCTCTCCTCCAGCAGCTCCCCATCCTGGGGATATAGCAGGTGTCAGGGGACGGACCTATGCCACCCCCCCACCAGCTCCCACTGCCAGCACCTGCAGCACACTGTGTCATCTGGGGAGAGCACAAACCCAAAGCCCCAGAACAAGGAGCCCAAACCAGAGAGGGGAGCAGCAGCTGTGTGTCTGGTGGGCTGTGGCTCAGGACAAGGTTCTGGGGTCCCATCCCACCTTGTACCACATGATGTCCGGCAGCGGTTTGCCCTCTACCACCACAGCAAAGCGGGGCGTCTCCCCTTCCTGGGCATCGATGTCCTCCATGATGGACTCAAAGCGCGGTGCCTCTGCCAAGAGATGGGGCATGGGACACCATAGGGCAGTGCCACACCAACACACTGAGAACGGGGCACCATGGGGCAGTGGCCACTCAATGGACGTGGACATGGGGCAGAATGGGGCTGCATCTCCCGCTTATAGATGGGTGTGAGGTACTGTGGGGCAGCACCAGCCATGACACTGATGTGGGGTATTGTGGAGCTTTCCTCATGGCTCTTGGCTATGGAGCAATGCGTGTCATACACGGGTAAGGGGCATCATGCAGCAGTGCTATTCATAGCACGTGGCCAAGGTGCACCATGGGTCATGGCACAGTGCCACCCATGGGAGTAGCATCACGCATGGCACAGTGCCACCCCGTGCACATGATCATGGGGCATGTGGGACGCCTCTACTCCAATCAGATAAGACACCAGACATGCATGCATAGCTCATGGGCTTTCAGCCCCATGGGGCACTACCACCCAATAGGACAGTATCCCCACAGAGTATGAGTATGGATCACGGATGAGCAATGCCATGCAATGGGGCAGTGTCCCCTATGGCACACAGCCATGGCGCACCACAAAGGCAGTGCTACCCTATGGGAGGATGCCAATCCCACAGCAGAGGGGCACAGCCCCCCAGCACAGGGGCACCTACCTGCAAGGTGGAGGCGGAGGGTGCAGCGGGCAGTGCCATGGCGGTTGCTCACCTCGCAGGCCAGCAGCCCTGCAGCCCCCCGACCCACGTGCAGCAGCTGCAGGCAGTGCTGGTCATCATCCGGCATCGTCATCTCGCACGTGCCCTCCTGCTCCCCCAGCACCTGCCCGCCCCTGTGGGCACACACTATCAGCTCTGCATGTCACCCTTGGGTACGTGCCCCCGAAGAACGCCTAGGGTGCGTCCTACCTCTTCCAGGTGACAGTGGCCTCCACATGGTTGATGGTGATGGTGATGGAGGCTGGTTGGCCCTCCACCACATATACTACATCAGGCTTGTCCAGGATGACCGGAGCCTCGTCCAGGTAGGGACCTGCCACATATTTTGTCACCACTCCTCTAGATCCCACACCTAGCCCTGGGCTTGCAGCCGCCCATCCTGCCCTTCCACCCCAGCACCCTGCTGTGCACTCACCCCGATCTAGGAGCTTCACAGGCCCCACCAGTGGGGAGGGCTTGCTGTTGGTCTTGGGGGTGGCGGTAATGACACGGAAGAGGTACTGGGCCCCCTTGGTGAGCCCATGCACCGTGTAGGTAGTGTCCTGCACGCCAGTCACCAGCACCATCCACTGTGTCATGCCCAGCACTTGCATTTGCACCACATATGTCACTGAGCTGGGGTCTGTATGGGGACAGGGTCAGTGCAGAGCCCCCATTACTGTGTCACAGCAATGCCCACCCCCTGCCCCTCACCTATGGCTGTGTCCAGCCACTTGGGCTTGTTCCATGTCAGTGTGATGGCTCTGCCGGTCACCGAGGCCACTGTGGGAGGCCCATCCGGGGGGGTTGGCACCACATCTGGATGAGAGAGGTGGGGAATGAGGTGAGACTCCAGGAGCCTCCAAACGGCACCAACTCCCTCACAAGCTGCGCTACCCTGTGGTCCCATCGGCTGTCACCTTGCTATAGGGACACTGAATTGCAGATCTGGGGCACAGGAGTAGCGGCCCCCAGTGGTGATCCTACTTACCTGTGACATAGAGGTGTGCATAGCATGTGGCCTTTCCTACTTTGTTGGCAATGACGCTTTTATAGACGCCAGCATGCGTGTGGCTGACGGCTCTGAACACCAAGCGATGCACGTCCTTATCTGCAGGGATGGATGCAAGAGCCCATCAGCGTGGTACAGAACTCCCTTCCTGGGCAGTGTTGTGCCTGGGAGGAGGTGGCTCTAGCCGAGGGAGAGCAATGGGTAACCCTACATTGCATCATCTTGCGATCATCAGTGCTGTCGATGCGTGAGCCGTTGTGAAACCAGGTGATGGATGGGTAGGGCATCCCAGCCACCTGGCATTCCAGCACTGCCTCCTTGGACTCCACCACCTCCAGATTGTGCAGTGGCTTCAGGAAGTCAGGCATGGTGAAGCACTCTGCCTCAGTTTCCGCCTGCTCTGGTTCCTCTGGGATGGATGGCATCTTCTCCAGCTTGGAGCTGTGGGCACCTGTGATGAGCACAGTGCGCCCAGCCCGGCCGCAGCAGTACAGAGCTGCCTGGCAAAGCTGGGGCACATCCCATGGGCACCATGCAGGGGAACACCATCTTACATCTGGGAGGCAGCAGACGGCCGTGGCTCCTCCACATAGAGCTCAGCAGAGCACTCCACGTGGCCATGGATGTTCCTGGCAGTCACCATGTAGTGTCCCTCATCTTCACTGCTCACATGCACAATGATCAATGAGTGCAGCCCCCCATCCCGCTGGATACGCACGTTCTCCCCTTCCTGTACCATCTGGCCTGTGTGGAGACATGCATATGACATCAGCAGCTTCAGAACAGCCCTTGGTGTCTCTGGCCCTGTGCCTTTGATGCTTCAAAACCAAGGCTAGGTTTCCTCTAGGAGTGCAGACCCCGTGGGATGAGGGCTATAGGATAGAGGCCATGGAACAGGGGTTACCAAAATGGCTCCAGGTGACCGTTGGCACAGGGGTCCCGCTGACCATGCAGTCAAAGCGTGCTGTCCGTCCTTCCACCACGTCCACATCCTCCAGTTTGCGGGTGAAGAGTGGTTGCACGGAGGGCTTCACCGTCAGCCGGGCACTGCAGGTCAACTCATCTGCAAGGAGGGCATGGGGTGGTGAACCCCTCATGGCCAGAGGTAGATCTGAACACATGGGGCAGGGCACAGCGTGTCACCCTGTGGGGGCTATGGGGCTCAGAGTGCATGTGCAAGGCATCTAGGCACAGCGCTTGGGCTCTGCTGGCTGAGTGCCTCTTCCCTCCCCTCAAACAATAGAGGTGCCATCTGCTGGGTGTAGTGGGAGGGTGCCTTGTCCTTCTGGAGCAGGGGGTCACAGTTGAGGGTGCAAGAGCAATGCAATGGGGATGGTTGTAGCAGGGATTCACTGATGGGGTCTCTGTCCACTCCAGGAGGGGAATGGGATAGAGACACTTGTCCCTGGCTGGCGAAGGAGAGACGGGTTTTGTGTAGTGGGAAGTGCAGAGGGCACAGGATAGGGCAGTTAGCAGTGTGCAGTGGTTCCTGTCACCAGTGGCATCTTTGGAGAAGAGGGCAGGCCCCCTGCCAAATGCCCACATCCCTGTGCTGGGCTAGCAGGAGCATGTCAGTAACAGGAGCCCAGAGGCTCTGGAGCCTGGGGATGGGTGCAGCTGTGCTGCAAGCAGCTCGGGGGAAGGCATGCAGTTCTTGATGCATGGTACAGCCATGACACAAGCATTTCCCAATGCCTGGGTGCTGCACGGCTGCTGGAGGGGGGCTGAGTAGGGTGTGCTGTAGGCTCAGGCTCAGGCTCACTGACAGGTGCCCTTCCATGGGGCACTAGAGCCCATGAAGTTGTGGGGCACAAATTGCTCTCTATCCCCCCACCCCCTGCAGCACTCAGCTATGCTCTGGGATGGAGGTGTGCCGGTCCCCCCAGCACCACACCGAGGCCAGATCCCAAGCGATACCCCCGGGGGCTGCATGCCCACAGCTTACCTTTGGCTGTGCTGAGCTTGCAGGTGTAGATGCCACTGTCGTCCTCGTGCACGGAGGTGAGCAGCAGCTTGCACTTGCGCCCGTCAAAATGCATCTTGCATTTGAGCAGGGCGGGCTGGAGCAGCCGGCCCCGTGACAGCCAGTCCACATCCATGTCTGGCGGGCCAGCCACCAGGCACTCAAAGAGTGCCAGCTCCCCCGCCCCGACCACCACGTCCTGCAGGGGAACCACCACGGCCAGGGACTGGCACTCGGGCCGAGCTGCCCGGGAAGGGGGGAGAGAGAGAGAGAAAGAGAGACGCATCTCAGCAACTGAAAAGCAACCATGGGGGGTGGCGAGGAAGGGGCCGTGCAGGGCGGGGGCATGCGGGGAAGGGGCCCGGTGCAATGGGCAGGGAGCGGGGTGCAGGCAAAGGGCTGCAGCGGGGAGGAGGTAGGGGCGAGATGTGGAAAGCGGAGCTGAGCCGGGGTGGGGGGCGGAGGGAAGGCGACGGGGGGTGAGGGGAAGTGTCCGTGCCAGGAACACACCACACAGCGCTTTACCAAACAGATTTTATTAGAGCTACAAAAAGGGTCACGGCCTCGCAGCCCACATCCCGCCAAGCCCCCCCACCCTGGGGAGAAGAGACCCAGAGCCGGCGCTGCTTCTGCGGCTGGAACTGAGCAGACCCTAGGGTCACGGCTCCAGCACGGGGTCCCCAAGTCCCTTGTCCCCCACACTCTGAGGTGTGAGCCATTGCATCATGTTCCCTTTCCTACGGCCCCAGCTGGCACAGAGCAGCCATGGGGCCAAGTTCCCTGCTCCCTTCCCCTGAGCGGTGAGGAGAGGAGCAGCAGGACACACAGACACAGACACACGGATGGAGCAAGACACCAGACAGCATTGGGCAGCCGCCCTAGCCCGGCTGAGGGGGTGCCTGGCACTATCGACCGCTCCCCGCCCATTGCTTGGCCCTGGTGACACGGTGCCCGGCCACCCCACATGCCCCACACCCGCCGTCGAGGGCCCGCGCGTCCCCGCAGTGCGTCCAGGACGAGGCGGCGAATGGAGCAGAAGGTAATAATGCAAGGTGAGGTCCACTGCCTAAGAGGTGTCCAACTAAGAGCCCCCGTGGCTCTGAGAGATGAACCCCCTTATCGTACTCCCCCTGCGTACAGACAAAAACCGCAGTCAGCAAGCAGAAGGGTTAGTGCAGCAGAGACGGGGCCGGCACACACACACATGCCAACACGCAACGCTGTGTGCCACAGACATGGAGCATGGCAGGGGGACTGGTGCCTCAGCCATCACCCATCCATTCGCTGGGTGTGTGCCTGGCTCCTATGGCCACTCCTGTGCCACCACGCTTTGCCGGGAGCGGGGGCCTGGCAGGACAGAAGCAGTGCAGCGAAGGCTGGGGTGGGACTGAGACAGCCCAGGGACTCAGGCAGCCGTCAGCAGGGAGGGCTGGGGGGAGCAGGGCACACAAAGCAAAGGGCAAGAGAAAGGCAGCATCACTCATCCCCTTCCTGCAAGTCCCTTGGTCCACGCCACTCCCCAGTTGCGCGCACATATAAGGGGCCCTAGGAGGATGCTGGAGCCCACGGCAGAGCTGGGGAGGGGCAGCTCAGCCCCAGGTACCCAGGTATCCAGGCTGTGGGACCTGCTCTGAGCTGGGAGCAAGCAGGTGAGAGAGCTCTCTCTGAGCTGTCCCCTGGGCACAGCTTGCAGGCAGGGAAGGAAGGAGCTGTGTGCATGGTGGAGGGACGTGTCCCCTGCAGGGCCACCAAGGGCATGAGCCCTCTCTGCACAGCGCCCAGCCCCAGCATGGGGACAAGGGGACTTAAGGTAAAGCTATGCTGGTGGAGCAGCAGCCTCTGGGTCAGGCTGGGGACAATGACACAGCTGGGCAGCGGGACCCACTATTGTGGGGCCACACATTTGGATTGGGAAGCGGGGCAGCCTGCCTCCTGTGGAGCCAGCCTCTGCAGCAGTATGACCACTCCGCGTCCCCTTCCTGCCACCCCACCACACACTGCCCTTCCTGCACTGGGCTCATGCCCACCTGCTCTGCAGCAGGGAAGGGCAAGAAGCAGCACCACCAAGAAGGGGTCTGCAACAGCCCCTTCCCCACACAGCTCATGCAGGATGCCGGAACTGGCCAGCCCCATGGGGGAAATGGGGATGCCCTCACGGAGCTTTACCTCTGACCTCCAGCTTGGCCTCACTCTGCTTGGTGCCATACTCGTTGACAGCCTTGCAGGTGTAGAAGCCGGTGTCAGTGCGCTCAGCCGCCAGGATGTGCAGTGTGTACAGACCCCGGGCCCCCTCCGCCTCCTCTGCATGGTGACGGCGGCCGTACTTCACAGGCTGCCGGTTCCGCAGCCTGCTCAGGGACATGAGCAGAGAGGCAATGTCTCAGCTGGCCCCATAGAAAGCCCCGTTCTCCTCAATCTCAACAAAGACCAAGACCAGAGCTCCTCTCCTTGGTGCTGCTCTGAGTTGGCAGGCCCTAAATGGGGACATCCCCATGCCTGCCCCCTTCCCTGCCCTACTGTGACCCCGTGAGCATCAGGACTCACCAGTAAATGATGGGCTTGGGCTCTCCGCGGACGCGGACATTCATGCTGACATCCTGCCCCTCCAGCACCGACTGGTCCGACAGGGCCACCTGAGGAGGAAGAGATCAGGAAGCAGCCAGCACCCACCACTCTGGGGCCACATGTCCCTGTCACCACCCCGGGGACCACCTGTCCCCCATCATAGGGGCAGCCCTAGAGCACCGCAGGGCACAGCTCCTTCTCTGCCAGGTCCCGGGGGGGCTCTCAGCTCACCTCAAAGGTGGGTGCAGCCTTGAAGCTGCTCTCCGAAGAGCTGTGGGCAGCCCCATGCTCCGCTCTGGGCTGCAGCTTCATGGCTGGTCGGTGCTGCGGGGTCCCGGACTCAGGGAACTCTTCTAGTGGGCTCAGGTACTCTTCGTCTGAGGTGATGGGGCTGACCTGGCCCAGGGGGGGGGCCTGGTTCCCATGCCGCTCCACGGCGGGGGCTAGCAGGAGAGGGTAGGTAAGGAGCTGGCAGCAGGCAGAGCCGGGCAGGGGGCTTGGGGACCCTTCCCCACCATTCGGTGCCTGGAGGTGCCCGGGGATGCCCATCCCATGCTGCATCCTGTCGGGAGCAGCACGGTAGCTGGCAGCGAAGGGGTGCTGAGCTGCGCGGGGGGTGGGTGCGAAACACTCCCCGGGGCCGATAAGTGGACGCGATATCCCGCAAGGCGACAGCGGGGCTCAAGTGGCTCTTACGCAGCAGGCCGTGCTCCCATCCTTAAGCCGCCCGGATTCCGGGAATGGCTGCCCCTGCCCCGAGCCGGCAGAAGGCTGAAGGTGACATTGGCAGCTGCGCTTCCCTCACAGCCCGGACGGCCGCTCCCGGGCTCCGAGCTCGGCATAGCGGGGAGCACGCGTAGGCAGAGGAGCAGGCGTGGGGGGAGCGTGGGGCCGGGATGGGGGTGAGATGTGTGCGGGGCCGGGGGCAAGCTGCCGGCAGAGCGCTTCCGAAGGTGGGGGGGGCTGGCCTCGCTCCAGCCCGGCCGTGGCCGCCGCCGTTCCCCCCCCGCCCTTCCCATCAGCGGATCCCCTTACGGAGCTGCCGAAGCGGGGAAGCGGGCGGACTGCCCGGTGACGGCTCGGCCCCCCACCCCCCTCGTTGCCCCCGTGCAGCAGCAGCAGCAGAGCGGAGAGCTGCGGGGGTCCGAACCCCGACTCCCGCCGGCTCCCCAGGGTTCCCCGCAGCCCCTCCGCCCGCAGCCCTCCGGTGCCCCCCGCACTCACCGGAGGGGCCGCGGCCCCCTCCCCGAGCAGGACCGAACTGCGAGAGCGCCGCTGTCGTTGCCGGGGCCGGGGCCGGGGCCGGGGCCGATGCGGCGACGCCGGGCGCACATCCAGCCCGGAGCGCTGAGCCCTCCCCGGCCGAGCGCCGCCCCGGCCCCGCGCCGCCGCCCGGCCCCCGGGGCTGGGCCTGAATCGGGGGAGGGCCCAGTGGCGGGCTGGGGGCTGCCGACCCCTTCCCTTCAGGCCGCGGGGGAGAGCGGCCCCGAGGGGCGGCAGCTGCCTGGCAGTGCGCTCAGCGCCCCGGGTCGCCGTGGGGCAGCGGGGATCGGGGATCCTGCAGCTCTCCGGAGCTCTGCGCTCCCCAGGGAAAATCTTGGGATGGGAACCTCTCGGGGCTGCGGTGGGATGGGGATCCCCGGATGGCGGAGGACATGCTGGGCATCAGCGCAGGCTACGTGTCGGTGGGCAGCTGGGGTACCCCGCGAGGCATGGGACTTGCCAACTCGTTGGGGATGCTCGAAGCCTGACCCTGCTCCCCCCACGGCAGAACCCGGCAGCGAGTCAGCTGCTTCGGTTCAGACAGAGCCTTGTAGGGTAAGGAAGCCGTTTTCCTAGCAGTGACAGCAGAGCTGGCAGGCAGCCCGTCGCCTCGCCGGCCCTCTCGCCGCCCCCCGCTGCCTGCATCCCGGCCGCCGGCACTCACCGGGCCGCACGCTGAGGATGGCGCTGCAGCAGGTGGCTCCCACCTCGTTGGCCGCCGTCACCGTGTAGAGACCGGCGTCGGCTACCCGGGCGCTCCTGACCAGCAAGGTGTGCCGCTCGCCCTCTGCCTTGATGGGCCGTGCCGTGCTGCTCCTCAGTGGCACCCCGTCCTTCCTCCAGGACACTGCGGGCAGAAGCAGGGTCACTACGGGACCATGCCGGGGTAGGAGGGTCCTCACTCCCCCGGTTGTCAGCGCAGGTCTCTGCTTGGCTTGGGGACCGTTTTGCCATCGGGAGCAGCCCCAGGTCCCCAAGGCCCCTGATAGAGAGGCCCCTCTAAGGTTACTGGCATCCTCTGCCCTCCAGTGGAGGATGGAGGAGGGAACCAGAGCTTCTTTGCACGTTGCCAGCCTCTGCCAGCTGCTCCATGCCTGGTGCCTCCTCCTGCTATCTCAGTGCAGGAGGATCACAGAGGTTCTGCCTGCACCCTGCCCTTTGCACTGCACCCCGGCACTTTGCTCCCTGAGGAGCAAAGAGCCACAGCTCTGCCACACAGCTCAGATGGCTCCAACGGCCTGGGACAGGCAGGGGGATCGTGCCAGAGCCCATCGCGCTCTCGTGCTCCACGACCACTCACCTTCTGGCTGTGGGTTGGCTGTGACAATGCACTTGAGCAGCACCTCTGTCCCCACAGCCACCGCTGTGTCTTGGATGGGGATCTCAAAGATGGGCGCTTCCAGGGGATCTTCGCCCGCTGAGACGTAGGAGTCATCGGAGGACTCTGCACAGGGAGAGATGGCCCCAAGGCCGTGAGCAGGGTGAGCAGAGCTGTGAGTCCAGTGAGGTGTGGCAGCACCACAGTACCCCCTGTGCGTGGGACAAGAGCCGTGCCCTACCTAGCTCCGGAGAGGTGGGCCGGGCCCGGCGCCCCTTCCCCTTGCTCCGCGTGCCTCTGCCTTCCTGAGCCGTCCGGACGCTCTCTTTCTTCTCCACCACTTTTGCCTGCCTTCTCTCCACCTCCTTCCCTGTGCCGTGCTGCCCTGCCCAGCTCCTCTCCAGCCGGGCCTCCTGCTCCATGCCCGGCTTTGCCCAGGGCAGGAACCGCACCTCAGCAGACACCTCCGGCCTGCGGTACAGCCCATGGGGCACGGCCAGCCTGGCAGCCAGCCCTTCACTCGCCACCCCAGGGGCCCTGGTTGCAGGCACGGGACCTCCATCCGGGCACGGGGTCCCTTCAGCAGCACGGCCCCGCGGGGTGGCCTGCGCCAACAGCCACTGCTCCTTCTTCCTCACTTCCCCTCCACCATCTTGTTGCATAGCTTTCCTCACCTCCTCCGCCGCGCCGCCCCGCGCCGGGCCTCTCCGTGCCCGCTGTCCCCCCGGCTCCAGCTCCCCGTTGGGCCCCACCAGCGCCACGCTGGAGAGAGCCAGGTGCTGGATGACGTGCGTGCCCTCAGCCGGAGCCGAGGCCTTGGCTTGTGGCACCTTGCGTGGCAAGGCTGAGCCGCGTGGAGTGCGGGCGGCGGGAGGCTCGGCTGGCGGCTGTGGCTCAGCCTTGCCCAGCTCCTGCGAGCGCCGCAGCTGCTGCTTGGACACGGTCCTCTTGATGCGGCTCAGCTCCTCCGAGAACTTGTGCTCGATGTCCTGCACGCGCCCGGCGAACTTGCCCCGCTCGTCGAAGGAGGCGGCCTTCTGGCGGAAGGCCTGGCGGCGGCTGGCCGCACCGCCCTCCCCGTCCCGCCAGCCCCCCGGCGTGCCTGCCCGCCGCTCCCAGCCTGGCTGGTCGAAGGAGCGCGTCTTGCGCAGGGGCAGCCACGGCCGTGCGGGGAAGGGACTGTCCGCCTGCTCCAGGCTCCCGCGGCGCTCCTCGAAGTACTGCAGCCGCTCGAAGATCCTGGAGCCGGCACGCACCAGCTTGGGTGATGCCCGCACTGAGATGCGGCCCGACGCGTCGCTCATGGGTGTGGCGGGCCGGGAGTCCTGCGTGCTGCCCTGCGACTGCGACTTGGGCTTCTTGATCTTCTCCTCGTACTCCTCGGGGACCGTGTCCTGATAGTCAGCCGGCACTGAAGACGTCCTGCGGGGGGTCACGGGTGTGCAGGAGGAGGAGGGGAGGCGGGCAGAGGGCTGCGGGGTGGCTCCGGGGGATGTGGGGGGGCACAGGCCGGCTCTTGGGGACGACGAGCGGATGATGGGCGGCTTGGAGGTCAGCGGCAGGGCAGCGGGCGAGTGCGGAGGCTCAGCACCGGGCTTCGGGGAGACGGGACCACTGTGGGGGTCATCTCGCCTGTATCCCCCCTGTGGGATGCTGCTGCAAGGGGAGAACAAGGGAGAGCAAGTCAGAGCCCACCCTCACCTATGGCCGCATCATGAGTCCCGACCCAGCCACCCGATAGGGCACAGCAATGGACAGCCCCTGGAGCCTCAATGGGCCACAGCGAGGGGATCCAGACACACTTAGGCCACTGGGAGCTGGCTTGCTGGTATGACCCAGCGGTGCCTTATTGCTGGTGTCTCATCGCCCAGGGACACCCATGTAGGACAGCAATGTGGTGATGCTGGGACACTCAACAAGTGCCTTTCCCAGAGCGGCCATGCAGGCAAGATGAGAGAACAGGAACAGAGGGGTGCCCCAATCTCCCCGAGGTACTTCAGCATGCCAGAACAGTGCAGAGAGCTCTTCTGCAAGGCCACAAGTCATCACGCAGTGCATGTGCTGCCAACATGTCCCCCTGCCCTGCCACTCCCAAAATCCCTGCCCACCCCCCTGGTCCCACAGCCCAGGGCTTGGCATGTGCAGTGCAGAAATCAAAAAGTGGAGATGAGGTTCTGGTGGAACAAGCAGCCTCAAACACAAAGGGAGGATGGAGGTCAAAAGAGAAGGCCTGCGGGGCTGGGGAGGGACAGGGGCTCTGAGCATGTCAGCAGGCCCTGGGGAGGAAGAATGTCCCTCTTCCCCACTCTTCCACCACCCCTGGGTGGTGGGGACAGCTTGTCCGTGGGTGCCACACCTCTGCGCTCCATGTCCCTGGCCATGCAAAGCCCTCACAGCTGGCCAGGAAGAGGTTCAGTTCAGATGGGGTTACACCCAAACTTTAACTGGCCATAGCAGATAGAGACCCCGCTCCAGGCCCCCCACCCCAGGGCCGTTCCCTCCTCACCGGTGCCTGGTGCCTACTGCTCAGAGCCTCCGTTCCTCATCCGGGCATGGAGAAGGCAAAGAAAGCCCAGGAGGAGGAGAGAAGATGGCTGTGGGGAGGAGATGGCCCCAGCGATGTCCCCTCCGTGCACTTCCCCCTGCTACTTACACGTGGAGCGAGAGCGCCCGTCCTCGGTACAGGCTGAAGGCGCTGCCGTAGGGGTCGCTGGCCACAGAAAGGCTATCCTCCGACCCCCAGCTTGTGCCCACCAGATTAGCCCGTGATGCCCGCACCAGCGGCTCCACGCCCAGGTGCCGGACCTCAGTGCCACGTGGTGACGGCGCGTTTGCTTGCCTTGGAGTTCCCTGCGGCTGCCAGGCACTAGGGCGGAGGTAGGGTCCCCGCACGGGGAGGTTGGCATCTGGCTCCTTCTCCACCACAGTCTGCTGGCTGCCTGACCAGCTGGAGCGCTCCTCCGCCTGAGACAGGGCCAGCACTGAGGTTGGCGTCGTGTTCATGGAGGTGTCCACCAGGGTGTCGGAGCCACCTGGAAGGAGAGTGGTGGGCATCTCCGAGTGGTATCCCACCCAGCTCATCCTATGAGTTGGCTGCCCCAAGAGGACCCCTAAAGCTCTGTGTCCCCGCAGCTCACCTGTGGGGGTGCTGAAGGCTGTCTCATCCTGCAGCTCGCTGCGCTGCGTCACCTGGGGGTCACTGGGCTCATCCTCGCCAGTCTCCGAGTCTGTGGGGGAAGAGCAGAGGGTGAGGGGACATGGGGACCAGGCTGGCACTGCTCCTCACAGACCCACCAGCTCCAGCGGCAGATGAGCAGTGCACAGGAAGTTCTGGGCAGCAGAAGAGCAAGGGTAGGAGAGGGATAACTGTAACATGGGGGACACAGAAGGGACAAGCTGCTGGCAAGAAAGGCAGGACCAAGGCTGGAAAGACCATGGGACAGGAGTGGCATTAGATGATGCTATGTAGGACGGAGGCAGGAGAAGGGATGGTGGTGGTGGTGGAAATGCAGGGGAAGGAGGATGTAACTGGGTGATAGAGACAGGGGGACAGTGGTGGCATTGCAACAGGGAGGCACACTGGGGGCACAGAGCCCCATCTGGGAGCAGGGCTGGCATGAGGCAGGCATCTTCCTACCGTAGCTTTGCTTCCTGCAGGAGCGGAAAACTTCGCTTCCATAGGGGCAGCAAGAGAGAGAGAGACATCAACACCCGGTTATCGGCCCGGCCTGCGGGCACGCGTGGGGCACTGGGGAGGACTTTGTCCCCAGCTTGTCCCTGCGCTACCATGAGGCACTGACCTGCCAGGGCAGCAGCTGGGCAGGCTGTGCCAGTTCAGAGAGCCTCGCACCATGCGCTGGCCTTGGAGGCCAAAGATGGGGCTAGGGCTGGCCAATCGCCTGGTTCAGGGCCTGGTGCCTTACCCTTCCGTAAGGTAGGGGCCAAGGGTCTGGCACCCCCCAGCCTTCCCTACACAAATTCACTACACACACACAGTCACTACATCATCAGCACCACATTCAGCCTCCCCTTCCCTGAATCCCTCCTGTAAAGCACATGGCATCGTCCCCTCCCCACACCATGGTCACATTCTGCCTGCACAGCAGCCAGCTCCTGTACCTGCTGCTGCTCCAGCTGTCCCCTGTACCAGGTGGGCACTCCTAAAGGTGCTGATACACTTGGATGTGTGTGCCTGGGGGCACACATGCTGCATCAGGCCTGATGTGCACTCTGCATCCCCAATCTCCCCTGCAGCAAGTATTCAGAGGTGCTGCTGTGCCCCACATGTCATTCTGGCTGGGAGAGCATCAGTGATGTTCTCAGGGAATCTGTGGGGCACTGTGCGCCCAGGCACATTGTGGCCAAGTCAGTGCAGAGCCACTGCACTGTTCCTTCCCAGGAAAGCAAACCCGCATAGATACCAAGGGTCATCATTTCCTCCTCACCACTATGCAAGCCATCGCAAGCTGTTACTGCAGAACCCTTTGACAAAGGAAACATCCCCTGCCCTCCAGCCCTGTCATCACACACCACAGCACAGTGGGGGTCCACACTGCTATTCCCTCCTCAGCTGGGCTGGTGCAGCCCAGCAAACTGCCAACTGTCTCATCACTGCCATTGAAGCAGGCTGCCTGCCACCATGTACCCAGCTCCCCAGCAGCACCCCTGCCCCTGGAGCTGTAAGGACAAAGGCAAGCTCACAGGACGCACCAGGAGCCTCTTAACTCCTGTGCCCGGCCCTGTGCAGCCTCTGCTCACTGCCCCCTCCCTGGTACTGCGGGGGGGCCAGACCCCATCCCAGCAGGGGGGGCAAATCCTGGTAACTCAACGCACCATGCGTGAAGCGACCAAAGCGCCGCGAGTGGCCGGTTTTCTGCAAAGAAAAAGAAAAGAAAGCATTATCCACAGCACAGCCTCACGCACACCCCCAGCTGCACGCCCCCAAGGTATCTACAGGCACGCACCCCACGCACACAGCCGTGCACGGGTGTAGGTGGACACGTGCAGCGCATGCCCACCAGCGCACACACACGCACACCTCTTGGTGCTGCTCTCCTCCTGCACCCAAGGGGTGACATGGTGCACGCCAGTCCCGCTGCCTGCAGCCAGCAGCTTCACCTGGGCGGGTGCCCAAATGTTCCACAGCCCCTTCGAAGCCGCTGCCCACGCCAGCAAAGGGAATGAGCCAGCCAACCGTCTTCCAGGCACTGGCCCAGACTCAGCCATGGGCATGAGCCCAGCGTGGGGACAGCAACCCCCAGCGTGGTGGTGGCTGTGCCAGCTGTGAGAGAGGCTTCTTGGCATAAGTGCCATGAGATGACCAGCCCGCAGGGCGGGAGGCATGGGAGCCTCACCGTCTGGGCAGGCAGGATGGCAGCGTGGGGCAGAGGTGCCAGCAGATCCCTGCCAGCTCCTTGCCCCCCTCCGCACCGTAGCTCGGGGTTGGGCATCTGCTTGCCAAGGGCCACCTGGCTGCCATGCTGATGCAGGCAGGTAGGACAGGAGATGTGGTGGGCAGGCAACAGGGCTGGGCTGACAGCACCCTGTGTTGCTCCCAGCCCAGCTGGGTAGCAGAGTCTCCCTGGGACAACAGCAGCCTGTGCCCTTGCTGCCCATTGTGGAGCCTTAGTGGGACTCTCCCAGAGCCTCCCACTCATCCTGCAGTTTCTAGACAAGCTCATGAACAGACAGCCCTCAGGGATGGACGACAGACAGTCCCCAGGGACAGACAGCCCCAGGGGGACAGACAGCCAAGCACAGCCAGCAGTCAGATGTCTTTACAACAGCAGTAGGCTCATTTTGCAGCCCCCATGGTGCCAGTGGGCAGCACAAAGGGGCTCCCACTGCCTCCTCCCAGCATGTGGTGCTGGCCAGAGGGCAGTGGCTGCACGAGACACATTTGTATTCAGGCTGAGCCAGGCTTCACCTCTCTTCCCCGACTGCCTGTGCTGGTTCTGGCTTGCAGCCCGCCTTCCAGGCCAGGGAAAGATAGATGAGTGATTAACTGCACCATCGGCGGATAATTCCCCCATTAAAAAATGAAAATGCAATTGAGTGCCATTATCGGGTGTGCTCACGGCTTCCCTGGGGACTGGCGCCATCAGCTCCCACCAGATCTGGTGACTGCACCCAACAGGGTAGGGCCCACAGCTACAGAGAGCCCCAGCCCTCTGCTCTACAGGACCCCCTGGGGCATGGCACCCACCCACATCTCAGAAAGCAGCATCCCCCAGACGCTGTGATGCAGGGTCATCTCCAAGCAGCAGACTCTGCTTTCAAAGAGGGGGACAGAAAGGGAGCAGGAGGTTACAGGAGCAGCCTGGGACAAACCCCACTGAGCTGAGATCTGGGTAATTCAGCCAGCAGTGATGCACCCTGCTTGGGGGTTCATTTTCAGCCTAGGAAACAGTACAGAGGAGCCCCTGGAGCCACCCTGCCCCCACAGGGAAGGGGAGAAAAGCCAGCGGAGATGAGCATTCAGCCTCAGCTCTGCCCCATGGTGAGGTGCGGTGGGACCTGGCCCTGCCTCGCTGCCCCAGTGCCTACATAGACCCACCCTCCTCATGCAGGGTCCTGCCAGGAGGCTGTCCACCCCTACAGCTGTGGCCATGGGGCAAGTGGGGCTCCTGGGGCCGTGGAGCACAGCCCTCTCCTGGCACATGGAGCCAAGCAACACGGCACTGGTGTTGCTGATTGTGAAGTCAACAGGGAGTAGGGCCAAGGGGAAGCAGGGAGGCAGCGGGTGGACCGTGTGGTGTGCCCAGAACTCAGCCAGCATAACAGTACTATGCCCTGGCACACAGGCTGTTCCCAAGGGCAGATGGGGCAGCCAGGTGCTGTCCCCAGGGGAGATGATGCCCCACACCTGGGGAGAGCTGTCACCTCCCCACAGTATTCTGGGGGATCCATGTCCCCATCCTGCACCCCTGGGTGGGGACTGTGGGGACACCCAGCAGGGTGACAGCAGGGTGGCCATGCACCCGTGTGGGGTGTAGCAGGGGGGTGCTGCTGTGAGCCCCACGAGGGGGCTCCTGGCAGGATGCCCCCATCCTCCCCCCACCACCAAGGCCTGGTGACGTCCTTGCTCCTCGCTCGGCGGAGCGTGCGGAGAGGCCCGCGGAGGATCTCTGCTGTGCCAGGCATGCTCCTGACGCGGAGGGGATGACGCATGCAAAGCCTCATCTCCAGCTCCGTGACCACCAGCGGCGGGGCCGGGGGGAGCCATGCAGCCGCATCCACTGGCTCCGGAGGACAGGGAGGGGGCAGGACCCCCACCATGGGCTCGCAGCAGTGCTGGCAAAGGCGATACTGAACACCTGCCCGGCACTGCTGCGTGGAACCGGCGGCTCTGCGGGCGGGGCTGGCGGTGGGATAAGCCCGGGGGGGGGAGAAGCGCAGGGCCGGACTCGCCCCCTCCAGGATGGACGCGCGCCCGCTTCCCGCTATTTCCCCCGCCCCCCACCTCACCCCCGTTCCTCCGTGCGCTCACCAGCGCGCAGCCCTTACCTGGAAGCGCTTCTTCACCCAGATTTTCTTCATGCTTCTGCAGAGCCCCGGCGGCGCGGCCACCGCCGCTCAGGCCCGACAGCGCGGCAGCCCGCAACTGGGGGGGTCCCCGCTGTCAGCGCCCCGGTGGAGCCCCCAGCATCCTCCCGGGGAGGGCGGAGGGAGAGGCTGGGGCTCGCCAGGTTGGGCTCTCGGGAGGGCTGGGGCTGTGAGCATGAAGCATCACTGGAGTGCTCCTCCCTCCATCCTTCCCCCGCCTGCCTCCGCCTCCGCCTCCCGCCAGCCCTGGCACGCAGTGACAGCGGCGGGGGACGGTCAGGGCACAGGTGGCGGAGGAACCTCGGGATAGGGAACGCACACAACCCGCACCCCTCTGCCCTCTTGATGGCTTTGGCTATGCGGGATGCGGGGCTCCGAGCCCCCTGCCCAGAGTCACGGAGCTGCTCGCCACTCCTGCGCTCAGCACCGCTCAGTGCCGGGGGTCCTCAGCGCACCCCAACGCAGATGACAACAGCACAACGCTCAGCACCGGCGCTGCGTGGCACTGCCGCATGCACACCACGATGCCTGGCAGCACCGGCTGCTTTTCTGCACTCCCCCTCCCAGCCCACGACTCCCAGCGTGGAGCTTGTCACGGCTTCATAATAACTTGCAAATTAGCGGGTACAAAGGGAGCTGCTCGTACGACGTTGCTGACAACCCCACCATCCAAGGGATGCTGTGGGGTTTCCGTGGAGACCCCGTGCGTCAGGCGAAGCACACAAGTGGCAGAGCTGGCACAAAAGGGATCTCCTGCTGGAGCCTGGGGACACCAATGTCCCTCTCAGCCTGGTGCCACCCCTAAAGAAAAGTGCCTCGTTGGGTGTCTTCCATGCACCCTGGCACAGATCCTGTCCCTGCCACGTGCCACATGCGACACTGACACTTGTTCATGACACAGCCTGTGTGTGGGGACAGCCACCCTTGCTCCCCAGCATCCCCTTGCTGCTGATAGAAAGATGCTTGAGCACACGGTGCCCACTGCAGGCTGAGGACACAGGGACACAGTGTGACCTTGGCTGGGGTGCTTGAGCACAGAGTGAGACAGGAGGGGACATTTCCTACCCACTGTGCCAGCCCTGCTGCTGAGGCACTGGGCACAGAGGGTGTGGGGAGAGGGGCAGAGCCCTCCCAGTGCCACCAGGGCATGGCACACACCAGCAGGAGGGGAGCAGGCAGTAGTGGGAACTGGGGGGCCGCACCAGGAGGAGGAAGGGGCCGCGGCCCTGCACACAGCCCCCAGAAGCTGTGCTATATTTACCCACACTCGGGCCCGGGTCTCGGCTTCTCGTGTGTAACACAAACCCTACAGCCTGCGAGAATCCGAGGGGATGGCACATTCCTCAGCAAAAATAACCCCCCGACAGCAGGAGAGATGGCAGGGGTGGAGGTGACTGACTGGACAGCTGCATGCTGCTCCCCTGCCTGTTCCCAGAGCCCCAAAGGGGACCAGCAGCACAGCTTCAGAGTAAGCCCTGCACCCTGGTGGCATGAGATGGAGCCAGAAGATCCCAAAGGGCTTTGTCCCCATGCACAGCCTACCTGGGGACACACTCCAGCTGTGCCAGGCTCTGGTGAGACATAGCCAGGCACACTGCCTACACCATGGCATGCCAGGGGCTGGGGTGGGCACAACAGCATGGGGAAACTGAGGCAGCCCCAGAGAGTGCCCAGAGAAGGTGACAGCAAGGGGAGGCTGCAGGCTGTGTCTGGCTTTGAGCGAGCAGAGCACTCAGGAGAGCTGGCAGGGGCTCCGGAGAAAGGGGCAGCTGGCACTGGGCACAGGCACAGCTCTGCAGAGTAAGGGCCTAAAATTAGGCACCGAGATAAACGGTGTGAGGTGCTGAGCCACCAGAGATACTGTCAGCATGGCTGTCCCAAGTGGAGTGCCATCAGCACCACCAGCCACAGCCTCGTACACCATGGCTGTGGGGAAACTGGGGATCAGGGAGGGCACAGAGGTGTTGGGACCACTGCCATGGAGCTGCACAGCGGTGCCAAAATGTGCTGAGTCCCCAGGACATATCCCATGCCCTGCACTCTGCTGCAAGCAGGCTTCATCCCACTGCACCAAGGGGAAGGGGCTGCACAGGGCAGGTATCACCATGCAGGATTATCACACAGGGAGCACCATGCAGGGAGCATTACATATGGACTGCTTCATCCACCTCCCTGTTCCTGCACCCAGACCGTCCTACAGAGGCAAGGTTACACAGCGCTTTGATTGCTGAGTGCAGGTGGAAGTGAGGAGCAGGACCCTGTGCTGGGCACTGAAGACACACAAATCCAACCCTGAAATAAGACGCAGTCTCGGCATCGCTCATTGCTGGCACAGCTAGGGAGGCTGGGCTCTCTAGCAGGAGATCAGTGGGGTTTGGAAGAGGTGATTTAAGCTGGCTCATGGCAAAAAAGGCAGGAGGTACAACTGGGAAGTGATATGGCATTAGTGGGCAAGGAGCCGATGGTGGGGACCCCTGGAGCCCTTCCTGGCCTCATGCACACTCCCTGCTCCCCGTGCCAGGCACTGACGCACTCAAGGGACCTGGGAGAAGAGCAGCAGAAAATCATTAGTGGGGTGGAGCGACAGATTCAGGGCAAGGGATTAGAGGAGCTAAATCGGGCTCATGCGAGCAGGGGGGAATGTGGAGCCAGTGCAGGAGGACCTGAGCACAGAGCTGGGCAGTACGGAGCCCCCCCCAGCAGTGACCTGAGCCACCTTGAGAGAGCTGTCAGCCCCACGGAGAGCTGCAGCTCAGTTCACACATTACGGAGAAAAGGCAGAGGATAGGGACGTGGCACCATGCAGAGATCGCTGTGCCCCGAAGCAGGGCAGAGCCACAACCCTGCCCCAGGGCTGGCTTTGGGTGGCTGTTTGCTGAACACAGCCCATGGGAGCGCCTGGGGCAGGGTGACATTCACCCCACAGCCCTGACTGCTCTGTGCCTCCTGAGGCTGCTCCAGAAACGTGGCTGCGAGGGCTGGGAATCGGGAGCAGGGAGGCATGTGTCAGCACAATGAGAACGGGCACCTGGGGAAATCAGGCAGCTCTGAGCAGAGACACACTGCAGGTCAGAGTGACAGAGAGATGGATGAAGCACCGCTCTGTGCCCCCATCACAATCCACAGTGACCACAAAGGTGCGATGCATAGTGACCACACATCCCCACTGAAGGGCAGGACAGCTCCTGCACACTTTTGTGCTCTACCTCCAGGCTCACCACCAATAGGAATGCATAATCTCCAGTGGTGCTTCCCCAGCAACCCAGCCCCACACAGAGCAATGCTTCTTCTTTACAGCTGCCCCGTGCAGCACAACTCTGATGCTTTCCTCACCCACAACCCCAGTGTTTGGCATAGCTACCCTCACACGTTAGCACTGCTGCCCAACACCTCCAGCCAGGCAGTCCTGGTAGCACCTCGGTGTTCCAGGGAGGTGGCACTGCCCTGGGGTGACGAACCCCCTTCTGTTCAGGATATGGCCCCCAGTGCAGCCAGATGCCCCATGCACACCCCACATAATGCTGAGCATAAGGCAGCCATGGTGCTTTGAAGATCAAGCTGATGCTGGCCCTTCTCTCTTGCTAATTAACCACCAGGCCCTGCCTACTTACATGCGTAAGCTCCTCCTTCATCCCTCAGGCTCCTCCCCCTGCTTCCTCACACTTGGGGGTCTCAGTTCCCTCAGTGCAGCACTGGTGCCCCCAGTGCAGCCCCACCGCTACAGCTGCACCGGTGGCATCACAGCCACTTGTGCTCATGGGGACTGGTGCACGGGGGTGGCTGATGCAGGGGAACCAGGGGTGCCATACACCCAAATAACATGACCAATCTCTCTCTCCTGCTGCCCCATGCAGGCTCACCATCACATGCTCCAACACCTCCACGCTCTGGCATCCTACCCTGCCTGGCAGAGGCTGCTGCAGCCACATGCTCGCTCCCCAGCTGCAGAGCTGCCCTGGTGCTGCCAGTACTGGTGATCCCAGCCCATGGCAGTCAGACATGGCACAGCTCAAGCTCAGTCAGCCCCTGGGCACACCGTGTGGGGAAAGCCTGTGAAGCATTGCCACTGCCTTCATCATGGGGAAGCAGTTCTGGTGGGGATGCTGGAACCGTGGTGGTGGAGCAGCGGTGCCGATGGCCTTGTGGCCCTTACCTTCCATGTCGATGATGGCCAACACGGCGCTGGTCATGGCCTCTCCTCGCTCATTCTCAGCAACACACGTATATACACCAGCATCCTCCTTCGTGCTGTCCCGGATCCACAGCGTGCCGTACTCCTCCCCGCGTGGGGCCAGCTGCTCCTCATTGTGGTACCAGCGCAGGTTGGGCCGGGGGTTCCCCACCACCACCACCCGCAGTCGGATGTCACAGCCAGTGCCGATGGCTGCGTTCTTCAGCTTCCGCACGAAGGCCGGTGCTGCCAGGCGAGTGGGGCCCTCCTCAGCCGTCCCCTGCTCCGCCGTGACCTTGGCGCGCTTCGGGGGGATGCCGGGGCTCGGAGGGGCTCTCCCCATCACCCGCCCAGGCTCCCCACTGGCCCCGCTGGTGCCGCCACGTGTCTGTGCCCGGTGCATGCCGCTTGCTTTCCTTTCCTCACCTCCCCAGTGCCACAGTCCCACGCCCCGGTTTCCTTCCTGGTGCACACCAGGGGGTGCCGGCAGCGAGGCGGCCCCCTGCTCCAGGTGCCGTCTGGTTCACAGCCTCCCCCAGGCCGGCCACAGCCCCGAAGGTCGTGGTGCCGTGGGCAAGCTGGGTACTATTTTTAGGCTGGGGGCTCAGATTGCCGCTCACCGCATTGCTTCTCACCCAGCGCAGCACCCATGCACCATGCTCCACCACAACCCCTGCCCACCCTACACCTTGGCACCTGCTCCGCCGCTGCCCCGTGCGGGTCCCACGGTGCCGGCGCTGCCCTGCCGCTGGGCCCTGACGTCCCCCCCCTCACCCGTCCCGCACGGCCCCCACAGAGCTGCGCTCCCTCTGCCCCCTCTCCTGAAGTGGCAGCTGCCTCTGATATGTCACATTCCTTGGCCAGGCTCCCCCTCTCCGCGCCCGCCACGCAGCTCTGCAGCCCAGCTCCGCTTGCAAAGATAGAAAGGGGCCAGCACCTTTCCATATTAGCAGTGAGGCCAGAGGGGAACCAGCCTTCCCCCCCACCTTCCCCATTCCCAGGCATGTCACCGGATCGGGACACAGAGACCCTGGTGGCATGCGGAGGGAAAGGACACCGTCATGCTTCCTGCAACACAAGACTCTGTAGTGAACTGGGACAGGATCTGGGCTCTGCACTCCATCCCCAAGGAGGGCTATGGGTTTTGGGGTGCATCTCTGCAGTCAGCAGCCAGGGCTACCAGTGCCACACAGCGCCTCGCCACCCCCAGGCAAGGCAGGGCTTCCCCGGCTCTGGATTTATGGCACACATCTCATCATCTGGCCCCAGCCGCCCTCTCCAGGGGCTGTAAATCTGGGTGAACGGGACGTTAACGATATGGCACGCTGCTCGCCTGCTGTGAATGAGCCTGGCTGGCTTTGGCAGAGCCAGTGGCCACCAGCACAAGGGCAGCTCATTAGTGGCACAGCACCAGCACGGACATTCTGCATGTAGGGGAGCAGCTGCGATGCCCTGGGACATGCTAGGGTTGGGGACCCCACGACCCACACCTGGGGCTGCAAAGCAGCTGGGCAGACCCCAGCAGAACTAGAGAAAAAAAAGCCTGTGAGAGCCCTGGGGCCTCTTCTGCTGCATCTCAGTGCCTAGAGCTGCTCCTTCCCCACTTTGTCCCCAGCCCCAGGGGTGGCAGAGGGAACAACTGGAACAGGGCAGCCCCTCGGGCAGCTGCGGTGCAGGGGGCTTCAAGAGGGTGGCAGCGATGGGTAAGCTGGGGGCAGAGCAGAAGGCAGAGCCCTGGCTCCACCAGCTAGGCAGAAAGGAAGTGGCTGGTGGCGCCGTCTGTCCCCAGGGCAGTCCTCGGTGTCACAGGGCCACCTGCTGGACACAGACCTTGAGGTCTGAATGCCCTACAGTCCTCTCTTTGGTCCTGCAGCCAAAAGAGGGGGGTCCTCACAAAGACAGGAAGCTGTGCTGCCTCTCTGGCGGCAGCCCTATCCCCGCCGGTGTCAGCAGCTTGAGAACACCTGGTTGTTGTCGCTGAAACATCCCACTGGGCTCGGTGAGGGCAGAGAGGGGTAGCACCGGCTGAGAGCCACCTCAACACCTTGTGACCCTGATGGGGGAACACGGAGCGTCCCTCCGTGTGCTGGGGGCCAGCCCAGCAGGTCTGGTTTTGGGATGGTGGACACCACTCAGCAGGCAGAGGGCCCCAGCAGAGTATGGGGATCCCAGAGCCACTCTGAGCCTGCTCAAGGCTCAGCTCACCTCGGGGACGGGCTCTGCTGCAGTCCTGGTACCTGAATATCCCTCGATGCCCCTCTGTGCACCACCCCTTGCCCCTCCCACGCCTCCCCCCCTCCCCCCCTCCCCCCCCATAGATGCACTGGAGGCAGGGCGATGCTCCTCTGTTTATTTCAGCCGCCGGCAGTCACGTACACGCGGTGGGGTGGGGGTGCGGTGGGGCGAGGGGTGGGGGCGCCGGCCCTGGCCCCCGGGCCTCTCTCCGGCTCCTCTCTCTCTTTGCCCCCTCTCTCCCACTCACTCACTCCTGCTCTTTCCTGTGTCCACCTACCGGTTTCCTCTCGGCTCAGCCAGCCCCGTCCCCGCGCAGCCTCTCCCCCCCCCCCGCCCCCGGACGGGGCTGCCTCTAGGGCAGCGGTGGGGGGGAGCGCAGAGCCCCGGCCCCCGGAGCACCCCAGCCTCTCCCCGTCCCCGGCATCGCTGCAGCCCCACCCAGGAGAAACGCCAGCTCCGAGGCGGTCTGCGGTGCCGTGCGGGGAGACGGCTCCTGCTCCTGCGGGACCGCCCCCGAGCGGGGGGGGGGAGGGCTGCGGGGCGCGGGGGGGATGCAGAACCCGCTGCTGGGACCCGAGGCCACCACCTGCTCCCCCCACCCCTTCCTGCCTGTCCCCTCCGTCCCTCTCTGCCGCCCCCCGGCCCGGCCCTGATCCTGGCGCTAGCTGCGAAGCCTTGCGAAGCCGAAGGAGAGAGCCCGGGGGTGCGGGGGGAGCCCGGGCCGTGCCCGGAGGCGGCCGTGTCGGGGGGGAGTAAGGGCTTGGGGGGGGGCAAAAGGGCGGCTGGGCACCGGGACAGAGTCTTCTACAGCACCTCGTGCTGCTGCTGGGTCGCCTCGCTCACCACCTGAGGGAAAGGAACGTGAGATAATGCCATGTCCCCGATCCCCACCGCCCATCTGTCTCCCTGCGGTACTCACCTCTCCATCACGAGTTTCGATGGTTTTGATCATCACTGTCTTCTTGGTGTGTACCTCGGAGCCACGCTGGTCTGGGCTGGTCTCTGTAGGGTGGTGGACACAGGAATGACAGCGACCACGCAGACAGGTGGCATGGGAAGATGGCACTGGGGCTGGGGCCGAGGGTTTCCAGAAGCCCTAGGCCGCCCCACCTCACCCAAACACCTCATGTGCCCCTCCCCTCTCCCCCCCCCCCAGCCTAGCGTGGCAACGGGACCCCCGATGGCTCAGCCCAACTCACCTCGGAAATTGAGAGCAGAGGCAAAGGTCTGGTGCATGGGGATGCTGATCCTGAACGGACACAGAAGGGAGAGCTCAGCGCCAATCACCCCAAAACCACGCCCCCACCTTGTCCTGCTTCTCCCTGCCGCTCACCGGTTCTCCTCGCCCTCCAGCAGCTTGCGGTAGGTGGCGATCTCCACATCCAGGGCCATCTTGACATTGAGCAGGTCCTGGTATTCGCGCAGGTGCCGGGCCATCTCATCCTTCAGGTGCCGGATCTCCTCCTCCAGCCGCGCAATAGTGTCCTGGTACCCGCCGGCCTCCCCCGCAAAGCGCTCCTCCATTTCTCGCATCTGGCGCATCAGCGAGTCATTCTGGGGGGACAGTGGTGTGCGTCAGCAGGGGGGTGGCACATGAAGCACTTCTGGGGCACCCCAAAGTCCTTCCTGGGGAGCCCGGGGTTTGTTCTGCGCTGCTATGGCTCACCGTGCCCTTGAGGGCATCGATCTCACAGGTGTAGGACTGGATCTGGTGGCGGTACTCCAGCATCTCCTGCTTGGCCTGCCGCAGGGCATCGTTGTTCTTGTTGGCTGCCTGCGTCAGGTCAGACACCTGTGGAGAGGATGTGGTGAGCAGATGTTGTCATGGGGATGGACCCACCGACCCCCAGCCCATCCCCAGCCCCACACCTTGGATTTGTACCACTCCTCAGCCTCAGCAATGTTCTTGGCGGCGATGCTCTCGTACTGCGCGCGGATGTCCCGCAGCGCGGCTGTCAGGTCAGGCTTGGAGATGTCCATCTCCACCTGGATATGCTGCTCCTGTAGCTGAGCCTGCAGCTCACGGATTTCCTGGGGACACAAAGGGGTGTGTCAGAGCCCCATTCCCTGCTCCATTCCCCAGCACCAGCCATGCCCATGGGACCGCCCCATACCTACCTCTTCGTGCACCTTCTTGAGGAAGGCAATCTCCTCCTGCAGGGACTCGATGCGTCTCTCCAGGTCAATGCGTGCCAGCGTAGCTGCGTCCACGTCCTGGGGGAACACAGAGAGTGGGGTTAGGGGTGGTGATAGGCACCCTCGGGTAGCACAGGGACTACCAGCCAAGGCTGGAAATGGCAAAGCTGTGCCCACAGCCATGCCCCAGTGATGGGCACTGGTTGCTTGAGGAGGGGGCAAGGAGGAGAAAGGTGGCCAGGCAGTGTGGGGACTTGTCTACTCACAGCTCTGAAAGCAGCCAGGTTGTTCTCAGCCTCCTCCTTCAGCTGGATCTCCTCTTGCAGCCTGGAAGCAGAGAAGGAGGCATTTGGGGACACCCAAACAGACCCCTGTCCCCCAGCATTGGTGTTTCCTCTTGCTGTCCCCAAGCACAGCGTGGCTGGTGGGAACACAGCGGATTGTCCTGCACTCCCAGCGGGCGGAGAGAGGGCTGGCTGGGGGCCAGGGGTTCTTCCTCCCATTCCCTATTATAGTCAACGGCAACGGGAGCACAAAGGCATGAGGTCAGCTCGGTGTCATGCTCACTGCCCCAGCCCTTATAGGGACGAGTGGCCGGCAGCTGGGGGACAGGGTCCTGAGAGGCAGCCACTGGCTGAGTCATTCATGGGGACAGCAGGATGGGCTGAGCACCTGGCTCAGAATGTGGGGAGCCAGAGTGAGACAGTGGATTTTGGGGTCTCCACAATGCTGTGGGTATGGAGGTCAGTCCAGGAACTGTGACAAGAGAGGGGGCTGTGTGCCTTAGGCTGCAGCTCACAGAACCTCAAGGGGACAGAGGTGCCTGTCTCTGTTGGCACAGCAGTGCAGGAACCTGACACCCGTTTGTCCTGTGCCCTGCTCCTCCCCGACATTCAGGGTTGTCCCACAGAAGCAGTGCAGCTGGGTGGCAGGACAGCCAACCGCCATTAGCCTCACAGCATCAGTAGCTCCAGCCCAACCTGCTGCTCCTGCTGGGTCATCCCTCGGTGATGGGGACGCCAACCTTCCCTGTCCACATCCCTATAATGGCACAGCAGCCAACACCTGGACCTCAGGACCAGAAGTGCTGCCTGATGGCCCCGTGCTGGTTGCACCACAGTGTCCCTCATCCCAGTGGCCATTACCCCTGGCCCCAGCCTCATCCCCATCCTACGGCATCCTTACAGAGCCTGGAAGTCCCTTCAGCTCCTGGTGCACCATAGCACCCACAGCAGGCCGGGAGCACTGCTGGCCTGTGGAAGTGCAGCCGTTTCCTCCCCTCCCTCCCTCGCATCCGGAGCCAGCAGAATCCCCCCCCACACCCCGCAGCCCTCCCTGCTTCTGTACATCTGTCCATCAGGGCTAAGATCAGCCATGAGCTCTTCTTGCTGTGAAGAACAGGGCCCCCTGATCCCCGGCTCCAGGGATCCTGTGCCATCACTGCACAAGAGTGCAAGGGACACCTCCTGCTGCTGGGGACATCCTCCCACTAGGTGCTCCCTGACCACCTCCAAAGGGCTGGCATGTGCCTTCTCTGTGTCATGGCTTAGGTAACCCCATACCCTACTGAGACCTGCAGACATAGTGCCAAGGCTTTGGCCCTGCCGCGTGCCCTGCAGGTGGGTGCCCAGCAGGAGACACCCTGGGAGAAGTGAAGGGGTGAGGGCATGGAGTGGCGGGGCCACGGTGGTGAGCACCCAGGGGGATGCCAGAAGGGTCTACCCAGGGCTGGAGCCATCCCCAAGGAGGGATCGGAGAGGGAAGGGCCCCCTCACCTCTGCTTGAGCTTCTGCAGGTCATCTAGCAGGTTGTCACGCTCCACCTCCACGCGCGCCCGCTGCCCGGTGAGCGCGTCCACCTGGCGCCGCAGCTCCCGCAGCTCCTCTTCGTACATCTCGGCCACGCGCGTGGGCTCCTTGCCCCGCAGGCGGTTCACCTCGGCCACCATCAGCGCATTCTGCTGCTCCAGGAAGCGCACCTTCTCAATGTAGTTGGCGAAGCGGTCGTTGAGCTCCTGCAGCTCCACTTTCTCGTTGGTGCGGGTCTGGAGGAACTCCTGGTTCATGGCATCGGCCAGGCTGAAGTCCAGCAGCTCGCCGGCCCCCTGGTAGGCGCTCTGGTAGGTGCGCAGCGGTGTCACACGAGTGGTGCGGAAGGTGGACAGGGTGGGCACGGCCGAGGTACGCGACACCTGGTAGACACGGGAGGTGACAGAGCTGCCGCTGCCCCTGCTCCCGAACGAGGCACGGGGGAAGACCGGCGAGGTGCCGCCACCAAAGGTGCGGCGGTAGGAAGAGACCCGCTGGCTGGAGGAGTACGACTGGCTCATGGTGGCGGTGAGGCGGCGGCAGGGAGCAGGGAGCAGGCAGCAGGGCTGGCGAGCGGCCGGAGCTCGGCGAGGCGTCGGGAGTCGATCCGCGCCGCTGCTATTTGTATCCTGCTGACATCACCGGCCCCTCCTGCTGCGGGACAGCTGGGGGATGCTGCTGGAGGGGACGGCTGCCAACCCCCGCCCTCGGCACTCACCTGTGGGCATCGCTGGGCCGTGGCCTCCCAATAGTCCCCTGATGGCTCACAGCCCCCTTAGGGTCCCCCTTGGTGCCACAGTCCTCTCAGCACATTCCCCCTTCCTGGGCGATATTGCTGTGGGTATCAAGGGAAGGGATGGGGGGCAGGTGGATGGGGATCCCCCCAGCACTGCCCTGACCCCAGCTGGGGCACAGTGCCCCCATTGGAGTGTCAGACGGACAGCTGGGCTGATGCCAGAGACTCTCTGAAGTGGACTCAGTACGTTTCCACTTCTGGAGCCCAAAACCCCATGGCCTAGTGGCGCACACTCCCTAAACTGGCCTTATGCACCCCAGCAGCATCCCAACTTGCCCCATGGTGAGAGTACCAGGCTCAGCTCTCTGTGGGGCCAGATACCATCCCCACCATGGGACATGCCCTCAGAGGGGGGGGACACAGGAAGGGAGCAGTGTGGGGGCCCCTGACTTGAGCGTGCTTGGAATTACCACCACCCTGAGCCCACTTTCTGGCACACAGGGGTCCAAGGTGGGGCTGGGCACCCTTGAGGGGGTACTGAGTGACCTAGAGCAGGTGCTGGGGTGCAGAGCAGCCCAGTGACGGTGACGTCACCCCCGGGTCCTGGCTCTGGCACATTCCCGAAGCAGCAGGCACCCAACCAAAATAGCCTCATACTCATCCGCGTGGGACATCAGTGGTATTTATAGCTGGGGAGGCACCCTCTTAACCCTTTCTGTGCCAGGTACATGGATGGGGACCCTGCCCTCCCCCTTGTCACTGTCACCCCCCCATGCAGGTGTTAGCATGCCTGAGCCCTGGGAAAAGACAGCTGCTGTTGCTTGCACTTCTGGGGTGGCCACGCTGGGAGGCCCCCTGCTCCCCAGGCCCCACTGCCCACACAGTGCCCCCTGCCGTACCCAAACCAGGCTGCTTCAGGAGCTGGCATGGTCCTTGCACCACTGTCCCCAGGACGCTGTGGCAAAGGGGACTGTTGTGCCACTGGACACAGGGTGACTCAGCAGCAGGAGCAACGCTCAGCCCTGCACCTCCCAGTCCCATGCATGCAACAAGTGGTGCCTGGGCTCAGCACTACAGCCTGGGGGCAGTGAGGGGCTGGGAGCAGTGAATGTGGGCAGATGGTCAGGGTCCCGCATCTGGACTGTGCCCCCCAGACCCTCCCTCTGTTTGGAGTCCCTCCAGGCTGCCCAGACACAGAATAACACCGTGGCTTCCTGGACGGTGCTCACTGCCCGGCGGAGCCTGACTTTAAAAGGGAAGGTATTTCCAGATGGGGCTGTTTCATCCCAGCGGGGGGGACATTGTGTAAGGGGGGGCTTGAGGGACGAGAAGGAGAAGATGGAAAAACATACAGCATCCTTCCTCCCTCTTCCCCCCTTCCCTCTCTGACCATGCCCAGTTCATCTCTGACCCCATGCCCGTGGCTGAGATGTGAAGGGACACACGGGTCCCCACATCAGCACAGCCCCACTGCTCAGTCGTCCCTTCCTGTGACTCCATCCCACTGCTCTGGGTCAGGGTTGGGGTCAACACACTGTGCATGGGGAGTGGCTCCCAACATGGTGCTGACCCCACTCTGGAATGCACTTTCTGAAGTGGCCTTTCCTTGGCCGCCCTACAGCCTTCCGGGACACCATCACAGGGCAGAGGCCCTGCATTTGGCATGGGGCCGACAGAGGGACAGACGCCTCTTAGGAAATTCCCTTCCCCATGGTGCAGGAAGGAGGCGGGAGGAGCGGGAAGTGGAGGTGTGGGCAGATGGGTCCTCAGCCATGTGCTGGGTTTGTCCCACTCCACAGCACTGGAGACAAACTTAGCATGGTCCCTCCAGTTGTGGACCAGAGCAGAGGCAATGCCCCAGACGATACCCCCCACGACGCTCAGCATCATTCGGCTCCAGCCCAGGCCATGCTGACCCAGATGGAGCCTGGGAACGGGGCCCCAATCCCCAGCGCTGGCTTGGCCCCAATTCCCGCAGGGCCCCGGGATGAAGGCGTCGGGAGCCAGAATGTCAAACAACACCGTGAGCCAAGCCAGCTGCATCCCGCAGCCGGCCCTCCTCTCTGGCCCTCCCTCCCCGCTGCTCCCCCGGGATTTAAGGCACGCGGGGATCCGGGCACAGCCTCCCTGGGGCTGCGGGCACTGGGGGCTGCAGCCAGGCGGGATGCAGGGATGGGGCACCAGCTGCCACTCAGTCTCATACCACGATGCTGCCGGGCAGGTTCGGGCCCTGCCTGGCCTCCTCCTGATGAGGATGAGAAAGGAGCAGCCAGGGTGTCCCCCCCACTTCGCTGGCCCCCGGCCGTCTCCCTCCGTCCCGCTCCTTTTACAGACACGAGCCTCTGAGGCGCCTTTACCCTAACAGGGAAGGAGCGGACGCCTGTTCTCTTCAGCGCGTGTTATTGTCTAAATAGGAGATCACTCTTCCTCCGTGCCTGGAGTGCAGCCCAGCCAGTGTGCTGGGGTCCCATGGAGCCCTGGGTGCCCCCAAAAGCCACAGACCACTGTTTGCTGCTCCCTTCAGGCTGCCAGCATAGGCGCACAGCAGCCCCAGTCCACATTCCTCCCTCCCTCCCCAGGTCTAAACCTGGGGGTGGCTGCTTGTCCCTGAGTGCCATGGGGATGCTGGGTGTGGCACAATTGCCATCAAGATGCTTGGGGTGGCTGGCTGACCCCATAATCCATATGAAGACAGGGCATGGTCCCCTCGATCCATGTGAGTGTGTGGGACGTGTTTTCACCTTTGTCCAGGGAGACATTATGGGGGCACTTGTTAGGGCCTAGTGTGGATGCTGTGGGACAACCACCTCCATGCCCTGTGAGGCTGCCTGCGCTGATCAGCCACATCTAGTTGTGACCCACGGGGATGCTGGTGATGTTCACCTGTCCCACAGGCCGTGGGGATGCCCATGGCTGGCCTGGCAGCCCACATAGATGTGGGATAACTTGCCACCCTCGCGGCCCAGGAGAATGCTGGGTTGTCCATCTCTGTGGCCTTCATGGCATCACCCATACCAGTGAGATGAGGCAGTACTCGCCCCATCCCACCGCATGGCTGGCGGCTGGCGTAAGGGCGGCTGTGCGCTCAGCCTCCAGCAATGCCCGGGCGCTGACTTCACTTTCCCATGCAGGGACACGTGGCCTGGGCTGGGGGCACGGCAGCAGCACGGTTGCCATCCCTGTGCTCATCCTGGCAGGGCGGGTGCCGGGGGGCAGGCAGGCTGCAGAAGAAGGGGGCGGCCCTTCCCGGAGCTTTGCACATCCATCCTGGCTGCCTGGCCCTTAACCCCTTCCGGTGGGGCTCAGCTCCGGCCGCACGGCCCTATAACCACGGGAAAGGGCACGGCACCGCAATCCCCGGTCCCCTCTGCACCGCACGCCCATGGGCGCACGCAGGAACCCTGCGGCGGGCCACGAGCCCTGCAGCGAGGCTCCCAGCCGCACTGAGCGCTGCGGGGTGGGGCAGCGACGGGGCGCGGGGCAGCAGGTGCAGGGTGAGTCAGGGAGCACCCAGGAATAGCCACTGGCAGCTTTTCCGGGAAGACCCTGCGGCTCTGGGAATCAGCAGCAGCGTGCCAAGGCGCTGCCCTTTGCCCACTGCAGCGATGCCACACCCGGCCCCGCCACTCACCCGCACCCCCGGCACCCCGATCCCATATCCATCCGCCGGGTGCAGCGAGCACCCCCTGACCTGGGGACCCGCAGCTGACCCACGCACCCCGAGCCCCCGGCAGGAGGCTGCACGCGGTGGATCCGACACGGCCCGTGTTTGGCTGCGGCGGCCGCGGTTGGCATGGAGACCCCCCAGCTGTCCGCTGGCAGGGTGCCAGGCAGGGGGGCCCCGTTCCAATTTTTTTTTTTGGGGGGGGGAGGGATGTAAGACAGGTGCTGGGCTGGGAGCACAGATCCGGGGCTGCCGGGGTCACGGCAGCGGGACCACCGTTTTCCCGTCTCTCTGTGCGCCCCGAGGCCTCGCGTTGGCGGGGGTGGAGGGGGTGCTGGGGGACGGGGATACGGAGCGCCGCGCTGCGTTACGCCGCGACCTTCCTCGGCGCGGAGCTGTCGGTCCTCCCCGCCAGCAGGGGGCGCGCGGCGCGGCACGGGGCGGCGCGAGGAGGGGCGGCGGCGGCGGCCATGCAGGTACCGGGCGGGAGGCGGCGGCGGGGCCGGGCGGAGTCGGGGGGGTTCGGTGCCGCCGTGCGCCGCCCCCGGGACCGGGAGGGGCGGGGGAACCCACGGCCCGGTCCCGGGGGTTCGGGGAGCGGGGCGGCTCCCGACGTGACCGCGGTGGCGGTGCCCGCAGGCGGTGGGCCCGAAGCAGGCCGTGCAGGCGGCGGCGCAGGAGCTGGTGAGGTTCGTCAACCGCGGTCCCTCGCCCTACCATGGTAAGAGCCGCCCCGCCGCCCCGCCGCTCCGCCGGCACCAACCGCCGGCTGACCGAGCCTTCCCCGCAGTGGTGGCCGAGTGCCGCAGCCGCCTGCTGCAGGCCGGCTTCCAGGAGCTGAAGGAGACGGAGCACTGGGACATCCGCCCCTCCTGCAAGGTGGGTCCGGGGCCGAGGGCTGGGGGCCGAGGGGGGAGCGCGGCCCTCACGGCCTGTCCCACACCCCTCCTCCCCGCAGTACTTTGTCACCAGGAACTACTCCACGCTCATCGCCTTCGCCGTCGGGGGCCGCTTCCAGCCGGGGAATGGGTTCAGCCTGCTCGGGGCACACACCGACAGCCCCTGCCTCAGGGTGAGACCTTCCCGACGGCTAATTGCTCTGAGCCCCTGTGCCCTCTGACATCTCCCTGCTGCCCCCCGCAGGGTGCTGAGTCCCCGCACTGCCCCGCTTTGCATTCCCCTCCCTACAAAGTGCCTCATGGCACGCTGGTGGGCTCTGGGCATGCTCTGCCCGGTCTCCACTGGTGTCCCAGACCCTGGTGTCATCTCTTTCATGCAGGTGAAACGACGCTCGAAGCGGGGGCAAGTGGGCACGGTGCAGGTCGGCGTGGAGACCTATGGAGGGGGCATCTGGAATACCTGGTTTGACCGTGACCTCACCGTGGCAGGAAGGGTGATCATAAAGGTGAGCCCGGGGCAGGGACGGTGGCTTGGCTGTGGAGTAGGACATGCTGCTAGTCCTGCGACTTCCCAGTCCTGCAGACCTGGCCCAGCGAGGCAGCTTAGCAGTCCTGCTGTTATTTCAGGAGCCGAACACGGGGCACCTGGAGCAGCGACTGGTGTGCGTGGAACGGCCCATTCTCCGCATCCCCCATCTGGCCATCCATCTGCAGCGCAGCATCAATGAGAACTTCGGACCCAACACTGAACACCACCTGTAAGGCCCGGCTCAGCCCTCCCAACTGGAGCAGTGCCCAGCCCCAGTTCTCTCCCTGTGGCAGCTGCTGATTGCAGTGGGGTGGGTTACAATGGCTTCACTCATAGAGAAGGGCTTGGGAAAGAGCACTGGGGTGTCCTAAGGTGGCACAATAGGTCTGTGCTTAAGGTTTAGTGTGTCCTTGCTCCATTCAGCATGGCAGTTGTCTCCGGAGGGTGAGCAATGCCCTGGCAGCTGCTGACACTGTCTCCCCACAGGGTTCCCATTCTGGCTACTGCTGTGCAGGAGGAGCTGGAAAAAGAGCCAGCTATGGAGCACACAGCTGGTGTTGCTGCAGCCCAGGTGAGTAGGTTGCCAAGGACAAGTGGGGGGCTCACTACGGTCTCCCATGTGCCATCTTTTGATCTCTAGTCCTCAGGGCTCCCTGCCAGCAAGTTCTCCGTCTTCCCATTCTCAGCTACTCACTCTCAGTTCCACCCCAGAACCACTTATTCAGCACATGTGCTCCACTGTTCTCTGTTCCCACCCCAGCCTGCAGCCATCCTAAAGGAAAGGGAAAATCCCCCATCAAACTGTCACATATAGACTCCCTTTTCTCTCGGAGGAGGGAGGGGAGGTTGCACAATGGGCAGGGAGCTCCTCAGTATGCCTTGTGAGCACAGCTCAGTGAGGGCTCAGATGCAGAGTGTGTGAGTAGGCAGGAAGCCTAGGACTGCAGTGTGAGAAGGGAATGAGAAAGTTTCTCTGTTATCCATCATTTGCACTACCCACAGCTCTGCTTTTTTCCCAGACAGAGCGGCACAGCCCTGTCCTGCTTTCCCTGCTCTGCTTACAGCTGGGAGTGAAACCAGAGCAGATTGTGGAGCTGGAACTATGCCTGGCAGATACACAGCCGGCGGTGAGTACAACAGAGCCTCCTTTTACCTGTATGCAACATGCCTGCAGGCTGGCACTGCCCAGTCCCATGCGCAGGACAATTCCTCTGCCTGGGGGACACAAGGCTGAGTGCAGACTGAGAGGAAATGGCTCCTAGGGGACAAAGGTGTGGACTGGACTGGGAACGCATCCCACCTGCTCTTTGGTGTCTCAAACTCTGTGCCTTACTCCTTGTTCTCTGACTGCAGACTCTTGGTGGTGCTTTTGATGAGTTCATCTTCTCCCCACGCCTGGACAACTTGCACAGCTGCTACTGTGCTCTGCAGGTGAGAGGAGAAGGGAAGGAGCCTTGGGGCTTTGTCATGGCCCTCTTGTGCCTCGACTTAGCTTTGCTGGTCTGTTAGCTGGTTCCTATGGCAGGGGTTCTTGGGCCTGGGGTTGGATAGTTGCTGCCCCCTTGTGCTGAGTGTGTGGCATTCCCAGCATCTCCTGAGAGTGATGAATTTTGCTCTCATTGGGCAGTGTACCCACAGCTCCTTTCCTTGGTGCCTTGGACTTTCCTGGGGACGTTCCTGCCAGCTCAGTGCTGAGCTTCCTTGGATGGGGTGGCACTCAGACTGGTGCCCTTTCTCCTGCTCTGTCTCTTCAGGCGCTGATAGACTCATGCACAGTTCCTTCCCTCTCCCAGGAGCCTAATGTGCGCCTCATTGCACTCTATGACAACGAGGAGGTGAGGAGCATAGCCGTGGGGTGGCTGGCACACAGAGGGGCTCTGTGTTCTGTGCTTCTTCCACCAATAACTAGAAGGAGTTACACCCCAGCCCCCCATGGAGCACCATAGGGTTTGCTCACCCCACCACAAAACATAGCCTGGGCCTGGCAGGGAGTGGGAACTTCTGATACAGTTGGAAGCCTCTCTGCTGGGTGTGGGGAGCTTGCTGTCACTCAGCTGGCCTGGAGTGCTGGAGGTGGCTGGGGTGGTGCTGGCTGGGTTGTGCTGATGGTCCTCCTGGCAGGTAGGGTCAGAGAGTGCGCAGGGTGCTGAGTCCCTTCTGACAGAGCTGGTGCTGCGTCGAATCTCAGCATCACCACAAAACCTGACAGCCTTTGAGGAGGCAGTGGCCAAGTCCTACATGATCAGTGCTGACATGGCCCATGCAGTGCACCCTAACTATGTGTGAGTATTCTGAACCCTACCACGTTGCATCTGGGGACACATCTTTGGCACTCCTGTTGGCGTAGTGGCAGGACAGTTCTTGTAAGGGGGAGGCGGGATTGCAGCATGAAACTTCTGCTTCTCTTTTGCAGGGACAAGCATGAGGAGAATCATCGGCCAGCCTTCCACAAGGTGAGCACAGCCTTCTGCTTTGTGCCAGACCTGGTGCCATCTGTCTGCTCAGCAGCAGCGTGAAACACACAGCCACTGTCCAGAGTGCAACTCGGCAGCAGTTTTACAGGAGACCTTTGTCCTGCCACACAATGCAGTTGTGCCACATTGCTGGAGTTAATTACATGGAACCACAGTCCTATCTTTGAAGATCTTCCCTGGCTTAGAGCTGGGGCTGTTCCCATGGCAAGCATGTCACTCCTAGGATCCAGGGGGTGGGACAGCATTTCTGACTGTGGGTCTCTCCTGGGCACTGGGCACTTTGAATTCTGTAAGTAATACAGTATGTCCCTGTGCCAAACCCCACATCTTCTCTTTCACAGGGCCCTGTCATCAAAGTGAACAGCAATCAGCGCTACGCCTCCACAGCTGTCACTGAGGCAGTCATCCGGGACATTGCGGCCCGTGTGGGTGTTCCTCTGCAGGTGAGCACAGCTGGGTGAGCACAGCTCCCTGGTGAATATTACCAGTTCTTGCTGAGGTCGTGTGCTGGAGGGCAGGACCAGTATCAGGAACTTACCTCTCCACTACTGTACCTATGCCTGCTGGTGTCTGTACTGCCCTGCTGTGCCGGGTGTCCTGGCAAGCAAGCTCAGGGGATAGAAGGGAGTAAAGGTCTAGCCTGACCTCCCTGAAGCTCTCTGGGGGCTTTGGCATCTTGGCTTACAGACTGTGCAGCTTCCCTGTCCCAGCATGTCTCCCATTAGGACTAAGCCTGGTGGAAGCCATGAGGGAGGCTGTGTGGCACTGGGAGCAGCTGCCAACCTCATGTGTCCGTGCAGGAGTTCATGGTACGCAATGACACGCCATGTGGCACCACCATCGGCCCCATTCTGGCCTCCCGCCTGGGGCTGCGCGTGCTGGACATCGGCTGCCCGCAGCTGGCCATGCACTCCATCCGAGAGATGTGCTGCACCTCGGGGGTGCTGCAGAGCATCACTCTCTTCAAGGTGAGCCGGGTCTCTGCCTGCTGCCCCAAATCCCCACTGCTCTGTGCTCCGCATCCCCTTCAGCCCCACCTTTTGGGTGGGCTCCCCACTGCATGGGGGCAGCTCAGCAATACCAAGAACTTCCGGAGGTGCTCCTTGCCTCTCCGCCATCCGTCCCAGCCTTCCCTGGTGACTGCCATCCCCAAATGGTTCCTATGGCAACCAGCGCTAGCCTTGAGTCAGTGATGGGTTACTATGGTGACGCGGTCCTGCTCTGTGCAGCAGCTGGCTGCGCTGAGGCTGCACATAACCCAGTGAGGAGCTGCTGCCTGTGCCCCTGACCTGGGGCCCTGATGGCCCTTCTCCTTTCAGGCATTCTTTGAGCTCCTGCCAGTGGTCAGCAGCAGCCTGGTGGTCGACTGAGTGTGGTGGGAGAACAGCTGTGGGATTCATCCCTGATTAAAGCATCTCTGTCTCACCGGGGAGTGGTCTGTGTGTCTGGCTGGGGAGGGGAAGGGACAGCTGTGGATCCTGAAGCTGCTGAGAATGTTGTCCAGCAGAGGAGTTGGAATGAAGGATGGCCCTCGGAGCTGTTGCTGTCCCCAAGGCCCCAACAGGACTGTAGGTGGGCTGGGGCCAGCCCTGAGTTCCTGCCTTGCACCTCTGCTAGCCTCAGCTGGAACAAAGCTGGAGCTTTGTTCCAGCCCCTCTGTGCCTCTACCCCAGGAAGGGCCCTGAGGAGTCACTTTGGAGTGCTGGACCCAGAGCTGGGGATGCCTCTCCTGGCTTCCCGAAGGCCGGCTTTGGCGGGGCAGGGTGTGAGGGTGTGGTCTGGTGCTCGCTGCCCATTGACTAGGGTGCAGGGGCGAGGCCCAGGCAGGAGCCAGTCGGGCCGCAGGGCGGGCAAGGGACGGCCGTTGATTGGCGGCTGCGTGCCTCCGCGACGGCACACCCCCTAAGGGCGGAGTTTGTCTCGGGGGAGGCCGTGATTGGCGCGTTGCTCGGCCGTCTCTCCCCGGAACGCGACGTCATTGGCCTCGCTCTACCGAAGGGGGGCGTCAGCATAAAACGGGGGGAAATAAGTCGCGGCTTCCGATTGGCTGCTGTGAGAGGGGGGCGTGGCGCGGCGGGGCAGGCGCCATTGGAGGGGCGGCGGCGGTGGGCGGGGCGCGCGGCGCGGCGCGGCGGGGCGCGGGTTGGCGGCAGCGGGGGCGCGGCCGGTGGGTGCGCCATGGTGCGGCCGTGAGCGGAGCATGGGGCGGCGGCTGCTCCGGGCGCTCCTCTGCCTCCTCCTCGTGGCCGGCCGCGGGCTGCTGCGGGTCGGAGGCGCCACCGCCGCGCACGGTGAGAGTGGGGCTCCGGGAGGGGCGGTGGCACCGCCCGGCCGGCGTTCTCGAGGCTATCGGGTGGGGCGGTGGGATGCCGTAGGGCGGGGGATGGGTGCTGTGGTGCCGTCACGACGCGGCGGGCCCGGCACCGGTAACGGGAGAACAGCGTCGTGCGTCACCCGCACCGGGGGCGCCTCTGCCCGGGCTGCTGAGCTGGTGAAGGGGATGCCCCCGGGCGTTCCGCTAACTGCGGAGTTGCAGCGCCCGGCAGGACGGAACGGGAGCGGGGCAATGCTCTTCCGGACACCTAGCCTGGCGGGCGCTGCGGGGCCCGGCTCTGGGATACAGCTGCGAGAATGGGGACCGGGGCAGCGTCACCGCACGGTGGCTTCCTGCGGGACCCCGCTGCCCTTTAGCCGCCCTCCGCCGGCAGGTGCGGCCCGGGACCCGGAGCGAGCCGTATGCTCTCTGAACGCTCCAGCTCTGCCCGCATCTCCCTTCCCGGAGCTCTGGGGGTACTGGGGGCCCTTACCGGCAGCAGGGCTGCGGCCCCCCGCACGGGCCCGGCGGCCGCTGACTCACTGCCGGTGGGCATGTGCCTCTCCGTCCATCCGCTCCCGGGCAGCGGACCCCTGCAGTCACCCTGCTGAGGAGGGGAAGACCGTCACCCGCTCCCCTCGCAGTCCTGCCATCCCCGGGAGCGGCTCCGGCCGAGCCCTGCCCGGCCCAGGTTTCATCCCCGGCGCGGAGCGGGACTGCCCGGCGGGACGCGGCTCCGTCTGTTCAGCACCACGGACAGCGTCCGGCCCGCCGCCCGGTCCCGGCGCCCGCGGCCCGGAGGCCCCCCAGCGCCACCCGCGTTTCCCTGCGCCCCGCGCCTCCTTCCGCTCCCACCCTGGGGAGCTGGCAGGGACCAGCCTGCGGGTACTCGCGTTTTGGGGGCCCCCTCCCCACTTGCCCCGGCGCGGGCTCAGCGGGCCCCTCCCTCCCCTCCCCCCGGTTGTTTTCTCGTTCCTTCCTCGCCATCCGGGGCTGAGTCATCGCTTGCTGCCGTCTCGCTGCTGACGGTCTTGGACCGAGATGCGGGGGGAGGAAGGGGGATGCTGCCCCCCAAAAAGGGGTGGGGACCTCATCACACCGCTGCGTGTGTGCCTTGGGGCCCCCCGTGCTGGGAGAGCGGGTCCCCCCATGCTGCAAGGTGCAGGACCGTGCCCTCGTCTGGTAGTGCCACATGTAGGAGGGTGAGAGATGATCCCGCTGCTCGCTGCTCCCCTAGCTCTCCCTACCCCACTGCCAGCACCCCGCAAAGCTCCAGGCTCCCCCCTTCCCAGAACCAGGAACAGGCTGTGCTCAGGGCCCGCTGCTCAGGTTTGGGGATGAGGAAGGCTGCACTGAGGCCCTGCTCTGGGGTTCCCCACTGCCACCACACTGCATCCCCCTGGCACTTCCTTGCGGAGTAGAGTCCCCAAGCAGGTGGCTGCCCTGCTAGTGATGAGCAAGTCCCTCTGAGCCTCCCTTGCTGACTGTGCTCTGTCTGTCTGTCTGTCTGTCTGTCTGCCCCAGGCTGTCTGTTTGACCGGAGGCTGTGCTCCCCGCAGGAGGTGTGTGTGCAGGGTGAGTGCCTACAGAAGAGCCCTGGTCCTGCTCTATCCGAGGTGGTGCTTTGTGGGGGGCAGCAGGGAAGGATGCAGGTGGGGCTGTTCCACCCCAGCTGTGTTCATCCCTTCTCCCCACCACCCCGCTCTCTTGCAGATGGGCTGTTCGGGCAGTGTCAGGTGGGCTCGGTGCAGGACAGGCCCCACTTTCAGGTCACCTCCCCCGTGCTGCAGCGCCTACAGGATGTCCTGCGGCACCTCATGGCACAAGGTGAGGGCTGGGGAGGCATAACCATGGGTTGGGCAGCATCACAGAGAGGCACCATGGGGAGCAGGGACGTTTGAGGTCCCACTGGTTGGGAACTGCACTGGGGTGAGGAGGGACTCATCTGGCTCTGGGAGGAACAGGGATGACCTTGAGCACAGGGTAGCCCTCCCCCAACATCTCATGGCCCCCCTCCACCGCAGGGCTCTCATGGCAGGATGGCATCACACAGTACGTAATCTCACAGGAGATGGAGCGCATCCCCCGCCTCCGCCCACCATCCTCGCTGGAGCCCTCACCCAGGGACAGGTAGGGCAGGGTGGAGTGGGGGACAAAGCAGGGCTGGAGAGCTGTGCCCAAGTGCCGTCCCTCGCTGCTTGTCCCAAGGTCTCTGCCTGTGCGCAGCTCCCCCCGGCGCACCCCACTGCCCGTGGCCCCCAGCCTGCCTGCAACCCAGCACTTGGGGCAGCCCCCACAGCTGCTGCCCTCAGGCCTGGCTCAGCGCTACCTGGAGCACCTGCTGCTGCCCCCACCACCCCAACTGGGCTACGAGGAGGCTCTGCTGCATCCCTACTCCTACCACAAGGTATGTGGCAGGGCGAGGATCCTGTCACAACCCCTTCTCCCTGTGTTGGAATGTACAGTGGGTGCTGACCCGAGGCTGTGGTTTGGTTGCAGTTTGGCTACCAGGATACCACACACCAGCTCCCAGGTGGCTCGGCCAGGCAGGGCCCTGATGCTGCCTCACTGCTGGTCCGCGGCCTGTATGGGGCTGGCCCCATGCCCTCTTACAGCGGGCAGCCGGGGGCAGAAGGTGGGCACCTCTTCCAGGATCTGGGCCTGCTTGCACTGCCCAGGGAGAAAGCTGCTCGCATGGACCTGGCCAGCACCAGACCCCTGCATAGCGTGCGGCTCCCAGGTGACTACAGGGATGTGGGGCAGCAGGATCAGGCAGCAGCTGTGGCTGCCCGGCCATCCCCTGCACAGACAGGTATGCATCCCTTGAGCTTGGGGCTCTCCGTCCCATTTGCCCTCCATCCCCGAAATCCCCAACCCACAGCCCCACGTGGGTGCAGAGCTCTCACCAAATGCCACATTCCCTTGCAGATGCCTCCCTGAAGAGACTGGCCTCCCTGCTGGCTAGCTATGGGCTGGGGCTGCCCGAGCTCAGTCCCCAGCAGCTCAGCAGTCTCTCTGCTCTTCTGCAGCTGCTGCAGAGCTCCAGTGAGTGGGATGCAGGGTCCAACAGTGCTGGGTGTGGGGTGCTTGCCTTCCTTTGGGATCCCCATCCTTCTCTTTCCCAGGTGCTGCCAGCCCTGAAGCACCCACAGCAAAGCAGCTCAGTGCTCAGCAGGGAGCTGCTGGGCCACAGGTGGGCTGTGTGTGGGGGGGGGGGGGGGGAAGAGGGTATAGCCTCCCTAGGGGACTCCTCGGGGGTCCCAGCACCTTCCTGTCTCCCATCTATAGGTGTCAGAGGGGGACATGCAGCATGGAGAGGAGCCAGTGCCACCCTCCTCCGCGGTGCCATCTCCCAGGGTCACAGCCAGCAGTGCCCCAGCACAGGGGCTGGGGGGCCGGGCAGCCACCTCGCCAACCCCCCAGGCCCAGCCACGGAGGGGGCATGGAGGGGACGAGACGATGGAGGTGGAGAAGAAGAGCTACACAGAGGTGAAGGACGGTGGTGGGATGCAGCGGGGCACGCGGCCACCTGATGAGTATGGCTACATCATCACGGACCAGAAGTGAGAGTGGGGCCAGGGCACTGCACAGACCCCATCCCCAGCACTGGAGCCGCGTGCCCCCCTCACCCCACCTTGTTCCCGCAGGCCGCTGGGGCTGGCTGCTGGCGTGCGGCTGCTGGAGCTCCTGGCCAAGCGTGTGCACCTCTCCACCACCAGCTTCATCAACATCAGGTGAGGGCAACACGGTGCTGCCTGGGGATGGGATAGGATGGGCTCTGTGCCCTGCTCTCACCCTGTGTCCCCCTCAGTGTCGTGGGGCCCGCGCTCACCTTCCGTGTGCGGCACAACGCCCAGAACCTCTCACTGGCAGATGTGGCCAGCCGGGCTGGTGAGTGCTCAGGTTGGGGATCCCTCCTTCTACGCACATCTGTTTTCCCTCTTCTCCAGGGGCTGAGAGGGGGTGTGGGTGTCAGGAGGGGAGAGGGCTCCCACCATGCATCCCAGTGCTGCTGGCTGAGCTGGGGACCTGGGGCATGGTGGGGTGTTACTGGACTTCTGGAGTTTTCTTGGCCAAGGGAAAGCACCCCACTCACTGTCTGTCCCTGTCTGCAGAGCAAATGAAGGCAGAGCTGGAGGCTGAGCTGGGCCTGAAGATTGTGCAGACGGGAGTGGGAGAGGTAAGACCATAGCATGGGAACTTAAGGCTGGGATGGGGCTGCAGGGAACTGGGAGCTGCGGGGTTCTGCAGATGGTTCTGGGGCCACTGATGGCCCCACATAAGGCTCTGATGGGGGCTTTATGTTTGGAGCATTCTGGTCACACCCTGCAACATGATGCTGCCTGTGAGTTTGGGGCACTTAGCTCTTAGTAAAACACAAATGCATGGGGTCTGAAGGCATTCTGGGAGGACGCCCCCTCCATCCAGGACTTGGCTCATCCCCAGCCTCACTTCCCTCCAGTCTCTATTCACGGCCTGGGCACGGCAGCCATGTGCTAAGCACCCTGGGGACCAGGCATGGAAAATGCCATCATCCCTGCAGGGAGCAGCGTGGCAGCTGGAGGCAGGGATGGAGCAGCAGCCATCTGCTGGGAGATAGCCTCCCTCCCCTGCTCCTGTGGGCCACAGGAGCCATCCCATGGGGGACGGCGATAGAAATGGAGCCTATGTTAGCAGCTGGGGAAGGGCACAGCAAACCTCTGGGCCAGGGTCCTTATTCTACTGCTCCTGCCCTGGGGACACCGGAAGGGGGAAGGCCACCAAGGCAACTGATCTCCATCAGACCCATGCACAGTGTCACGATGGCAGTGCCTTTTGATGTGACAAGTGGCAGGAGCCAGGAGGGAGGGGATCTGCAGCCCTAATGAGTGCTTCTCTAATGAGCAGGACCTCCAAAAGGGAGTTGTTTGCACTGAGGGGTGAGCTCCTTGTGCTGAACACCCCCAAGGGTAGGGGACAGCAAGTGCTGGGCCTGGCACTGCCCCAGCAATGGGGGCAGACGGCAGGGACATCCCCAGGCAGCGTAGGCAATGATGATGATGATGATAACGATGACGCAGCGTTCCCTCGGTAACCTCATCAGGCCCATGGCCAATGGGAAGCCGAGGCAGTGAGGTAATGTAGGGCTTTAGCATCTCATTGGATGCAGAGTATTTGGTGGTGGGGCTGCCCTAGCATCCTGCCCACCCCTGGCTCTGGGAAAGGACCCTGGCGGGATCGGCCTTGGGGGTCTCGGTCTCATCCAGCGAGGACTCAGCACCCTCCTGTCCCAGCACGAGGGCTGAAAGGCTGAGGGGGGTCTGGGATTCAAGCTCTTGGGTTGGGTCAGACAGGAGCTCACTGAACCCAGACTCTGAGGGCCCCCACCTGCCCTGCAGCCTAGCAGAGCTGGGAGGCAGTCCTTGGTACTGGGAGCAGCAGGTGGCTGCTGCTTGGGCTTGTCCAGGCTGTGCACCTCCCGCACCCTGGGGGTCAGGACTGTGAGCTGTGCTAAGTGCAGGCACAAGTGCTCCTTGCAGGGACACCAGCTCTGCTCCCACTGAGCTGAGGAGCAGCACAGCTCCAAGCATCCTCCCTCTGCTTTAGCCCCCACATCCTCAAATGCAGTGTGGGATGGGTTCTGTCCCTGCACCCCTCCTCGGACAGATGCTTCACTCTAACCCTTGCTTGGCTCTGCCTGCAGCGGAACGAGGCGGCTGTGTACCCACGCCCCTCTCACTTTGGGGACGGCTTCCACTCGGTGCTGCTCACCTTCATCGCTCTGGCCTGCGTGGCTGGTGTCTCCATTGCAGCCGCTGCAGCCTTCTGCCTCCGGCAGCACGCCAAGCAGCGGGAGAAGGAGCGCCTGGCCGCCCTGGGGCCTGAGGGGGCCGCCGACACCACCTTGGAGTACCAGGTAGGGATGCGGGATGCTGCATCCGCACGGCTGTGGGTACAGGGGGGGCCCTGTGGCTGAGGACTGGGGCTCTGCTCACTGTCCTCAGGAGCTGTGCCGCCAGCACATGGCCGCCAAGTCGCTCTTTGGCCGTGTCGAGGCCCCTGCAGCACCAGCAGAGACATCGCGAGTGAGCAGCGTCTCGTCGCAGTTCAGCGATGCCCCACAGCCCAGCCCCAGCTCACACAGCAGCACGCCGTCCTGGTGCGAGGAGCCTGTCCAGTCCAACATGGACATCTCCACTGGGCACATGATCTTGGTGAGCCCCCCTGGTGGGCTGTGGCCCCCAAGGTTCCCCCAGGTGCCGGGCTGACCCCTCTCTCTGCATCCCAGGCGTACATGGAGGACCACCTCCGCAACAGGGACCGGCTGGCCAAGGAGTGGCAGGCGCTCTGTGCCTACCAGGCTGAGCCCAGCATCTGCTCTGTCGCCCAAAGCGAAGCCAATCTGAAGAAGAACCGCAACCCGGACTACGTGCCCTGTGAGCATCCCAGGGCTGTGGTGCGGGGCATGGGGATGTTGGAGGTGTGGTATGGTGCTCACTGTCTCCCCTGCGCTCCTCTTCTCCAGATGACCACGTGAGGATCAAGCTGAAAGCTGAGAGCAACCCGTCCCGCAGCGACTTCATCAATGCAAGCCCGATCGTGAGTGATCGCTGGGGTCCCCCCTGGCTCCAGGGACAGCAGGAGCTCCCTTTCAGCTCCACTGCCCCCAGAGCATCCCTTGTTCCTTCTGCTGTCACACACTCCCTGACCCAATGACACACAGCGTGACGCTCCCTTCCCCCCTCCAGATCGAGCACGACCCGCGGATGCCGGCTTACATCGCCACGCAGGGGCCGCTGTCCCACACCATCGCTGACTTCTGGCAGGTGAGCGTCACCCAGCTGTGCCAGCATCTGGGGACGGGGGCGTGCCCTGTGCAGCTCTGGAGCTCCTGCATTCCGGTGACGCTCGCTGTGGTCCAGAGGGGTCACGGCAGCTCGGCCACCGCACCTGGGTTGTCACCTAGCAGTGACAGCGGTGGTGTTTGGCGTGCAGATGGTGTGGGAGCACGGCTGCACCGTCATCGTCATGCTGAGCCCGCTGGCTGAGGACAGCGTCAAGCAGTGCGACCGCTACTGGCCGGACGAAGGCTCCTCGCTGTACCACATCTACGAGGCGAGTGTGGGCTGGCAACATGGGAGCACCCCGCAGCCCCTGTGTCGGGGGCACCGCGAGCATCGCCCCGCGTGTGGGACGGGGCCGCGCAGGGTCCGCTGCTCGGTGCTGACACCGCGGGCCGACCGTTCTCCGGGCAGGTGAACCTGGTGTCGGAGCACATCTGGTGCGAGGACTTCCTGGTGCGCAGCTTCTACCTGAAGAACGTGCAGTCTCAGGAGACCCGCACCCTGACGCAGTTCCACTTCCTCAGCTGGCCGGCCGAGGGCATCCCCGCCACCACCCGGCCCCTCCTCGACTTCCGCAGGTGGGTGCCAGCCCGGGAGGGGGCACAGCGGGCTCTGAGCGGGCCGGGCACGGCTCGACTTCGGGGGTGGGAGCCGGCGGTGGCCCTGGTGGCGGGCCTCCTATTCGCTCCGCTCCTGCGCTCTGTCTCTGTCCCCGTCTCGCAGCTGCCGGCGTCATTTTTGTGATTTGCAGCTAGTAATCTGGCTCCAGTTGCATAGTCACAAAAGTGATCGTTGGCAGCCGTGCCTGCCGCACGGAGCGTGCCGGGAGCCCAGCCGGGGCCGGACCGCAGCCATCCCCGCCAGCGCCGCTCCCCCGGGGGCTCCCGCTCCCGGCCCACGCTGGCAGGCGCCAGGAGCCCCGCACCGGACCCCGGTGCCCCCTCCCAGCGCAGCCCGACCCAAGCAGGCGCTGACCCGGTGCCTCTTGTCCTTGCAGGAAGGTGAACAAGTGCTACCGGGGCCGCTCCTGCCCTATCATTGTGCACTGCAGGTACCGCAGCGGGGGGGTCGTGGGTGGGGGCTGTGAGGCGAGGGCCGGGCCGGCACCCCCTCCGCGCTTCTCTGCGTCTTCCAGTGACGGCGCAGGCAGGACCGGGACCTACATCCTCGTCGACATGGTCCTGAACCGCATGGCCAAAGGTACGGCGTGCACCACGCGCGCTGGGAATGCGGCGGTGGGCTCGGCCCTCACCTTCCTCGTGTCCCCGCCCTAGGTGTGAAGGAGATCGACATCGCTGCGACGCTGGAGCACATCCGCGACCAGCGGCCCGGCATGGTGCAGACCAAGGTACCCCCAGCCCCGCCGTGCCGGCTGGCCCCGCTGCCCCCGCCCCGAGCAGGGGCTGCTCCAGCCTCACCCCGTTTCGCTCCCCCAGGACCAGTTTGAGTTCGCTCTGACCGCCGTGGCTGAGGAGGTGAACGCCATCCTGAAGGCTCTGCCGCAGTGATGGCGAGGATCCCCCGCCCTTCCCTCTCGTTTCCCTGCCGTCCCCCTGCCCCCTGGCTTCGAGCGCGCTCCTGGCCCTGTAAATGCTGTCTGTGCTGCTGGCTCTGTTTTTTTCCCACCCCTCTCCTTGGGCTGCAGGGCTCAGCCCTTTGCGTGCCCCGTGGCGTGCAGCCCTTTGCTCCCGCTGCTGCAGTGGAGCGCGGGCTCTTGTCCCCTGCGGCGGAGGGGAAGGGCAGTGATGCTGGGAGAGTGGCCGTGGGGATCCCCCGGCCGCTCTCCCACCCCTGTTCCTGTGCCCAAGCGGGGACAGGAGTGGGCAGGGTCCTGGCCCTGCCCTGTCTCCTCTGTGTCACCCCCACCTCGTCACTCGAGCAGAAGAGAAATTTCTAGAGAAATATAATTTTGTATCTTGATGTGAATAAAGTTCTCGTGTCATGTTTGTGCAGCTGCAGCTGGGCCTGGCCTCTCTCTGTGTCCAGGGGAAAGGGGACGTGGTGGTGGCAGCATCCCGTGGAGCCTTGGGGGAAGCAGAAGGAGCACAGCAGAGCCCAGGCCTGACCCCAGGCAGGGGGATCCCACACCTCTTTTTGGGGCTGCCCCCATCCCAAAGACACCCTACATGCGGCAGCTCCTGCGAACAGGTTTATTGACTGCTGTAGGCAGATGGGGTTTGGGGGGGGCTGTGGGTGAGGGGATGGAGGCAGAGGCTGGCACCATTACCTTTGCCCTGGCTGGCTGCTCCTCACTGCCTGCCACAGCCCCCTGTGCCCCTGAACCTCACCTCGGGGGAGCAAGACCTGCACCCCCCCCAGCAGCCAGCTCAGGCTAAGCTACAGCAATCCTTGCTCCAGCCCCCTCTCATCACCCCCTCCCCAGCACCCAGCATGTGGTGCATGGGGCATGCTCAGGGTCCACCTTTCTAATCCTATGGGTCTTGCTTGGCCACAAGCTATCCATCCCCCCCACCCTTCCCCCCACCCCCACTATATCCCGTGGAGCTGGAGGGTGCTAGGGGAAGGAGGTGGCAGGGGGTGGCCGTGCAGGGACAAAGCGGAGTCCTCTGTGCCTCCGTGGGCGAGCGGGCGTGCACGGTCCCTGGGCGCAGCAGCCTCAGAACACACCTGGGGAGACAAGCGGAGGGGGGGACACAACATGACTGGTGAAACCTGGTGCTGGGAGAGCATGGCAGCCAGCTGGGATGGAGGAAAGAGGAAGGTCCTGGGAGGAAAGCCAAGGCACTGTACAGCAGAGCTGCACCCATCTTCTGCACGGGAAGGGGATGACAGCCAAGGGAAACAAGGGGGATCATGCCCCCAGCCAAGGCAAGTGCCCCTGTGGGGTGTGCAAGGAGTGGGAGAGAGCAGGCAGGGTTCTGCAGCATGAGGGATGGAGGAGGTAAAGGCAGGAGCAAAGGCATCCACTAGACACAAGGCACCAAGCAATGTCCGCGCACCTCTCCTTGCAAGGAGGAGCACCCCACACCCTCCAAGTCTGAGAGGCCAAAACCTCTGCATGGATGCGGAGAAGACAGAGAGAGGGGAACTCCCCTGCCCACGTTCCACAAATTCTGGGCACAGATCTGCCCATCCTATAGAGCCCCACCAAGGGCCTTTCTTTTAGCAACCAGGCTAATCTTGGCTGCCTCCCCCCAGCACCAGGGCTCCCCGCAGCCACCCTCCACCTTTGGAGCAGCAGGGAGGCAGGGCAGGACTGACCCCCCTTCCATTACTGCGGGAGACAGCTAAGCCATGGGCAGCCACCGCATCATGGGTCCTCGCTGCAGCCCTGGCACATCATTCTCTTTGCAATGCCCTACAGAGGGCCCTTCCCCTGGGGGGCACAGCCCCTTAACGCCATGTTCACAGCAGGTGGCAGTGCCACTGCTTCGCCTTAGAGGCAGATTTACGCCCTGGTGTTGTGGGGCTGCCAGCCCTGGGGGGCTCCCGCTCTGGCCCCTCCCGAGGCCCGTGGGCTGCGCTGGTGGCACGGAGGCCAGGGCTGCCCCCTGGAGCTGGGGAGGCGCTGGGGCCGTGCCCACCTGCTTGGTGGTGCCCCGCGGCCTCCATCTCAGAGAGGCTGTAGGCCATGGCCAGCTGCAAGTCCTCGTCCTCATCCTCGCTGTCCGTGTAGAGGCAGATGGGCGAGGAGCTCGGAGGCCGCTGTGGGGCAGGTGGTGGGGATGAAGGGGGGCGTGGGCTGGGGAAGGCTTGCTGCTCCCGCCGGCTCAGCTCCAGCCCCAGTGCCATGTCGTCGGGGACACCTGCAGGGAGAGCGGAGTTAATGGCAAGGAATCCTAGCCCCCCCAGCCTCGGTGCCCCCTCCTGCTCAGTGCAGCATAGTGCAGAGCTGGGTGCCCATCTGGGTCTATGTGTCTGTTCCACAAAGCTTGCACAGGGTCCCATGTGTCCAACTCCAAAACCAAGCGTGAGGTAGCCCCTACAGCTCCCACCAAGGAGGTCCCCAAAGGGGAGGATGCTGGAGATGGCATGGCTTGGTGGCACCACTTCTCACCATCGATGTGGATCGACTTCAGCTCCCCATCCTCCTCCACTTCCACCCGCTCCCGCCCGTTCTCAATGATCCTGTAGGCAAATGGGTGGGCAGAAAGACAGGTAGATGTTAGCCTACAGCCAGGCACTGTGGTAGAAGCAGCCCATGCCGATGCGGAGGTCCTCACCGCTTTGTGGTGATACGTCGACCATTAACAAAGGTGGTGGAGGTGGAGACGGAGCGGAATCCCAGCCCTGCGTCGGCCCCTGAGCTGAAGGACGAGGCGAAGAAATCTGGAGGAGGGAACAATAAAGGAGCACCTGGGAGGCACAGGCATGTGGGATGGGAGGGTGGCAGGGATGAGCCCAGGGCTCTGTGCCATGCTGGGCCATGGATGCTAAGCCCAGGTACTCCATATTCCCTACCTGAGGATCCGGGGAAGCTGGAGAAGAAGTGTCCCCCTCTGTGGTGCCGGGGGCCAGCTCCCCGCAGCTCAGAGAAGGGCAGCATCTCATCTGGAAAGCAGGCAGCCCCCATCAGCATCAACCCCAGAGCAGGCTAACGGTGCCCCATAACTGGCCCTTGGCCCCCTCCCACCCCCACACGCACCAAAGAAGTCAGCAAAGGGATCTCGCCCACCAAAGAACTCCCGGAAAACATCGTGAGCGCTGCGGAAGGTGAAGGTGAATTCAGGAGCCCCAGCATCGGCTCTGGAGCCTCCTGGCCCTGCTGGAGGAAAGACACACGGGGTTGAGAGGGGGCAGGAGCTCCAGTGTGTGCAGCCCCACAGCTGGGTCTCCACACAAGGCTGTACCCAGAGCTACACTGACCCCCCACCCCATAGCCCCAGTTCGCTCACTCACCTGCCCCCATGAGGCCCTCTTTGCCATAGCGGTCATAGACATCGCGCTTCTGCTCTGGAAGAAGAAGAGAGGGTATCAGGGTCAGTGGCCCCAAGGGTGGGGGGTTCCCATGACACAGCACCGTGGCCTCTTACTGTCTGACAGCACTTCATAGGCCTCAGCGATTTCCTTGAACTTCTGCTCGGCGTATTCCTTGTTGTCTGGGTTTTTGTCCGGGTGCCATTTCAGTGCTGCCTTCCTGTACCTGCACAGAGGGACATTCAATGATGGGTGCACCGCAGCCAGCCAAGCCTCACTGAGCACTCACAGCTCCGGCCATGGTGCCAGCAGCTCTGAGCTCCCAGCCCTGAAATACAAGCCAGCCAGCATTGCCACAGCACCAATGCCCACACGCGCAGTAGCGCCTCGCATGCAGTCTGGCAGCTCTGGCCACCAAATAGGCAAAAGAGCTCCTTTCCCTGCCTCTGCAACTCATTTCTACTCCTACCCTCCTGCTTACAGATCCTCCCTTAGATACACCCCAGCCCTGCTCCCCCCTCGAGGCAGGACAAGTAGATCCACGGCACACATTGGCCCGGACAGCGCTCCCGCCACTAGGGACTATCAGATCCCGGGGCCGTGCCGGGCTGTGCTGGCCGCAGGACACCTGGCACCCAGCCACGGCCGTGTCGGGGTCACACCCGGGCTCTGCGAGCCGTGCCACCGCCCGGCGCGCAGCCACACAGCCGCACAACCGCTTCCCTCCCGCTCCCTGCTCGACCCGGGTCAGCGCTCCGGGTCGCGGCGCTGCTCCCGAAGCCGGTCCCGCCCGCCATCCTCGGCCACCCCCGCGCTCTCCGAGGCTCGGCCGGCGGGCACCGACTTACGCCTTCTTGATGTCGTCGGCGGTGGCGTTGCGGCTCACACCCAGCGCTTCGTAGTAGTCCACCATGACGCGCGGCCGTCCCGCGGGGTCGCTGGGGGAGGAACGGCGGTGTCAGGCGGCACGGGATGCGAAGCAGCGCCGCGCTGAGCCCATCGCTCCCCCCGCGGCCGCTCAGACCTGCCCGGCACCCAGACCGGCGGGCAGCATCCCGCTGCCGGCTCCGCGGGCGCTCCGCGTTACCTTTGCGCTCGGCCGTGCCCCGCCGGGTGCCGTCGGTCCCTCAGCGCAGCCCTGCCGAGCCGCAGCCGCCCCGCGAGTGCCGCGGCCCCGCGATAAGGCGCTTAGCGCCCGCTCGGCCTTAGCGGATTAGCGGCTCGAGGCCGGCGCTGCCGTCACGCACCGCGGCCCCGACCCGCGGCCCGGGCCGCATCCGATGACGGCACCGGAGGCCGCGGCTCGCCCTGACCCGCGCCGGGACGTCGATACGGCGCTCCGGCGCCCGCGCGGCTGCTGGAAGTTTCCGCAGCTCCCCCCGCCGCCGGGACCGGGCCGCCGGGAGGGGACGCGGCCGGACGCCGCTTCGCGGAAGGGGCCCGGCCCCGCGATCGCTCCGCGCGCCCCGGTCCGCCCGACGCACCCCGCGCCCACCTGGCAGCCGCAGCCGCAGCCGAGCCCACCCCGCCCGCACCGGGCCGGCGAGCCGCGTACCCCAGCCCGGGCCGCCGCGGGGCCTGGAGGCGGGATCCGCGGGGTGACGGGCGTCGGCCGCGGCCAATCGCGGCGCCGCTACGCTGTGACGTCACGAGCCGGGCCGTTTCGGGACCGGGTGGCGGAGAGCGCGGCGGTGCCGGGGCCGGGCTGCGGCGCGCGGCGCGCGGAGGGCCGGCCCGTGGCTCCGCGCCCAGTCAGCTGCGCTGCTCGGCCCTGCTGGAAAGGCCGCGATGCGGAGCGGCGACGGCAGCGGGGACAGCTGGGGTGACTCAGCGCTTTGCTGCCCCCGCGGGGGGGACGGGACGCGGGCGCCGGTGTCGCTCCTCCTGCGGCCGGGGGACGGCCCGTGCACCGCGCCGCCGCGGGCACCAGGGGGAGCGCCGGGCCGGGGCAGGGAAGCCCTCCGCACGGCGACGGGCGTTTTCAACCCGGCCGCCCCGCGCATCGGGAGGTCCGCGGCAATCGGTGCTGCGGCGCACCGCGGCCGCTGCAGAGCGGTGCCCGACGCGAGGCCGGTCCCTGCTCTGCGCAGACCCAGCAGCGGGGGCTGGACGGGACTATTAACGAGCGGGGATGTTTTAGATCCGCCCGACGCAAAGGACGCTTTGTAGCAACAAATTGCTACAAGTTCATTTGGGAATGTGGAGGAAGGGGCAACCCCGTAAGGCGCTGAGCCCAGGTGCCTTAGGAGTCCGGGGCCCCCGGCACCCCGGCGGGTGGCGGACATCTCCGCATCTACCTCCCCGGTAACTGTTTCCCTCTGAAATCCACCGGCGTTTGGCCAGCCATCAGCACCGCCTTTCCGCTTTTAACAATGCTGCAGCAATGTCCCGTGACTCCAGGCTGGTTCCTCTGTCCGACGAGCCGCTGGCACTACGCACAGCCCCCTGACGTCTCTCCAAACCCCCTTCCACGTGCACATCGCCCTCACACACACCTGCCAAGTCATCGAGGGCTCTGGTTCTCCCCAAAACCGGGGGAGCAGATGAACGTGCAGGGTTGTGCTGCTGGGGACGGGGAAGTCGGCTCTGACTCTTGCCCCATCGCTGCTGCCCCACGCTGGTACACTCCTCAGCATTGCATCAGAACTGACCGCAGCGCTTTTGCAACCCCCGACCACTTGTGGCACAGGAAGGCCTGCAGGCCTGGGGACGGGCATTCAGCCGCGGGTCCAAAGCCCGTCCCCAGAGCTTCCCATTAGCTCTATCATCACCTGCCCGTGCAGAATTCAGTGGCACCAGTACCAGGAGTGTGGGCACAGCTCATCTGTCGGCTGCCTGGGGGCAGCTGCCTCACCCCAGAGCCCCGACATGAAGTCATCACCATCAGCCAGACGCAGTCTGTTCACCGCCATGGGTGTGCAGCCGCTTTTCTCAGGGTGTGAATGAAGAAGGGAGGTGACACCTGCCGGCCCCTGAGCCAGGGCGGCTGCTCACCGAGGGCCGGTCCCGACTCGCCCCTGGTAGCCCGGCACGTTGGAGATGAGCACAGCTTCATCCCTGGGAGCGCCTCCCTGCCCGGTGAGTCAGGGCTTAGGGCTGCAGCGAGGTCTGGAATTACCCTCATTGTTCTGCACGCAGCAGGCATTTCACAATTCTCTTCATTTCATCTGAACCAGCAATTACATGGCTTCAGCTCGGCTCCAGCGCAGAGAATTCACAGAGCCGGGGCACAGCCAGCACCAGGACACTGCTACAGGAGGAGGGCGGGGAGCAGGCAGAGCAGCATTTTGCTCCCTGCATCCCCACGGTACACAGGGCTCTGTCATCTGTGCTGTCTCCAACCTGTTGTACTCTTTCTTCCATCAACAGTTCGGTTTTTCACCGCAGCTCTCTAGCAGAATGGTGTACAAACAGACACAGGCGCCTCCTGGAGAAGCTGTACATCCTTTCACACCTTGAGGTGCCAGCAGATTGTCGTACAAATCCTGCAAAGTCGGGGGCACTGCTCACTGCCTGGCTCTGCTGCTCGTGCTCCAACCTGCACTGCAGACTGCTCATGCTATAAACGCCCCAGAATTGATTGGCACAAGGCAGCACGGAGACAGGAGACACCCAGCACCAACCCCTTGGCGTCTGGGAGGTATTTCAGCCAGCACCTCCGCAAAGATTTTTATGGGGAAAGTGGATCCCACCACTCCATTTCACACAAATTAGCTTACAAGGCTCAATTTTTGATGCCTCAGTGCTCCAAGCCTGCCTCTCACTCACAGACTGCGTACATCAGCATGGGCTGTGCTATCTGCAGATCTCTGAGGTCACTCAAAGGACATTTATAGCATGGGTCATGTAGGCATTTCTGGAGTCACACAGCCATCACGGCACCCTGTGGTCCAGCAGCACACCCAACCTGGGGATGTGCTGCACTGTAGAAGCAGCAGCTTTTCCCACCAGCTCGATGAGCCCCACCTTGCTCATTTAGCCCAGGCAACTCAGCAGGGCTCTGGGTATGCTGATAGGCTCTGGCACAGCCTTCATAGCAGCACCACTGCCTTTAGTGAAGGTGACACTGGCCAGGTGACTCAAGGACAAAGAAGGGCCATTGTGAGAAGGTCATTTATGTTCAGCTTTCAGAGCGAGCTGAGGGATGACAGCAACTTTCAATGAAAACTCATTAGGTCAGAGGCTGGGGCAGAGGCAGGGCTGGCTCCGCATCACAGTGGGTGCCGCAGGGTGTTTTAGGATGGACCAAGCATCGGTGAAGTCACAGCAAAGAGCCAATGAGCCCCCTTCGAGGCAAAACTTCATCTGAACAAACGCACGCAAAATATATGCGGGTCTATGTAAATTTATGCAAATTGAATAGGCGGGGCCGCCCGCCTCGGAGCGGGGGTGCCTCCCCCGGTATAAGGCAGCAGCGGGGCCGAGCCGGCCGAGCGGAGCTGCGGAGGTTCGGGCAGAGGAGGTGTGCGACAGCGGCAGTATGGTGAGTGCCCGGCCGGACCCCCAATCCGGGCCCCTGGACAACACGGGAGGAGCCCCCCGGGGCGGGTGCGACTACGACTACCGCGGTGTCCGTGCAGCCGGGTCCCGCACGCGGTGTGCTCCCTGTCCGTGCCGGGCTGCAGCCTTTCCTAGGCTGCTGTGTTCGCTGTGCCCTAAGCAGGGGGGCATCGACGCGGGGAAAACTGCGTTAAGGCTGAACCCGTCCCTGCTCCTCCTCCTGCACCCTTTAAGGGCCACAGAACGCCCGCAGAAGCATCGTACTTCCCGTGGCTGTCCCGAGGCTCTTATAGCAGCAGAGATGGTGGTTGTGTGCTTCTGCTGCGGAGTTTCCTAGGGCTCACCGCTGGCTTTCGTGTTACGAAAGCTGATGGAGCTGCTGGGGGCGGGGGGGGAGGATGAGAGAGTGTCACTTTGCTCCTTGCTCCTCAGCTTTGGGAAGGATGATGAGAGCCAGAAGTCCATCTCTCTAAAGCTGCCAAGGGCTTGTTTCTCTATCCCTGTCCCCTCTGCCTGTGAGTGGCGCTGAGAGCACCCTGGGTTCTCCGCTCTTGTGGCTATCGCTGCTGCACCCAGCGCACAAAATGGCCCCACCGCCTTCCTGCCCGCTGACTCACAGCGGGGCACGGAGCGCTGGAAATCCGGTTGGGTTTGGATGTTCTGCCCGATGACACATCCCAGTCTTGGCAACAGCAGGACCAAGGCAGAGTTATTTTGGTGCTTGTCAGAAGGGCTGCAGCCCGTGGGGTGTCTCACCTGGAGGGAGGAGGCTGCAGGAAGGATCTCAGCTCGTTGCTGGGGGACTCTCTTGCATCATCAGCCTTTGGTTCAGCTGCAGCGTGCAGCGAATGCCTCCCACTCCAGAGCTAATTTAGGGAAGTGGAGCCTCCGAGCATAGTAACCATTCAGTGCTGCAAACTAGTCCCTAGTCAGGCTCTTGTTCTCAATGCCGTCACATCCACAGCTCCCAGGGCATGGGCGCTGCTCTGCCATCACAGCCCTGCTCTGAAAGTAGCAGATGGCCGGGGGCCATGCCAGCTGCTGTGGGACTCAGCCTTCCAACTGTGTGTGTTCGTGAAATGAAGGAGATGCTCCCTAGGTGCTCCCAGGGTTGCTGGCTGTGACACAGCAGGGAATGTGCTACACCTGTGGTCCCCACTGAGCTCTGATCCTGCCTCCCCCTCCCCAGCGTGAGTGCATCTCCGTCCACGTCGGCCAGGCCGGCGTCCAGATGGGCAACACCTGCTGGGAGCTGTACTGCCTGGAGCATGGCATCCAGCCTGACGGGCAGATGCCCAGCGACAAGACCATCGGTGGAGGGGATGACTCTTTCACCACCTTCTTCTGTGAGACCGGTGCCGGGAAGCATGTCCCGCGGGCCATCTTTGTGGACCTGGAGCCCACAGTGATCGGTGAGTGCTGAGCTCGGGGGATTGGCACGGGGTGCAGCATGGCGGTGCTGCTTGCAGGCACATTCTGCACACTCACACTAACTACAGAGTAACCCAGTGCCTTCTAAAACCTCTCCTTATGGCCAGTCATGGCTGATGTTGTGCTCACCTCTCTTAGATGAGATTCGAGGAGGGGTCTACAGGCAGCTCTTCCACCCTGAGCAGATGATCACTGGCAAGGAAGATGCTGCCAACAACTATGCCCGTGGGCACTACACTATTGGCAAGGAGATCATCGACCAAGTGCTGGACAGGATCCGGAAGCTGGTGGGTAACCACAATGGGGGATGTGTGACCATGCATTGAGTTGCATCATGGTGCATGGGGTGGAAACAAGAAATAAGCCTGCTGTGCACAGGGAGCAGTTTGCAACTGCTCCAGAAAAGCTCTAAAACTTTCCTTCAGCAAATGTCAGAGTGCAGAGGACTCTCACGTACCTATCTCTCTCTCTGCAGGCTGACCAGTGCACGGGTCTCCAAGGCTTTCTCGTGTTCCGCAGTTTTGGAGGTGGCACTGGCTCAGGATTCACCTCCCTGCTGATGGAACGACTCTCTGTTGACTATGGCAAGAAGTCCAAGCTTGAGTTCTCCATCTACCCAGCCCCACAGGTTTCCACCGCTGTGGTGGAGCCCTACAACTCCATCCTCACCACACATAGCACCTTGGAGCACTCGGACTGTGCCTTCATGGTGGACAACGAGGCCATCTACGACATCTGCCGCAGGAACCTGGACATCGAGCGCCCAACCTACACCAACCTCAACCGCCTCATCAGCCAGGTTGTCTCCTCCATCACTGCCTCTCTGAGGTTCGATGGGGCACTCAACGTCGACCTCACTGAGTTCCAGACCAACCTGGTGCCCTACCCTCGCATCCACTTCCCCCTGGCTACCTATGCCCCGGTTGTTTCAGCCGAGAGGGCTTATCATGAGCAGCTGTCGGTGGCCGAGATCACCAACTCGTGCTTTGAGCCGGCCAACCAGATGGTGAAGTGCGACCCTCGGCACGGCAAGTACATGGCGTGCTGCCTGCTGTACCGTGGGGACGTGGTGCCCAAGGATGTCAACGCCGCCATCGCCACCATCAAGACCAAGCGCAGCATCCAGTTTGTGGACTGGTGCCCAACTGGTTTCAAGGTGGGCATCAACTACCAGCCGCCCACGGTGGTGCCGGGGGGAGACCTGGCCAAGGTGCAGCGCGCTGTCTGCATGCTGAGCAACACCACGGCCATCGCCGAGGCCTGGGCGCGCCTGGACCACAAGTTCGACCTGATGTACGCCAAGCGCGCCTTCGTGCACTGGTACGTGGGCGAGGGCATGGAGGAGGGGGAGTTCTCCGAGGCGCGGGAGGACATGGCTGCCCTGGAGAAGGATTACGAGGAGGTGGGCCTGGACTCCTACGAGGATGAAGAGGAGGGCGAGGAGTAGAGCGGCTGCCTAGCGGAGGACCGTGCTGCTTTTCCTGTGTCACCTGCGGAAACCCTTTGCAATAAATCATTTGAGAACCTCCCAGTGACCCCCCAGCTGTGCTGGTTTCTCGCCAGGTCAGGTGTGTGGTGCGTGCTTCAGTGCTGCTGCTGCTATGCTTCCTCCCTGCGTGCTCTGCTCCTGCTCCAGCTGCCCGTGCAGCTAAGAGCCCTGCATTTGTGGCTGAGGACAGGTTGCACACCACGCTCTGGGTACATTCCCAGCCAAAGGGATCTGGAGGAATTCTTATGATGTGATGGGAAAAGCACCAAGTTCAGGACCTGAAACCAAAGTGTCTGGCAGAAGAGGAGAATGGTTTCCCTTGGGGAAGCCTGCAGTAGTTTTCAGTCTTTTCAGTGAGATTTTGTTTTGTGTGAGTAGGGATTTTGGGAAGGCACCCCAAGAGGCTGAACTCAAAAGGAAAAAATGGTTGAAGTAGGAACAGCCTGTCCATTGCTTTTTCTCATGCTGGAGCTGATGCCAGAGGACTTCAAATGATTCCCAGTGGCTTTGCTACCATTTTGTACCTTTCCCATGGTAGTTTCTAGGGATGCCATGGGCACATCCCAATGGAAGCTCCCTTCGTCCCTGGTGTGGGGGGAGGGTTTATTCCTGGCCTCAGGGCCTGATGCTGTTTTTTAGGTGGGGAAGTGCTCATGCCGGCACTGGGGCTCCATCACAGAGCATCCCTGCTCACTCCAAGCCTGGGGGGCACATAGCAAGCACTGCCTGCCCTGGACTGGCTCCGTGCTGCCCCGCACTCACGGGTCTGAGCATCAGCTCCTTCCTCCAGCTGCAAACAGGAGATTTGTGCTACCCATTATCCAGCATGCTGGGACCAGAGATTAATTTTCCCTGCTTAACACTAATGCTTCAGCTACACTGACCCGCAGGGACTGTCCTCTGCTGCCCTCCTCCTCCCAGCATGCACCCGTGTGTCCGCTGGAGGGGAAAGTTTGAGCCAGCAGTGGGCTGCACCGAGTGCTGGAGCAGGGCCAGGCACAGTCTCACCGCGCAGAGCAGCTCCTGGCACTGCTCCTCGTGTCTGTGACCAGAGTTCTCAGCAGAGGACTGAGCCATGCCAGCTGCTCGGGGTGAAACTGCTGTCCGTCATGCTGGGCACTACTTCCAACAGCTCCTGAGATCTGAGCACTGGGCAAGGAAGGACCCTTCTCCCCCAAGAGTAATTCTACTGCTTTGATACCATCTCCCTGTGCCCTCAAAGTGACCTGACTGCTGCCAGAAGCGCACAGTGGTTGCATTTGTGTCCTGTTCCTTTTTTTTCTGAAGGTTATCCTGCACTTCTGAACTACACATCCCTGTAGGGAGGACCCAGCAGTGCCCCTTACCATGCACAGCAGAACCCATAGCTCGCAGGGAGCTCTAGATCCCAACAGAGCCTGCAGTGAGGGGAGGCTGGTGGGGGGGACAGTTGAAGACATGTGTGCTCCATCCTGTGGCTGATTCTCACAGGCCTGCACCCCGCTCCTGATACCACGGTTTCCCTACTGGAGGCAGAGGGAGAGCTACCCGAGTCCCGGCACATTAGTGTTTCTCATCCCCTCTGCCAACTGCACAGAGACTTAGGCTCCAGCTACCTTTCTAGGAGGCCCTCCCTCTCCGCATGCAAATACCCTCCCCAAATAAAGGGGCGTGGCGCCAGCAGGCCCCTCCCCCCTATATGAGGTTTGCTGCGGCGGAGATTGCCGCAGCCGCAGCTTCGCACCGAGCTCCGCCGAACCGAGCAACCGGGACAGCCCGGGCCCGCAGCCGCAGCATGGTGAGTGCAGGCCGGGCACCGCGCACTGGGCACGGCGGAGGGAGGGAGCCCGGACAGCCGCCCCGGTAGCGGAGGGGGGAGGCACGGCAGAGCCGCTGCGACGCAGTCCCTCCTTCCCCACCGTGACCTTGGGCAGCCCCACCGGCCCCTGCACGGGGGCTACGTGCCCCTGCCGGCCCCTCCCACCCGACAGCCAGGGGCGCCCCGGTGTCCCCCAGCCGCCGCAGCGGGTTGCGGAGCGGGGGTGACCCCTCCGGTGGAGTCCGGTGCCCGACGGCCGCGGACGGACGGGGACAGCTGCCGGGGAGAGGGAAAGCACGGGCCGGGCACCGGGGGCGCGGGCGGGGTGCGCGGCGGAGCTCCCCCCCGCTGCAACGGGCCGCCCCGCCGGGGTGGCCGGAGTAGGGCGGTAGGCGGGTTCGCTCCGGTCCGACGGATTCCGGCTGCTCTCGCAGGGTGCGGGCAGCGGCGGTGCGGGCCGGGGCCGATGACCAAAGCGGGTGATGGGCTCAACCGTTGGGCCCGGGGCTATATTTAGCGACACGGTGCCCTTCGTGTCGCCGGGATGAGCCTGTCGCTGTCCCTCCCGGCAGCTGCAATCCTGGCGCACCCCCAGCCCTGCCCGCAGCGATGCTGCGCGGGGGCACCGTCCCAGGCAGGTTTTGCAGCGCAGGGCTGGCCGCTAGCCCTCAGCGATGCCCGATCTCTGATCCTGCCTCCCCTCTCCCCAGCGTGAGTGCATCTCCGTCCACGTCGGCCAGGCCGGCGTCCAGATGGGCAACACCTGCTGGGAGCTGTACTGCCTGGAGCATGGCATCCAGCCTGACGGGCAGATGCCCAGCGACAAGACCATCGGTGGAGGGGATGACTCTTTCACCACCTTCTTCTGTGAGACCGGTGCCGGGAAGCACGTCCCGCGGGCCATCTTTGTGGACCTGGAGCCCACAGTGATCGGTGAGTGCTGAGCTCGGGATGTGCAGCACGGGGTGCAGCCCCGGGGCGGGCAGCAAGCAACCGGTGCGTGCATTCCTGCATCCTGCACCAGGTGTAACCCCGAGAGAAGCCACAAGCCTCCACACCAGCTGTTGTTACTGGAATGTCCTAGAGGCAGCGGTGCTGGTAGTCTCTGTATGTGCGTGGAGAGAAACCAGCCCGACCGGCACTGCGGCTCTGGCTGTGTCACAGTGGCCAGGCAGCTCCCAGTGAGTGGGAGAAGCTGAGCTCCCGTGCAGGGAGGTGGCAGCAGACTCCGCTGGCAGAGAAACCTGGCACCTGCATGGCCCCACTGACGTATGGTCCTGGCAGGTGGAATGGGAGTAGAATGAGGGATGGGCGCTTGGCTGCTTGGCAGCCAGCTCAAAGCCTTCACCGCCCTCAACCTCCTTTGCTCTCTCCTAGATGAGGTGCGGGCTGGGATCTACCGGCAGCTCTTCCACCCTGAGCAACTCATCACTGGCAAGGAAGATGCTGCCAACAACTATGCCCGTGGGCACTACACCATTGGCAAGGAGATCATTGACCAAGTGCTCGACAGGATCCGGAAGCTGGTGGGTAACCGCAAAATGGGATCGTATATCTCTGGCTGGGCTTGGTCATAGTACTGGGCTCAGAGCCTGACTGTACCAAGAGAGGGACTTGCAGCTGTCCATGGCAGGGATCGAACAAGTCCTGAAGGACTTCCAGAGTCAGATGTTCACAAGAATATCTGTTGCAGAGAAATCTCATATGTTTTTCTCTCTCTGCAGGCTGACCAGTGCACGGGTCTCCAAGGCTTCCTTGTTTTCCACAGTTTTGGAGGTGGCACTGGCTCAGGATTCACCTCCCTGCTGATGGAACGACTCTCTGTTGACTATGGCAAGAAGTCCAAGCTTGAGTTCTCCATCTATCCAGCCCCACAGGTTTCCACCGCCGTGGTGGAGCCCTACAACTCCATCCTCACCACCCACACGACCCTGGAGCACTCGGACTGTGCCTTCATGGTGGACAATGAGGCCATCTATGACATCTGCCGCAGGAACCTGGACATCGAGCGCCCAACCTACACCAACCTCAACCGCCTCATCAGTCAGATTGTCTCCTCCATCACTGCCTCTCTGAGGTTCGATGGGGCACTCAACGTCGACCTCACTGAGTTCCAGACCAACCTGGTGCCCTACCCTCGCATCCACTTCCCCCTGGCTACCTATGCCCCTGTCATCTCTGCAGAAAAAGCCTACCATGAGCAGCTGTCAGTGGCCGAGATCACCAACTCGTGCTTTGAGCCGGCCAACCAGATGGTGAAGTGCGACCCTCGGCACGGCAAGTACATGGCGTGCTGCCTGCTGTACCGCGGGGACGTGGTGCCCAAGGACGTCAACGCCGCCATCGCCACCATCAAGACCAAGCGCAGCATCCAGTTTGTGGACTGGTGCCCAACTGGTTTCAAGGTGGGCATCAACTACCAGCCGCCCACGGTGGTGCCGGGGGGAGACCTGGCCAAGGTGCAGCGCGCCGTCTGCATGCTGAGCAACACCACGGCCATCGCCGAGGCCTGGGCACGCCTGGACCACAAGTTCGACCTGATGTACGCCAAGCGCGCCTTCGTGCACTGGTACGTGGGCGAGGGCATGGAGGAGGGGGAGTTCTCCGAGGCGCGGGAGGACATGGCTGCCCTGGAGAAGGATTACGAGGAGGTGGGCCTGGACTCCTACGAGGATGAAGAGGAGGGCGAGGAGTAGAGTGGCCGCCTGGCGGAGGACCGTGCTGCTTTTCCTGTGTCACCTGCGGAAACCCTTTGCAATAAATCATTTGAGAACCTCCCAGTGACCCCCCAGCTGTGCTGGTTTCTCGCCAGGTCAGGTGTGTGGTGCGTGCTTCAGTGCTGCTGCTGCTGCTATGCTTCCTCCCTGCGTGCTCTGCTCCAGCTTGCTTCCCGCACAGGTAAGAGGCCCTGGGACTGCAGTGCTCATCCCATACTGCTCGCCATCCAGGCAGGGTGGGTACCACCTCCTCCTGTGGATAATCCTGCATCCTGCTTGGAGTCCTGAGGAGCAGATTCAGCCTGAGCAGGGAAAACTGTGGCTGCTGAAACATCTCCATGCGTGCAGCCAGTGGAGTAGATGGGCTTGTCAGAAAGATGAGTGGTTGGAGTGTTGAGAAAAGCCCAGGGCATGTCCAAGCTCTGCAGTGCAGTGGGTGCACACTGAGGGCATCTGGCGTGGCATGAATCCCTGTGGCTGTTTTACTACTGCATTGTGGTGAGAAGATTAAAGGAGGGGAATGCTCCCTATGAAACCACTTGGCTGCCTCTCTTTCTTTCCCTGCTGCGGGCAGCCCAACTGCTGTGTGTCTGCTACACCCTCCAGCTGTTGATGCTCATAGTGCCATCCCAAGGCTGTCTTTGTCCCCCTGCAGCAGAGCTGCTGCCCCTTTTACATCCAGGTGCTGGGCTCTGCCTGTGCCTTGCACAGTGCATGCTGCAAAGTGAAAGTGAGTCCCTTTCCTGCACTGCACTGCCCTCGAGAGCCTGCACAGCAGTGCTGTGCAGCAGGGCTTAGCTGTAACCACAGACGGATTTGTCACACTGGGGCCAGAGATTAACTTTCTCTACTTAATGCTAATACTGCAGCTGCATGGAGCCATGGAGCTGTCCTCCCCCACCATTCCCCTTCAGCAATGCCTGGGTGTGCCTGGCTGCTTGGCCCCAGCTGTGTGCCCCGCTCACCCCATGTCCAGCAGGACAGAGAACACCGTGCACACCTCTGCAAGAACACCTTTATTCAAAACACAAGGCAATGTGGGTGCCAGGGCAGCGGGCGCTGAGCCCTGCCTGCCCCTGCCTTGCTCCAGCAGCTCAAGCCCGGGCCCGGCTGCAGCCATACCCCGGGGCAGGAGATACCTGCCGCCCTGTGGGCTCAGAGCGAGCAGTGAGGCCTTGCCCTCAGCAGCAGGGTACACGTGCCAGTCCTGTAGCCTAGTGCTGGGCCGTGCTGGCCACAGCAGCCACACAGATACCAGCAGCCGTGCAGGCCTCAGTGGCAGCATTCAGGGTACAAACCACTGCACCGCACACCCCCAAATGACAAAGTCTGACTCCAAAACATCTCCAGCACAGAGCAACTCTTCCCGGGGTGCAGAAATCCCCTCAGGAGCAGCCCTAGGGGGAAGCAGGCCCAGGGCAGCCCGATACAGCCTAGGCCAGCGATGGGCCACACTCAGATACTCGTGGTGACCTGGCCGGCTGGCATAGCCTGCAGCCCCTCCAGCTGCTGTAGGATGTCCTCGATGTTGGGCCGCTCCTGGGGGTTCACTATCATCATGGAGGAGAGCAGGCGGTGCAAGGCAGCCGAGTACCTGTGGGGAGTGAGGGGTCAGCATGGCCCTGCCACGGGGAGCAGGGCCCACCCATCTCCAGAGCCTCACCTGGAAGTTGTGGGGATGGCGATGGGGTTCTGCACCGCCAGGGCCACGCTGTCACCCTTCTGAAAGATGGAATCGTAGGGGCCCTCCCCGAACATCATGCAGTACAGCACACAGCCTAGAGACTGCAGTGTAGCCATTAGAGTGGCCCCTTACCCCACAGTATGGGGGAGGAGAGGGAGGGGTCTGTGTCCTCACCCAAATATCCGTGCGCTCATCAATGACGCACTGGCTGGGCACCGTGAAGAGCTCAGGGGCACGGTAGGAGATAGTGCAGCGCTGGGCAGCCCAGTCCTGCAGAGAGGCAGAGGGGATGCAGGGCTGGCAGCAGCAGGACAATCCCCTCCCCCCAGGACGGGCACCCACCTGCACAGCCATGGCCTCCCGAGAGTTGGTGACTTCCATGCGGGCCCGGTTCATGGAGCCCAGGTCCATCAGAATAGGCTGGTCATCCTCATCCAGCAGCACATTGGTGGGCTTGAGGTCCCTGCAGCGGGAGGGGGACATTACCAAGCGCCTACTAGAAGCCTGCTGCCCCCAGCTCTGGCCAAGGACCCCACCTGTGTGCGTAGCCCTTGCTGTGAATGGCCTGCAGCCCGCTGCAGATGCCGTGGAGGATGAGAAGGATGCGCTGCTCTGGCATGAAGCTTCCTTTCTCCCGCAGCGCTTCCACCTCACTCCACAGGGTCCCCCCCTGGCAAAGACACACAGCTGGTGGTCACCGCGACCCTGCGTGGCATGGGGCCGGGAGCCACCCCCTCACCTTCACATAGGGCAGGAGCAGCCAGGCCTCGTGCTTGGCACCCTTCTCCACCAGGCAGTGGGCCTCCAGGCGCAGAATGTTGGGGTGTTGGAAGAGGTTGTGCATCTCCACTTCGCGCAGGGCGGCCTGCCGGTCCTCCTTGTCGTGGCACAGGATGCGCTTCAGCGCATAGAAGCGCCCGTCCCGCAGCCCCTCCACCAGGTCCACGTAGCTGAAGCCCCTGCGGGGAGCAGAGCGCCGTGTGGGGATGGCAGCCGTGCCCAAACATCCCCTCCATACACGAGCATCTCTCCCAAATTCCTGACTATCCATCTCTTCCGTGCCCCGACCACCCCTTATGCCCCACCTTCCCCGTGCCCCCGGCATCCCACCCCGTGCTCCATTATCCCCAGCCCCCCGTCCCGCCGCACCCCTCGGCCAGGCGCTGCAGCAGGAGGTACCGCGCACCCCCCACGCTGACGGTGCCGCGGGAACAGACGCACAGCGCCTGCCCCATCGTCCGCGCGCGTCATCGCCCGCCGCCGCGCGTCACCGCCGCGTCACCCGTCGGCACCAGGGGGGCGGGGCCTCGCCGAAGTGGGCGTGGTCTGCACGTAGCGGGCGTGGTCTGGTGGGAGTGGGCGCGGCGTGCCGCGAGGGGCGGAATGCGGCGCCGCGGGGCGGTGCCGTTCGGACCGTGTCCTCATTATGAGGCCGCGGAGCTTCCGACGGGACGCCGGTTTCTTCGCTCGTTCTGCGCCGTCCCCTCGGCCCCTGAGCCGCGGTCATGGGGCTGCCGACCCTCGGGCTGCTGCTGGCGGCCGCGCTGCTGCGTACGGAGGTAGGTGCGGGAGGGCGGCTGGTCCCGTCCCCCTCGCCCCCCGTGAGCCCGCGCTGGGGCCGGGGAGGGGCTGCCGCCCTCAGCTCTGCCCCCGTCCCGCAGGCCGCTCTCCCGGCGCGCTCCTTCCAGATCGATTTCGAGCGGGACTGCTTCCGCAAGGACGGGGCCCCGTTCCGCTACGTGTCGGGCAGCGTGCACTACGCCCGCGTCCCGCGGCCCGCCTGGCGAGACCGCCTGCTGCGGCTCTACATGGCCGGGCTGAACGCCGTGCAGGTGTAAGTGAGCCCGGCGCTGTGTGCGGAGCTCAGACGTCCCGCAGCCTCGACTGCCTCTGGTTGCCATCCCCTTCTCCCCCCAGCTACGTCCCCTGGAACTATCACGAGCCGCAGCCGGGAGTGTACGACTTCACCGGGGATCGGGACGTGGAAGCCTTCCTGGACCTGGCGGCGGAGCTGGGGCTGTTGGTGATCCTGCGCCCGGGGCCCTACATCTGTGCCGAGTGGGAGATGGTGAGCCCCGGCCCCGCACCGGGGCTGCCAGGTGGCCCGGCTGGCCCCGCGCTCACTGATGATGCTCTCCACGTTCCTGCAGGGCGGGCTGCCTGCCTGGCTGCTGTGGAAAGCAGACATCATCCTGCGCTCCACTGACCCTGGTGAGCTCAGCACGTGGCTACGGCCGTGGTGTCAGACGCTGGTGCCAGTCCCCGCGTGCTGCTCAGCCCGGCCCCAAGCATAGCTTTTTCCTTTTGCTTCTCCCTCTTCCGGGAGCCTGTAGTTCCTCCTCTGCACCCCCAGTCCCCCTCATCGCAGGGCCAGTGGCTGTGGGTTGGGGCTGAGTTGCCCCTGTCCCCAGCCTACCTGGCAGCTGTGGATGCCTGGCTCCATGTCCTCCTGCCCAAGATTAAGCCACGGCTCTACCAGCATGGGGGGAACATCATCAGTGTGCAGGTGAGTGCTGTGGGACCTGTCATCAGGTGCCTGTCAGGACCTGGCTATATCCCACCTGGTGCCTGATTTGCAGGTGGAGAATGAATATGGGAGCTACTATGCCTGTGACCCCAGCTACCTGCAGCATCTGCTGGGCACCTTCCGGGCACTGCTGGGCCCTGAGGTGCTGCTCTTCACCACTGATGGTGCGCAGGTGGAGGAGCTGCGCTGTGGCACCCTGCAGGGGCTCTATGCCACTGTCGACTTTGGGCCAGGTGCCACCAAGGGGGAGGAGCAGATGAGATGGGGCAGAGGTCCTGCCCCCCCTCCTGCTCCGGCCTCACTACTTTTCCCCTTGTAGACTCCAATGTGACGGAAGCATTTGGTGCCCAGCGCCACATTGAGCCGAGAGGACCACTGGTGAGGCACCGTGTGAGAGGGTGGTGTGGGGTGTGTCACCCAGCTCCAGGCAGGTGACAGCCCCTGGCTTCCCCAGGTGAACTCTGAATACTACACGGGCTGGCTGGACTACTGGGGGGGCCCGCACGCCAGCACCAGTGCCACACTGGTGGCTCGAGGACTCGCTGATATGCTGCAGCTGGGAGCCAATGTCAACATGCAAGTAGCCAACTTAGGGCACGACCTGGCCACCAGACCCCTCCTCTATTGGTTTTAGAGATGGGTGGGGAGCAGCAGGGTGGTCCAGGTCCATGTGAGTGCTGACTGCTCTCTGGGCTGCTACACAGGTACATGTTCCATGGGGGCACCAACTTTGCCTACTGGAGTGGTGAGTGGAGACTGGAGGAGGACATACAGAAGGACTCTTGGCATCAGGGAGCCTTTTCCAGGCTGCTTCTCTGTCCTAGGGGGGAGGTTGGATGCTGCACCCCAGCTTGTACTCCAGAGAACTCCTTTAATCCCTGAGTAGTCCTGAGTCATGTTCCCTACAATTGCATTGCCTCCAGCGTAGAGCTGGTATCCAGGTGCTAGGCTCTCCCTGCAGCTCCCATCACTTCACTTGGCCAGGAGCTGACTTCAAGGGCCAGTACAAACCAGTGACCACCAGTTACGACTATGATGCACCACTCTCAGAGGCTGGAGACCCCACGGAGAAGCTGTTTGCCATCCGCACGGTCATCAGCAAGGTGCTGAGCCTGACAGGAGGAGGGCAGTGCTGGGTTCTGCTGCTTGCCCTGGGAAGAGGGAGCAGAGAGGGGCTGGGCAGCATCATGTCTGCACTCATTCTAGGGGAAGCCTTAACCCTGTGGGGCACCTGACAGTCTGCTGTTCAGTTCCAGCCCCTGCCAGTGGGCCCGATGCCACCCCCCACCCCCAAGTATGCCTACGGTTGGGTGACTCTGCACAAGGTGAATGTCCACCTCGAGGTCTGTGCTGTCCTGCCTGGCCTTGCCTGGCTGCCCAGCTCCCATCCCTGTCTTTGCAGTATGCTGATCTCCTGGACGTCTTGGATGTACTGTCCCCCTCTGGGCCCATCCAGAGCCAGTTCCCACTCATCTTTGAGGCAGTAAAGCAGGTGGGTGCCCTGAAGGTTACTGGAGGAGACATTCTAGAGTAGAAGAATGGGGCTCATCACTAGCCTTACTTCCCTTTCTGTGCTGCCTGACAGGCCCACGGCTTCATGCTGTACCGCACACAGCTGCCCCGTGACATCCTGGCCCCAGCCACACTGAGCGCTCCTCCCCATGGCATCTGTGATCGTGGCTACGTGATGCTGCAGAAGGTGAGAGAGCAAGGGTGCCTGCCTCTTGGGAGAGATGTGCTGTGAGGGGATTGGGGCGGCACGCTGACTGAGAGCCTCATTGAAGCCCTGAGGGCACTCTGCTGGCCCATTTGTGTCCCCCTGGTGTGGAGAAGGCAGCGGGATGCTACACTAGCAGGCTGCTAGCAGTGCTTATGGTGGTGAGACCAGAGTGTGGGACTGGGATGCAGTAGGGCAGCAGTGACCCTATGGCCGCAGGAATACCAGGGAACGCTGGAGCGGGACGGTCAGACAGAGCTGCATGTGAAAGGCAAGGCAGGGGACACGTTGGATGTGCTTCTGGAGAACATGGGCAGGATCAGCTTTGGGGCAAACTTCAGTGACTTCAAGGTGAGGAGAGAGCGCCTCAGGGCTGCTCCATGCAAATGGCGTGGGCATGTGTGGCCAAACACCCCCTCTTGCCCTCAGCCATGGTGACAACATCTCAAACCCTGCTACCTGGTTAATCCCACACCATCCCCTTCTTACCCACACACCCACTGGTTTAGCCCTGGGCAGGTGGCAAACCCTTTGGGATAAAGCAGTGAGATTGGTATCCCCCTTTCCTGCTGCTGTGGCAGCCAAGGCCACGCAGCCTGTCTGATGGGATCCCATCCCACATCCACTGTTAAGGGGTAGATGCGTGCTTGGTCTGTATGCTGCATCTTTCTGCCTAGGGCAGACCCTGCTTCCCCATTTTTCCTTCTGCTCCATTTCAGGGCTTGCTGGGGAACCTCTCTTTAGACTCCAGACCACTCAGCAAGTGGCTCATCTACCCCTTGGCCATAGATGCTGCCATCCAGCAGGGCTGGCCTCACGCTGCCCTGCCTAAATCAAGCTGCAGGGGCAGAGCAGGGCCAGCCTTCTACACAGGGACCTTTGAGACCCCTGGCATTGCCTGGGACACCTTTGTGAAATTCCCAGGTTGGAGCAAGGTAAGCCTGCATAAAGTTAGGAGAGGGGATGAGGGTGGAGAGCATGGCTCAGTCTCATCTCCATTTCCCAGGGCCAGCTGTGGATAAATGGCTTCAACCTGGGCCGGTACTGGCCCCATCAAGGACCTCAGCAAACCCTCTTTGTGCCTGGCTCGATACTGCGTGTTGGCTGCCCCAACAACATCACAGTGCTGGAGCTAGAGGGAGCACCCCCCAACCCCTTCCTGCTCTTCCTTGACCAACCCCTTTTCAACAGGACCTTCAGCCATAGCCCCCTGGACAAAGAATAAACACAGATCTGCCAGGCACTGTCACCGCTTCTCACTGTGCCTGCAGGGATTGCAGGGGGCTGGTGAAGCACTGTGGGTCTGGCTGGTGCTTAGGAAAAAGGCACAGCCCAGCAGAGACAGCCAAAGTTGGCTGCTTTGGAGCCAGGCAGGATCTGTACTAGGAAAGGAGCCCAGAATCAGCTTGTTTTCCATTAATACTTGAACTCATCCCAAATAGTTTCATGCTTCAACACCTAGAGGGGGTTGAAGGCACCTCTTTATTGACAATGCAGGCAGAGGAGGTAGTTGTTAACATGATATGGCTGAGACTCAGTGGCTTCCAGGAGAGGAAAGGGCAAGATACAGGTGAGAAGGTACTTCCAGGCATGGGGGCTCAAGGCTGCAGGGTTTGTTCAGATCAGAATCTGTTCTACCACCCCAAGCAGCAGCCTACAAGATACCCATCAGAAAAGCAGGCAGCAGGACTTCCTAGCTGGAACCAGACTACAGAGCAGTCTTGGTCTTTTGCACTAACATGTGCAAGCCTTGCTTGTTACTACTTTGAGTCACACTTATGCTGCAGCTGCCCAGTTTTGTGAAAACTGCTGCAGAGAGTGATATGACCAGCTCAGTCCCTCTTACCAGCACTGCTCTACAGACTCTCTGTAGCTGCACAGCTCGTGTTCAGCCATGTCTCCACCACATAGGTCCCTGGCTGATGATGGCAATCCTCAGCCTTATGTGTGGCTGGCCTGGGCTCGGCGGTGGGTTTGCAGGCAGGCCGTGGAGCAGAAGGAGAAATCAAGGTAATGGAATGGGATCCGGCCCAGCAGGGACTCTCCACAGTACCAGCAACGGCTGCAGGGAAAGAGCAGAAGTGGCCTTGAGTGAAGGGGATACTTTCAAGAGCACTGGAGAAGAGAGAACAGGTACATATAGTGGCTGTGACATAAAGGAGCAGGTGCTCACACTAGTACAGGGCTAACCTAGCAGCCTTACCAGGGTGTATCCCCTGGAGCTGATGTAGCGTGGGAGTACCGAAGCAGTGTGGAGCCCCAGTACAAACGGGACTTTGGCCCCATCTGTGGTTGTTTAGCATCTCCCAGACTACCGTGTGTAGATCTGGCTGCCCACAAGCTTGTGGGGTGGCATGGGGAAGGGACACTGCAGCTGGGGTTAGAAAGTCACAGAAGAGGCTGAAGGCTTGGTTTGCCACAGATCTGGCTGCAAGTGGACAAAGCTGTCTCGACAAAATGTTTCAAGGGGATGGATAAACTGCTAGGAGTAGAAGGGACAGGAATAGCTCTAGATGGGAAATGAGGACTAGAACAAGAAGGGAAGGGAACAGCTGTGCTGACACAAGGAGTTTATCTGCAATGATGAGTGCTGTATTATGCTAACAATGAGGGACAGGCTCTGGTTGAAGCCAGCAGTGTGCCCTTGCAGCTCGGAAGGCAAATGGTATCCTGGGCTCCATTAAAAGAAGGGTGGCCAGCAGGGACAGGGAGGTGATTGTTCCCCTCTACTCTGCTCTTGTGAGGCCCCATCTGGAATACTGCATCCAAGTGTGGAGCCCCCAGTACAAAAAAGACAGGGAACTGTTGGAGAGGGTCCAGAGGAGGGCCACGAAGATGATCAGGGGACTGGAGCACCTCCCCTATGAGGACAGGCTCAGGGAGCTGGGCTTGTTCAGCCTGGAGAAAAGAAGGCTGTGGGGTAACCTCATTGCAGCATTTCAATACCTAAAGGGAGCCTACAGAGGGGAGGGGAATCAACTCTTTGAAAGGGTAGATAACTGCAGGACGAGGGGAAATGGTTTTAAGTTGAGGGAGGGGAGATTTAGGTTGGACGTCAGGGGGAAATTCTTTACAGAGAGAGTGGTGAGGTACTGGAACAGGCTGCCCAGAGAGGTTGTGGATGCCCTGTCCCTGGAAGTGTTCAAGGCCAGATTACATGGGACCCTGGGCAGCCTGGTCTAGCATTAAATGAGGAGATTGGTGGCCCTGTATGTGGCAGGGGGGTTGGAGATTCATGATCCTTGAGGTCCCTTCCAACCCTGGCCATTCTGTGATTCTCTGAAGGGAACACTTTTATGGCCAGCATTGGCACCATTCTCCCTCTCTCTGTCACCTCACAACAGCCATGTTATGTGGGCTGTTACCTGATGTTGGAAAGAGCTTTGCTGCCATTCTTCATCTGTTCAGCCAGTCTCCGCTCAGCAGCTAGGGCCCTCTGGAGAGCAGAGAGTTAGGTCAGCCCCCAAGGCTTGCTGAGCCAGAGCCCACTGCATCGGTACTGGCCCAGCCAGGCTGGTGAGGCCTTACCTTCTCTCTATCAGACAGGGCTGCAAACTGCTGCTTCTCTTCCTCCTCCTGCTCCAAGCGCTGCCGTTCCTCCCGCTGTGCCTGCTCCCGCTGCTTCCGCTGGGCTTTCTGTGCCCGCTTTTTCTCCAGCTTTTTGGCTTCCATCTCCAGAGTTAGGGGGCCAGGTACCTGGGGTAGTATGGGCAGGGGGCAGTCAGCATCTCCCTCAGAGTAAGGGGCAAAGGCATGAGGAGGTGAAAGCAGGATGCTGGGGTGTGGCTGAGGGCCACTTTGCTGAGGGTCCCCAAAAGGCAAGGGCAGAGGGCAGGCACCCACCTTGGCACGGCTGTAGTCATACTTGTCTGGGTGGCCTACCATGAATTTACGGAAGGCATTGCGTGTTGGTTTGTCAGCAGAGATGCAGTAAGGGGTCCTCTCCTGCCTGTCTCTGCAAGTGAAAAGAGCAGCTCAACCTAACGGTATCACTGCTTCTCACTGGGCTGTGAGCCCAGTGACTCTTTGAAGGTGTGTCCAATAGATGTATATTAGACCATACCAATATATTGGTATTGGAGCTAAGGAGGGGAAGGCTGCATACTCCCACACCACAGTCCCCCAAACCCTCTCCTTGCATTTCAAAGGGTAATCTCACCCCACACCTCTGAATTACCTAGAAATAAACCCAGCGGTCCGGACCAACCCCAGCTGCCCCAGGACAAGACTGGTATCAGCCTCACATAATGGCCACAGGAGAGAGTTGCTGGACTCCCATAGCAGTGGCTGTCAACTGCTGGATGCCCTGTGGCTATACCTGAGTGCAGGATCAGCCCCTGCTTCCAGCAGCAGACACACAGCCTCAGCCCTCCCTGCACGTGCAGCCACATGAAGCAGAGTGAGGCCATGCTCATCCACAGGCTGGTTGAGCAGGGAGTGGGCCAGATCCAGGGTTTGTTCACCATCCCCATCCTTGCTGTCCCCCAGTGGGCCCCTGCTTTCTGGATCACCCAGGAGGTGCCGCAGTATCCCCACATCCCCCGTCTTGCAGGCTGTGAACAGGGCATCACGGAGCTGGGTCTGAGGGTCTCCTGTGAGAGAAGAACAAGAAGGGAAATCTGATGCTACAGGGCCATTTGGCTTCCATTTGGCTGACTGGGAAACCAACATATTGCTGTTAAAGCATTGTCCTGCTAGTTAGATGTGGGTATGTAGAAGAAATGCAAGTCATGGCCTTGAACCAGTGATGGAGCACTTGGTGGGAAGGCAGGGCCAACCCAGGGAAGCTCAGCTGCATGCAATGCATTGAGTGACTAGAAGGGGTGGAGCCAGGATCCATCCCTTCCCAGACCTCATTTAAGGGTTGGCAGTGGAGGTGAGGGTATCTCTTGCTGGAGATCTCTACATACCCGAAGTCTTCCAAAGGTAAGTAGCTCTTTTCCTTCATTTCTGCATCCATGGCTGCTGCATTTGGGCTCATTCTCATTTGGTGCAGCCAAAGACTTTGCCACCCCATTATTATTGCAGTACTTTCCATCCTATTATAGAATTACATGGGTACTAGCCCCTTCAGCATCTGTGACAGTGTACCGTAGTGTTGTTGACAGCAGGCATGTCCTCTATTGAGATGAAACCTATCCTAACCTCATGCACCAGCCTGGCTTAGCCAGGTGCTGTCTGCCTTACAGAACAGGATCTAGGGTAATGGAACTGGTGTCCCTGGATACCTTCCCCTCTCCCATCAGCTTGTACTCTCCAATGAGCAGGCCAGTTGCTGGCCTGCAGCATCTCAGGATCTGCAGCGTCTGCTGTCACAGCAGAGATCTCTGCTGCTCTCTAATCTCATCTATGCAGGTGGAAACACTATGGTTCAGTTACTGTTCTGCACGTACTGCATGCCTGAAGGCATGTGGCTACATTACATCCACCCTGGTACTTAACTGCTCCAAGTACCTGCACAACTACCTGCTCTTCACTCCACTGCAAAGTACCCAGCACAAAGGGCAGGTGCTCACCTGCAGTCTCCCAGGGAACGGGCTCGGCCCCAGACTTCCCCTGCAGCTCTGTAACCAGCTCCAGGCTGGGCTGCCCACCGGGGGTTCCACAGCATCCTGTCTCTTCAGCACAGAGCCCTGCAGTGGGAGCGGGTGGTGAGGAAGCCTAGCCAGCACCTCAGGCATGGCAGTCACTTCCCCAGTACCTTCCCTCACCATTCTCCATCTTTTTATTCTTTTTCTTCCGCCTTTTGCGGTTTCGCTTGGGCATCACTTCAAACTCCCGGAGGTCCAAGGTCCCCACTGTCATTTCCACAGTTTCCAGTTCTCCTGCTGGACTCTCTTCCTCCTCCTCCTCCTCCTCCGGAGCTGATAAGGGTGAAAGGACAGGGGTTGAGACCTGACACAGCATGAATTCTTTGGGGCTTTCAGATAAGCACACTTTTCCCTTCTGCCCCACAGGAAGCCACTCTCCGCAGAGTCCTCATTGCAGCATCCTGCCCTGTTACAGGGCTGTAAATCTTACCCCCAGGTAACACTTGACCACCTCCCCACATTGCTTTGAGTCATGTCTCCCTCCATGTTTGATTTTACCACCTGTATCTATCTGCAAGGAATCTGTCTCAGCTGCCCGCTGCTTCTTCTGCCAGACTTTCTGTGGGGATCCAGTGATGTCCTCCAGTGGGGTGTCCTTCCCTAGACATCAAGGGTGTCATTGCCAAGGGATGGAGAGCAGGAGAACCACTAGATGTGCCCAGCACTCCAGGGTTACATGAGGGACCACGCCACCTCATCTGCACTGACCACAGGTGTTGGGGCACCAGGGCCAGGCCAACTCACCAAAGACCTGCAGGCTGGACAGCACAGCATGGACTCGCAGCACCTCCCTCAGGGTGGCCCTACGTGTGCTGAGGGGGATGTGGCAGACACGGGGGTCTTCCCGGCTGAGGTGGGGGTTCCTGCTATCAAAGAGCAGCGCCCGGTTGTGATGAGGGGCTCGGAGAAAGATGCGCTGAGCTGCCTTCAGGTGCTGTGCCCAAGCTGCTAACAGGTCCTGAATATCCTGGGGAAGAAAGGAACGCTCCATGGAGTCCTGAACGCACAGTGTGGGCACCAGCAGCCCTGGAACAGGCAGATTCAAGACACGGCAGCCTCAATTGGGTTCTGACCCTGTTCTGGAGCTCACAGCCTGCATATGAACTCCAACAGTGGCATGGCATCATCACACAGAGCTGGTTGTGACCACATTTCCCTACGGAAAACCCAAACCTATGGTCCATTCTCACCTTGAGCAGTGCAGCTTCATTGTAACGCCGCAGGGAGGCTCCTGCTGATCTGGGTGCTGATCCTGGGGTCTGGGCATCCCGTAGGCTCTGGGCTGTGCCCCGCCGGGCTCGCACAGTGTAGCGGTGGAAGGTCTTGTGTTCCTGCACCTGGGAGCTACAGAGAAGGGAAGGGCCCATCCAACAGCTGGCCATGCTTGTCCCTATCCACAGAGACAACCTCAGCCTTGTGCCCTTGTACTCACCCACGGAACACAGCTCCTGCAAAGTGCCCACCGCCCATCATCAGTATAACCCAGCATGTGCTTGCATTGAGACTCTGCAGTGAGGCTATCAGCTCCATGGACTCCTCGCAGCCACCCTGAGACACAAACACTCCTGTTAGCATCGATGGGATCACCCCACTACTCCTTGCTGTCCACAAGACAAAGGCCACTCCCCCTGCTGGCATATGTACAGTCCTAGTCACACTGCTAGGGGCATCTCAGCTACAGCTTCTTCATTCCCCTCAAGGGGCCCCAGGGACTTTCAGACAGATGTCTGCACCCCGGTGCCACCCCTCTTCTCTGGGGCCCCATTTCCAACACACTGGACTGTGACTTGCCTTCCCAGTGCTCAGTATGCAGCGATAGGCAGAAATGAACTGTCCCCTTGCATTGCGGAGCAGGACCTTGTGTGAGCGGGGATGCTGGGGGGTGGAAGGGCTGTTGCTGGCAGGACAAGGCGATTCTGACTCACTGCTTGCATCAGAGCTCTCTGAATCGGACCCTGAGATGCTGGAAATATCACCTGCAGGGAAGAGAAAATGGGGCAATGAAGCAAGACAAAGATCAACAAACAGCCTACCCGAAACTTTGCAGGGGGCTCCAGGGATCAGCCCACAGCCCTGATGTATCAGACAGATGAGAAAGACTGTGAACATGTACAGGCACCTGGAGGCTTCACTCCCAGGCAGAACAGCAAAGTCACTAGAAGTCTCTGGGCCCTGCTGAGGCAGCCCCATTCCTCACCTGCTCTGCTCTTCTCCTCGAATTCTTCCACCATCAGCACCCGGCGGCCTTGGAGTCGCTGCTTCAGGTTGAAGCGGTGCCAGTCAAGTCGGTAGTGCTCAGTCTGTGAAGGGAAGAAAAGTGAGCCAGCAGGGTCCTGCTGCTCCACAGAAGCCACCCCTACCAAAGACTCCACGGTGACAGACTCCGGCAGCCATACCAGTTCTGGGGCTGCAGTGATCCTGAGAAGGAAATCACAGTACATCAGGGAGAGCCAGTTAACCATTAACCTAAACAGACCTGGGCCTGCACTGTGCCGTGCTGCATGAGCAGCTTGGTCTTCAGGCCTTCGCTGTGCTGCACAAATCTCATGGCTGCAGGATAAACTCAGCCATGTCACTGGAAGAGAGCAACCCACAGACAGCTTTCACTCATTAGCAGCAATTACACCTCCTGCATGGCCTTGCCTTTGTCCAGATCTGCATCAAGAAGTTCTCATATGAACATCCTTACAGTTTTACAATAGGAAAAATGGATAGAGTTGCTCTCTTTAAAGAAAAAACTGTAAGAACTTGAAGGACTACAATGGGAAAACCTTTGCAAGGACTGGATCCGTGCAGCCTGCTGCACCCTGACTGGAGACCCATCACACCATGTGACTCTCAGGACTACCAGCATTTAAAGAGATGTAAGAACATCTGCACTATCCTCTTTTTCTTGTAGTGTTGCCTCAAGTAAAAGATATACCAAGTAATACTGTACAGAGTCTGAACGACTTTACCACAATCATGGAGAAACAGCACCTCCTGGTGCCAAAAAAGCATCACCAAACATGCTGGGCTACCCTCAAATGGCACAGTCCTGTCTGATCTGCCTGGATCAGACATGCAGGACTCAAAGGCCCTAGCAAAGCTGCCAGCAGCAGCTGTCACTGAGCAGCCTGGTGTGGGGCTGAACTCCCCAGCAGCACCCAGCAAGCCACGACAACCTGCTCACCTGCTCCTCCCGGCTGTGGAACTCCTGGCCGCAGGTTAAGCAGCACATTCGCTCCGGCACCTCGGGGACTGTGCCAGCCTTCTCCCCTCCGTAGGTGGCTGCAGGTCTCTCTGAAAGAAGAAGACAGGACTGTGCAGCACCACAAAGAGCGGGACCCCCTGGATCTCCTCTCAGCCCCACACAGCCTGACCACACAAGGCAGGAGACGGAGCCTCGGGGATCCTGTGGTGATGGCTGTAGGCCGAGGGGTGCTCTCTCAGACGCTGCAGGGCAGCTCTGCTGCTCAGCACTCCCCGATCCCAGCCCGGCACGCAGCCCCCTCGCACCACAGAGAACAACGCACCATGCCCTGAAGGCGCTGGCTCGGCAGCAGAGGGATTCGCAGCGAACCCGCTGACGAGGGACAGCCCGTGCAGGAGAACGGGGTCCAGGGCAGCCTGGAAAACCGACCTGCTCTCGGAGGCCGGCATCGGCCCAGCTCACCCCCCCGCTCCAGCCCGGGCCGCAGCCCCTTCGCGGATCCCCCAGGGCCCCCAGGCAGCACCGGAAGTGCAGGTCGCAGCGGGGCACTCGCAGCCAAGGCCGCTTCCGGCGCTCCCCCTACGGGTCGCCGCGAGGCTCATCCCGCCGCCCGCCCTCCCGTCCTCCGATCGGCCCGGCGCGGACCCGCCCCGCGATCGCCATTGGGCGGTGCGGCCGCCAGTCGCGCGGTGGGGCGGGGCCGGGCCCTGGGCTGGGGCCGGCGGCGGCGGGGCCCGGCCATGGCCCACCTGGAGACGCAGTACCAGCGGCTGGAGAGCTCCTCCACCGAGTCCCCGCCCGGCGGTGGCGATCTCCTTGTGCACGTCCCGGAGGGCGCTAAGTGTGAGCCCGGGGCCTGGGCGGCGGCGGGCCGGGAGAGGGCGGCAGGCCGGGGTGCGGCCCGCAGGCAGCGGCGGAGCGGGCAGGGGCTGCGGGCTGCGGGCTGCGTGGAGCCGGGAGGGCCCCGTGCTCGGGTTATGCCTGGTTCTCACGCTGTCTCTCCTCCCTGCAGCTCCCTGGCACCACATAGAGAACCTAGACCTCTTCTTCTCTCGGATATCCTTTCACAGCCTGTGCGGGGCCGGGGGGAGCGGTGTAGGCGGTGGAGAGGTTTGGCTGAGGGCCTGAGGATGTCAGTGGGACGGCAGCCTCGCTGTCCTGTGTCGGAGGGAAGGAGTGTCCCGGCTGTTCTCCTTAACTGTAGCCTTCACGTCTATAATTTGCATCAGAAGAATGGCTTCACCTGCATGCTCATCGGAGAGATCTTTGAGCTCATGTAAGTGCGGAGTGCCCCTGTGTTGGGGCTGCAGCAGCACCTGGGGAACAGCTATGGGAGGCTGCCGAGCTCCTGCAGTTGAGTGTGCTGGAGGTTTCCTGTTACAATCCTCCTGTCAACCCTTGATTAGAGTTTTCTGTGCCCCAGACCTTCGGTTCTTTCTGTGGAACTGGTGCCCTTGAGCTTTCCCGCTGCCTGGCTGTGGGAATGTGTGACCCTGCATCTTCAAGATGTGTGACCCTGTGCTCCCACCTGCTTCACATTTGGAGGAGGCAGAAGGCTTCCCTCATTATTTCTTTCTTTCTTCACAGGCAGTTCATCTTTGTGGTGGCATTTACCACCTTTCTTATTAGCTGCGTTGATTATGATATCCTTTTTGCCAACAAAGCAGTAAATCACAGCCAGCATCCCAGTGAGCCCATTAAAGTGACTCTACCAGATGCTTTCCTGCCTCCAAATGTCTGCAGTGCAAGGTAGGGGCAGCCAAGGCAGTGCCCGTGCTTTCTCAGGTGCTGGTAGCTCTTGCCCAGGACTCATCTCCCACTGCTACTGCCACCTTCTTTTTTGCAGAATCCAGGCAAACAGCTTCCTCATCTGCATCCTGGTGATAGCTGGGGTTTTCTGGATTCACAGACTTGTCAAATTTATCTACAACATTTGCTGCTACTGGGAGATTCACTCCTTCTACATCAATGCCCTCCGAATCCCCATGGTAAGTAGGTGGGACAAGGACTACGTGTGGTACAGGAGGTGGAAGGCGTTTGTTGTGCAGTGAGAAGTAGCTCATCTTTACTCCTCTCTGGAGCCAGCTTCTCTGAGAGACTTGCACTGAATGCTCAGTCCTCTGCTTCAGCTTCTCCCAGGCTATGTGACTTTATGGTTTTCTTTCCAGCTTCTTCTCCAGCAGCCAACTTGCTGCTTGTTACCCACTTTGCCCAGCCTGCCTCTCTCTGTGCTGGCACATGCAACTGCCATCTGCCGCTCCATATGTTTAGTCTTCTGTGGTGGCCTTTTCTGTGATGCTTTTCAACAGAGAAAGCATAAGTGAAGGTATTCTTGGACTTCCCTGGGAAGCAGACAGTATCAACTTCCTTGTTTACAGATTGGAAAAATGAGGGGTAGAGCTGCTTAGTTGTTGAAGATCACGTTGGTGATGAGTGTGGCAAAGCTGGGCTCTGAGGCTTGTGCATGCATCCTAGTCCAGAGTCCTTGCTCTGATGGACAGCACCAAAGGGTGTTCGTGTGTATTTTGAGTAGAGACAGTATCTTGAGAAAGATGGGATGAGCCAAAAGGTTTGGTTTATCCCCAGCTTTTCCATAGGCTGCCTCTGGGATTTTGGTTATGTTCCCATCCCTTACTCCCGCCTCCCTGCTGACTCCAAACAGCAGGACTGTGAGCTCTGGGAGGGAGGACCCATGCGAGACAGCACCTGTATTTGTGCCTTTAATGCAACTGGCATGTGAGTGGGTGGAAAACAGCCACCTATGCTATTCGAGGGGCAAAGAGCACTGGCACATGATTTGGGGCTTGCTGGGATGACTCAGGCTGACGCAGTGCAGGAAGAGGTGCCTAGTGCCGTGGTGTTGCTCGTGGCTCATACACACCCCGAGGTGTGTGCTGGGTTCTGCTGTTGGAACAAGTTCAGCCCAGCCTCCATCCTTGGAGCCTGCCCCTAACCTCATTGCTTTCCCTTCCAGTCCAACCTGCCCTACTACACCTGGCAGGAGGTACAGGCCCGCATTGTGCAGATCCAGAAAGAGCACCAGATCTGTATCCACAAGAAGGAACTGACAGAGCTGGACATTTACCACCGCATCCTCCGCTTCAAGAACTACATGGTGGCCATGGTGAACAAGTCACTGCTGCCCATCCGCTTCCGCCTGCCCTTGCTGGGAGACACCGTCTTCTACACGCGTGGGCTCAAGTATAACTTTGAGCTCATCTTCTTCTGGGGGCCTGGCTCACTCTTTGAGAACGAGTGGAGTCTGAAGGCTGAATATAAGCGGGCTGGGAACCGCTTGGAGCTGGCTGAAAAGCTCAGCACTCGCATCCTTTGGATTGGCATCGCCAACTTCCTCCTCTGCCCCCTCATCCTCATCTGGCAGATCCTCTACGCCTTCTTCAGCTACACGGAGATCCTCAAGCGGGAACCGGGCAGCCTGGGTGCCCGCTGCTGGTCTCTGTACGGCCGCTGTTACCTCCGTCACTTCAATGAGCTAGACCATGAACTGCAGTCACGTCTCAGCAAAGGTTACAAGCCGGCTTCCAAATATATGAACTGCTTCATCTCCCCTCTCCTCACTATTGTGGCAAAAAACGTGGCCTTCTTTGCTGGCTCCATCCTGGCAGTGCTCATTGCTCTCACCATCTATGATGAAGACGTGCTGGCGGTTGAACATGTCCTGACCACAGTCACCCTTCTCGGGGTGGGCATCACAGTGTGCAGGTGAGGAGGGTCCATGCTGGACAGGGCTGGATGCTGCTGGCAGTATGGCTGAGGAGCAGTGAGATTGATACCCTTCATTTGAGTGCATTCTTAGGTTAAAAGTGGAAATGAATCTGTGTGAGTGAAGGGCATGGCTGGGGCAAGTCAGGGCAGGGCAGGCAGGAGTGGGGGCCAGTGTTGAACTTGAACACAGTGGCTGTGATGATGGCTTCAGTGTTGATACAAGGAAAGTTGTTGGAGCCATACAACAACACCCCTCGGCTGGGCTGGCAGGAGGGTTTGGGTTGGAGTGAAGGCCACAGGTGAAGCTGTAATATGTGTCAGTCTCCCACCATCCCTGCATGAAATCTTCCAGGAATACTATGACGTTTCCCTGTCTTGCCCTGCAGGTCTTTCATCCCCGACCAGCACCTGGTGTTTTGCCCTGAGCAGCTGCTGCGAGTCATCCTGGCACACATCCACTACATGCCTGACCACTGGCAGGGCAATGCCCACCGCTATGAGACGAGGGATGAGTTTGCCCAGCTCTTCCAGTACAAAGCGGTGAGCCTGGCTTGCAAGGGGCAGGGATGGAAACCCTCTCCCATCCCTGGTCTGGCACAGGAACAAGGTGGTTTTCTCAGAAGCACCCTGCCACAGAAGGTGGCCTAGAGCTATGGGTTGGCTTTGGGGCTGGCAGGTTTCTTGACATCCTCACTTTTGTGCTGAGCTCATTGTCTTTGTCCTCAGGTCTTCATCCTGGAGGAGCTTCTGAGTCCCATCATTACCCCCCTGATCCTCATCATCTGCCTGCGTCCCAAATCCTTGGATATCGTTGACTTTTTCCGCAACTTCACCGTGGAGGTGGTGGGGGTGGGTGACACCTGCTCCTTTGCCCAGATGGATGTGCGCCAGCATGGCCACCCAGCGGTAGGTCCCATGGGGCCTGTTTTCATTACCAGGACTCTCTCAGGAGAGAAGAATTGAGATATTTGGAAATCTAGGAAGTCTGACTGATGATAACTGATTTAAAAGCTGGGCTTTAGCCCAGGAGAGAGGCAACCTAGGGGGGATGGGATATATATTCCCTTTTACAAAGTCTGCTCCGGAGAGAAAGAAAATTAGTCTGTTTCCTGTGCCTGGAAATTCATGTTACTCATCAGGAAAGAATTTCTAGTGAATTAGGCCATGAACTAGTAAGAGATGGACTCACTGTGACAGGCAACTTACAAAAACAGCCATTTGTTGGCTATAGTTGCTCTTGCTGTGGGTTGGACAGTACAAAACAAAGCTTTCAGCTCTGTGACTTGCCTTCACCTCTCTAGTTCCCTTACAGCAATGCATATTTAGGGATGGAGAAGGAAGATAGGCTACAAACTGAACTAGTTATGAGGCTTTTGGTATAGTGCGTGCCAACTGCTTGGAGATATGGTCCATCATGCAGGTTGTTATGTACTTTATCCAGTCTGTCTGGTGTGCAGGATTCCTAGGCTTGGCACGGGTGTAAAGCAGATCTTGGTCTTCAGTCTTTCTCTGTGCTTTACAGTGGATGTCAGCAGGGAAGACGGAGGCCTCCATTTACCAGCAGGCTGAGGATGGCAAGACGGAGCTGTCCCTCATGCACTTTGCCATCACCAACCCCAAGTGGCAGCCACCCCGTGAGAGCACGGCCTTCATCGGCTTCCTGAAGGAACGCGTGCACCGGGACAGCAGCATGGCACTGGCCCAGCAGGCTGTGCTCCCTGAAAATGCCCTCTTCAGCTCCATCCAGTCCCTGCAGTCAGAGTCAGAGGTGCACAGGATGGGGGGGGAATGTGGGATGGTTCTGGAGTATTTGCTGGGTGCTGGCAAAGTGTGATAATCAGGCCTTCAGGACAGACTTTGCCCTTACCGGGGCTGTGTCCTGGAGTGCAAATATGATGGATCAGCACTCACTGGGACTAATTCTGTCTTTTTAGGGAAGGGCAGCAAGGGTTTTCTGTGCCCTCTGAGGTGGGAAAGGGACTAAAGAGAGCTGAGGTCCCTCAGTTTCCCTCAGTCTCGGTGGTGATCTGGCCTCCAAGTCTGCACAGGACAGTGATTCTCTCTCCCTTCTGTCTCTGCAGCCTCACAGCCTGATTGCCAATGTGATAGCGGGCTCCTCAGTGCTGGGGTTCCACATGGGCCGTGATGGACAGGCCTCTCGTCATCTCTCTGAAGTGGCTTCCGCCCTGCGTTCCTTCTCCCCACTCCAGTCTGCCCAGCACCCCTCTGGTGGCTTTCAGACAGCAGGAAGAGATGGAGAGGGAACCCAGCCTCGTGGTTCCAGTGCCATGACAGCCTCTGGGTAAGGGCATGTGGCAGCCTTCACTGCCTGACCCTAGAGCAGAAAGAGGCTTGGTGGTATTTATGGCCACATAAACATCACTTTTGTTTCCCATGACAGTGCTGATGCGAGGACCGTGAGCTCAGGGAGCAGTGCCTGGGAGGGTCAGCTGCAGAGCATGATCCTGTCAGAGTATGCCTCCACTGAGATGAGTCTCCACGCACTCTACATGCATGAGGTGAGTTGAACTAACCAGAGGGGATATGGGCCAGGGCAGACAGGACTGCGGTGCTCTGCTTTGGTGGCTTGGATTGACTGGAATTGCCTTGCTGGGGAGAGGGTGCTCTGGGGGTGCATTGAGGCATCTGTAGCTGACCTACCTGTGTCTTGGCTCTGCAGTTGCACAAGCAGCATGCCCAGCTGGAGCCCGAGCGGCACACCTGGCACCGGCGAGAGAGTGATGAGAGTGGTGAGAGCACCCATGAAGAGCTGGATGCTCAGCGAGGTGCCCCTGTCCCCCTCCCTCGCTCTGCCAGCTACCCCTTCTCGTCACGGCAGCCTGCGGAGGAGACAGCCACGCTGCAGACGGGCTTCCAGCGACGGTATGGTGGCATCACAGGTATGGGAGCCAGGGCAGAGGTCTGAGCCTTCTGGTCACAGTGCTGTAACCCATGTCCCATAATAACAGCACAAACAACGTGCTTATCTCTGAAAACTGACAGCCCACCAGATAGCTAATCCTCCTCGCCTCTCCTGCAGACCCAGGCACAGTGCACAGAGCCCCATCACACTTCTCCCGCCTCCCACTGGGAGGCTGGGCTGAGGATGGGCAGTCAGCAAGACACCCAGAGCCTGTGCCAGAGGAGAGCTCAGAGGATGAGCTTCCACCACAGATCCACAAGGTAAGGGAGGCTATGGCTGACAGGGGCAACGCGTGCACTGGATGCCAAGCTGCGGGCCAGCTGCCAGCACCCCTTAGGTACCACGTTCCCTCTCTGTCTTGCAGGTATAGCCTTGCAAACTGGGGATCTCGTGGGGGTTGCAGACTGGGAGCCGCCTGGGCAGCAGGATGCGATGTCAGCCCGATTCCTCTCCTATCCCAAGGGGATAGGGTGGTCATGGGCTCCATTTTGTTGCCATCAATTGCTGATGAGACAAAACTGCCAGGCCAGCAGCTGTCCAGCCGTGTGTCAAGCCAACACCACTCTGACTGTTGTGGGGTGAATGCGTGTGTGAGTACATACATGTGTCTGTGTTCACATCTGTGTCGTCCATGTCAGAGGATCACTGCAGAGCTGGTGACAGCTGACGGGACTGGCAGCGGGGAGCTGTGGATGGGCTCGGAGGAGGCAGTGACAGCTGCTGTTGGAAGGGATGTGACAAGGCACGAGCTCCAGATGTCCGCCCAGAGCTGGGACCTGCCTCCAAAATGAAAGCAGGGAGCTGGTGTCCTCCAGGGGTGGCTGACAGCATCGGGAGCTGTCGGAGCTGCCTTGCTGACTGTAGCAGTGCTGGAACCACACCTTGCAGCCCTGGGGAAGTGCCGTGCGTCGCATTCCACCTCACAGAGAAGACCAGTGTTGCACACCTCAGTCTGGAACGGGACGGCAGTGGGGCAGTCAGCCAGCCCTCTCTGTGCACATGTGTGTGCTACCCCAGCACCCTGCAGCAGGATGGTCCTCAGCCACTACTGTGTGCATAGAGTTGGGAACAGCTCTGCTGCAGCTCCTCCCCAGCTCCCGTGACACCTGCCCTGTCCCAGGCATGTGGGAAAGAGTCCATGGAGTGGCAGTCCTGGGTCTCTGTCCCTCCCCGCTGGCAGCCTCCATGCTAGCCCTCTGGCTTGGGCTAGAGCAGCACTTCCTGCCCTGCACAGTGCTCAGGGGTTATGAGCTCCTCCCAGGCCCTCTTGCAGTGCCAAAGAGCTGGTGCAGCCTGATGTTTCCTGGGAGTGCACGCAGCCTGCTTGGAGCCCACAGTGAAGGTCTTGTGCTCTGCGCACTGATTCCCTTCCCCCAGGCATCATAAAGGCCTTTTTCCTATGCCCAGTCTGTGATGCATCAGGCCTGTTCTTTCATATCAGCCCTTTCCTCCTGCCCTAACAATGGCTTCAGTGTGCTACATCTCACCCAGGGGCTCCTGGCTCCTTTCCTTCCTTCCTGAAGCAATCTTTTGCAAGGATTGCTGTGGAGACCATAAGCTGAGCAGCTGCCTCGTGTCATGGGGAAGGGGGGGGCTGGGAGGGAAAGAAGGGGTATCTTGAACCCGGAAGTGAGAGGCAAACTCCAGCCCAACCCTGGCATGATGGAAGAGGGAATCAGGATCTTGGCTTTACAGCATGGCCTTGGCCAGCCCTTCCTAGGATTATGATGTTTTCCCTCACCTCTCTTCCAGTGGCAGCTTGAGAGGACCTGCATCTCAGCTACCCTTGCCCAACTTTGTTCCATCCCCCTTGCTCGTGTTGCCTGGAGGAGGGATTCCTTGCTTTTTCTGTGCCCTGCCCTCCCCTTCCTGAAGCACAGGTGACCTTTTTCTCCCTGCCAGGCTATTGCCCCATGTCCTTTGAGCCTGGGCCAGGCTCGCTGAGCCAGCTGCTGCTACACTGCACTGCAGCAGCAGAGACAGGAGTGGGGAGGTGGCAAGCAGGGCTGGCTCTGCACCTCAGACCCGTGGGCCGCCCAGCTGGTTGTAACTGCAGCCCTTCTAGCAGCCTTTGTTTCCCTGCCTCCATGGGAACTCCGAGCGATGTTGATGTCCTTCCCCAAGCTGGGGAGCAAATAGGGGCAGCCCTATGGACCCAACCTTGTGCCACCTGGGCTCCCTCCAGGCACAGAGTGCAAGTTCCCTGTCCGTGGGCAGTGCTTAGAGGCTGCACTTTGGAGGAAAGGAGAGCCCTTTGGCTGGACTAGTGAGAGGGAGGGGCCGGGCAGGACTCCTCGCCGCATGTTGTGCTTGTGTCGTCGGTGTCCCCTGTGCATGGCGAGCCGCAATTCTTCATCTCCTTCCTGGGCGTGTGGGCACCGGGTGCCCAGGGAGGGTCGTGCCGCAGCCCTGTGCCCTCACTGTACAGCTGTCTTGCCATCCAATAAAGATGGGATGTGTCACCCGCCTGCCGTCTGAGTGTCACCGCAGCGCGGGGGGCAGCAGCGGGGCAGCGAGGGTGCCAGGCCCACCGGTGCCTGCGACGTGAGGGTGGGAGGCAGGGAGGCGCCAAGCCGGCCGCGTTTATGGCTCAATTCCGTCGCCGGGTGCTCCCGGTGCCACCCGGGGTGGGGCAGAGCCGCCGTGCCGCAGCGGCGAGGCGGCCTCGAAGTTACTCGGGTCCGCGCGGCTGAAGCAGGAGCAGCTGAGCGCCCGTCGGGCCGGGGGCCAAAGAGAGCTATAAATACCGGCGGCGCTCCGTCCTGCCCGACCTCTACGGGGCGGCCGGGCTATCGCCGTGCCGCAGCCGCCGGGCTGCTCGCCGTGATAAGCTGCGCTGGGTCCGCTCCCCTTCGGCATCGCCCCACCTGGGGGCACTTCTGGGCCGGGAGGCGCGGGGCGGGGCGGGCCGGGATGGGATCCGCGGAGAGCCGCGCCGCAGGCGGACGGAGGGAGGGCCGGGCCGCGGGGCGGGGAGCGGGGCGGGGAGCGGCACGGGGCGGTGCTAGGGCCTGCGGGCGGCCCGGGGAGCGGTGCGCGGAGCGGCGCGGGGCAGGTGAGCGGGTTCGGGGCTCGGGGAGCGGAGGGAACGGTGGTCACGGGAACGGGAACGCGAACGCCGGCGCGGTCGGAGCCGCGATGTGCTCAGGAAGCGGCCTCCGCACGTCGCTCCGCCGCGCCGGTGCCGGCCCGGCGTGTCTCTGCGCTGCCCTGCGCTGAGCCTTGCGTTTCCCCGTGAATTGCCGGCGTTACCCGGTGTATTTCCTCGTGCGTTGCTCCATGCTTTATTCTGCGTTTTCCCCACGCGTTGCCCTGCATTGCCCTCTGTATTGCCCCTTGTTTTTCCCCACGCAGTGTTCTGCCACTCCCCACGTGTCACCCCTACGTTCCCCGTTGCCCTCCCGCACACCCCCCGGGAGCATCCCCTTGCCCAGTACGGTGCCTCTGTATCCCTGCAGCGGTGGCAGCGCTGAGCACTCACTGACCCCCACGTCCAAGTGCACGGGGTGGCCCGCTGCAGCCTCTGCGCTCCCCCACATCCCCAAGAGCAATCCCAGATCACAGAGCTGACCGCAGCTGCTGCTCATGCTGTACTGCACAGAGGGGTCTGAGTGTGTCCCACACGGCCACATCCTGCAGTGGTCATCCCCATCACTGCCCCCTGCCTGGCCATGCCATCCTGCCCCACATCCCTCCTTGCAGCCTCCTGAGACCCCATCCTCTTCTCTCCACAGCTACAGACCAGCCAAGATGGCATTGCTGGCGGGATACTGCGAGGCCAACAGCTCCATGGCACAGGCCTGGGTGCAGCAGGGCTTCCAGCCCTGTTTCTTCTTCACGCTGGTGCCGGCCGTGCTGCTGAGCGTCTGCCTGCTGCTGGGTGCCGTGCAGTATGCCTGCTACGTCCGCTTTGGCCGTGCCATGGAGCCCAAGTACATCCCTCGCTCACGTCTTTACCGCACCCAGGTCCTGCTGTCCCTGCTGCTGGCCCTTCTGCCCCTCGGTGGGCTTCTCTGGCAGCTGGGGGGCCCAGGGAGGCTCTTTGGGTACATGGTGCTGTATGCCTGCCTCTGGGCTGCTGCCTGGGGCTGCGCTGTCGCCCTCCTGCAGCTGGAGCACACGCGGGTGCTGGCGCATGACCGCACACGGGGCCACGGCACCGTCCTCCTCCTCTTCTGGGCGCTGGCCTTTGCAGCTGAGAACCTGACGCTGGTGTGCTGGAGGAGCCCGCTGTGGTGGTGGGCGCTGCAGGACACCGACCAGAAGGTTAGTGAGCTGCAGGGATGGTGAATTTTGGTGCTCCTCCTGGCACGTGGCCACTGGTGCCCAGCATGTGCAGTTTGCACTACATGCCCATCACAGCTGAGCTGTGCTAGAATGGGTGGTGGTGCTGACCCCCTCTCCCTGTCCAGGTGCAGTTCAGCCTCTGGCTGCTGCGCTATGTCTGCACCTTCACACTCTTCATCCTGGGCATGAAGGCACCTGGGCTGCCCCACAAACCCTACATGCTGCTGATCAACGAGGAGGAGCGGGATGTGGAGAACAGCCAGGCGAGTCCCGGGGCTGTCTGACGAGGGGTGTGCCTGGGGGCTGGGATGAGTTTCTCCAGGAGGTGGGTTCCTGGGGGTGACTGCTTGCCCTGCGCTCCCCCAGCCACTGCTGCAGGATGCGGGCAGGACCAGTTCTACCTGGAAGGATTTCCGGAGGAAGTTGCGCCTGCTGGTGCCATACATGTGGCCGAAGGGCAACCGCCTGCTGCAGGGGCTGGTGCTGTTCTGCATGGCGCTCATGGGGCTGGAGCGAGCCATCAACGTCTTTGTCCCCATCTACTACAAGAACATTGGTGAGAGGCCTGGGGCTGGCCAGAGGATGCTGTGCTGCAGGACCGCAGGCCACTGCTTCACCATGTGTCAGGGTCCAGTGATGTGGGAGGGCACAGGGACCTGGCGGCAGCAGGGTGCTGGGGCAGTGCTGGGTACAGGGGCTGGTCCCTATACAGCACCCAGTGGTGCTCTCTGCCCCAAATCATGCCATTCTCTCCTCAGTGAACGAGCTGACCGAGGGTGCTCCCTGGCACACCCTGGCCTGGACCGTTTGCATCTATGTGGGGCTGAAGCTCCTGCAGGGTGGAGGTGCTGGTAAGGACCACAGGGCACATAGAGCATGTCTGCAGCGTCCCTCGGCTGGGGATATTAAGGGAGGACCGGTCCCTGCTGACCATCCTGTGGCACCCCGCAGGCTCCACGGGCTTCATCAGCAACCTCCGCACCTTCCTGTGGGTGTGGGTGCAGCAGTTCACCAACCGGCAGGTACAGGTGCAGCTCTTCGCCCACCTGCATGGCCTGTCCCTACGCTGGCACCTGGGTCGCCGCACCGGTGAGGTGTTGCGCAGCGTGGATCGGGGCACCAGCAGCATCAACAGCCTGCTCAGGTCAGGGCACGTCTGCAGAGGGTCACCGTGCTCACCCCGGTGGGTTGACCTAATGCCACATCCCCATCCTTCCTTCCAGCTACATCGTCTTCAGCATCGTCCCCACCATTGCGGACATCATCATCGGCATCGTGTACTTCACCTCCGTGTTCAGCGCGTGGTTTGGACTCATCATCTTTGTGTGCATGAGCCTCTACCTGAGTGAGTGGGGTCCTTGGGGTGCCGGGCCCTACAGGGTTGCCGGCAACCACTGACACACTGCACCTCCTCAGCTCTCACCATCTTCATCACCGAGTGGAGGACCAAGTACCGGCGGGACATGAACACGCGGGACAACGAGGCCAAGTCCCGTGCTGTGGACTCGCTGCTCAACTTCGAGACAGTAATGATGGAGGGGTAGGGCTGGGTGCTTTGGGAGCAAGGTGGATGCTGAGCCTGGCTCCGTGTCCCATAGGTGAAGTACTACAACGCGGAGAGCTACGAGGTGAACCGCTTCAACGATGCCATTGTCAAGTACCAGGTATGGGGGCTCAACGCCCATCCTGGGGGAAGGAGCCTGGTAGGCACCTATGGGGTGGATGGGGATGGAGGTGTCATGAAGGACCTCTCCCCTCCCAGCTTTCGGAGTGGAAGGTCAGTGCCTCGCTGGGCCTCCTCAACCAGACCCAGAACCTGGTCATTGGGCTGGGGCTTCTGGCGGGGTCCCTGCTTTGTGCCTTCTTTGTCACCGAGGGGAAGCTGCAGGTAAGGCCGTGCCAGCTGGGCAGCCCCTGCCTGGGGACAGCCCCGGTGCTGCATGTGACGGGCACGTGTCCCCCGGCCCTTCTAGGTGGGGGATTTTGTCCTTTTTGGCACCTACATCATCCAGCTCTACACACCGCTCAACTGGTTTGGCACTTATTACAGGTAAAATGGGGCTGTGGGGTGCCCTGTGCATGTGGGCAGGGTGTGCTCCCCAAACCCTTCCCTCTGGTCTTTGTCCCCCTCCAGGATGATCCAGAACTCCTTTGTGGACATGGAGAACATGTTTGAGCTCTTCCACGAGGAGCAAGAGGTGGGTGCCCCCCTCCTGAGCCCACTGCCTGGCATGGCCCCATGCCTCTGCCCTGGCACTGAGGCCACATCTCCATCCATCAGGTGAAGGATGCAGTGAATGCCAGGGAACTGCACCTGGAGGCTGGGCGCATCGAGTTTGAGAATGTGCACTTCAGCTACATCGATGGGTATGGGATGGCAGGAGGGAAAGGGCCTGGCTATGGGGCTTGATACCAGGATGTGGGGCAGGGGAAGTGGCCCCAAACCCTTCTCCATCTCCATCATCTCCATCTCCACCTCCATCTCACTCCCTAGGAAGGAAATCCTGCAGGACATCTCCTTCTCTGTGATGCCTGGGCAGACGCTGGCCCTGGTGAGAGCTGTGGGATGGAATGAGGGCAGAGGGGCTGGCAAGGGTGGGCTGTGACGATCTTCGTCCAGTGCAGTTTCTCCTTGCCCAGCAGCCAGGGGCACTCTGGCCTCTCCAAATAAATCCTTTTACCTCTGGTGCAGGTTGGGCCTTCGGGCTCGGGGAAGAGCACCATTATCCGCCTGCTCTTCCGCTTCTACGATGTGCGGGGTGGCTGCATCCGCATCGACAGGCAGGACATCTCCCAGGTATGGGCACTGTGGGGCTGGGAGGGCAGAGGGGGGCTGGGGGATGGCTGACTCTCACCCCCCTGGACCCCTCCCCAGGTGAAGCAGGCGTCACTGCGTGCCCACATTGGGGTGGTGCCCCAGGACACCGTGCTCTTCAACGACACCATCGCCAACAACATTCGCTACGGGCGGGTGCAGGCCACCGACGAGGAGGTGCAGGAGGCGGCACGGGCTGCCGACATCCACGACCGCATTCTTTCCTTCCCTGATGGTGAGACCCTGCAGCCCCTTCCTGGCTCCATGGCAGCCCACTGGGGGCCACGAGGTGACATCCTGCCTGGGAACACCCGTGCAACCCCATTGCCCTTGCCATCTTCAGGGCAGAATGAGCTCCTGGGCAGGGGCAGCCCCACGCAGCGCAGCCCTGGTCCCCATCCTTGTCCTGGATGGGACCAGCACAGCGTGTGCCTGTCCTTGTGTCCACAGGGTACAGCACCCAGGTAGGGGAGCGGGGGCTGAAGCTGAGTGGGGGGGAGAAGCAGCGTGTGGCCATTGCCCGCACCATCCTGAAGGGCCCCCGCATCATCCTTCTGGACGAGGTAATGGCATTAACCCACCCCCAGCAGCATCCCCCTCCCACAGCTGCCCCCTGCCCATGTCCTTCTCTCGCAGGCCACCTCTGCGCTGGACACGGAGACTGAGAGAAACATCCAGGCTTCCCTGGCCAAGGTCTGCGCCCAGCGCACCAGCATCGTTGTGGCACACAGGTAGGGATGGACAGGGCTGGTCCAGCTCCCACAACCCTCCTGCAAGGGTTGGCAAGAGAGGGGCACGCCCTACAGCCATTCTGCAGCATCCTCTGATGCAGTGTCCTTGGGGCAGTGTCAAGAGCTGGCTGCTATCTGCAGGGATTCTCCTTGCACCCAGCACACTCCTCACGCTGTGCAAACACCTTTTTGCATGCAGACTCTCCACCATTGTGGGTGCAGACCAGATCCTGGTGCTCAAGGATGGGCGCATTGCTGAACGTGGGAGGTGAGTGCAGGGGCTTGGTGCTGCCCATCCATGGGGTCCTCCAGGGCAGCCCACAGCCCCCTCTGCCCCCACAGGCACGAGGAGCTGCTGCAGAAGGGCGGCGTGTACGCCAGCATGTGGCTGCAGCAGCAGGTGGGGGACGAGGGCGAGAGCAAGGAGCAACACACTGAGAAGCCCCCCAGCAGCAAGAAGGGGCCATGAGTGCAGCCAGGGACTCCGATATGGCACTGACCAAGGGGTGGGCACCCATGATGCTGAGACCCCGCTGCTGGCTGCAGCTACCTGTGTGTGCTGGGAGATGCAGGGAGATGCCTGGACACTCCGTTTGTACCTGTTTGTTCTGCTGTGGTGTAGTTTCTTAAACCAGGTCCTTCCCAGCTCTGTGCCGTGTGCTCTCGGCAGGGGGTGCGCCTGTGGAATGGTCTTGGGGAGGGAGCTGTGGGCCTCTGGGACCCCAGCAGAGGGGCACGGCTCTGATTCACCATTCCTCAAAGGCACCACGTACCTTGGCCATGCCTTTATTTTCTCCCAAGCAGCACTTTGACACATCAGCACTCCCTCACCCCAACCCAAGTGCACCACCATCCCCTGGTGGGCACCGCCTGCAGATGCCCCTTTGGGCTCCTCCTGAGGAGATGACCCAACCTGCAGCTGCTGTGCTCAGCGTGTGCTCGGGTCACCCTGCAGCTCCCACCTTTCCAGGAGCATGCTGCACCACCTGCATGCAGGATGAGATGTTGGTGTGCACTCTGTGGCTTGCTTGGAGCCCTGGGGAGATCAGGTGACTCTTGGTGGCACTCAGGCCAGGACCCCACAGTGTCCACATGCGGTGCCACGGCTGCTCCTTGTGCCACGAGCAGGATGCCATGTCTACTGGCACAACCCCATGTGCCTAAGACATGCTGCAGTTGGATGGCTTTGAGCCGTGTCCCTGGCAGGGCAGAGAGCATGCAGTGAGCAAGGTAAGGTGACATCTTCCTCAGCCTTGCATGGTCCCTGGGAAGCAGAAATGTGGGCGGGCCCAGCCAGGCTCAGCCTGCTCACCTGCCGCTGCAGCTGCTGGTACTCAGCCTCACTTGCTGACAGCGCCTGCGCCAGTGCCAGGTCCTCCTCCTCCTGCGTGCTGCAGGAACAGCGGCGCACCGTGTGCCTGGCACCCCATGTGCCCACCCCCCTATGTCCCCGAGGCAGCAGAGGGCAGGGGCCTGCCTGCATGCCTGCGCTCCATTTAGCAGCACCGAGCAGCATGCCCATGAGCTGCTGGCTGCCACCTGCAGCTCTGGCTGTGCCCATCGGTGCCAAGCAATCAGGAAGCAACATGTCCCCCCTGCGCTGCCTGGCACTGTCCCCACCCAGCAATGGGCTCAGCCAAGGCTCTGGGCTCTTCCCTTTTTTCTAGCACCTTGCAGAGCAGGGCCACCATGTGCAGCCATCACCCCAGGCCTCCTGGGGTGGCCAGGTGTGCATGGGGGTGGCACCATGTGCCCCAGCTGTACCTGGGTGGCTGTGCTGAGCCACGTGCCGACTCTGCCAGGGACATCTCCAGTGCCCGCTGCAGCGCTTCCTCCTCACTCTGCAACAAAGCCCTTCGTCAGCAGCCATGGCTGCCCCTGCTCAGGCTGGGAGCTAAGGCAGCAAGAGGCAGCCCCCTTCCTTGTCCTCCTCCTCCATCCTCAGCTCAGCCCCTCTGGTGCTGACAGTCCCCAGGGCACAGGGTCCCCTGCCCCCCACACTCACCAGCCCGTTCTGCAGCATGGCAGCTGGTGGGGAGGTGCTGCGGGCTTGGGGCACGGCTGCTCCCACACCTCTGCAGACAATAGGAGAGAAGCTGCGTGATGCCAGAGCTGTTGCCCATCAGGTATGAGCAGCAGGGCTGGGACCTACCTGGCAGGGGGAGGGCAGGGGGGACCGCCTGCATGCTGGGCGGCGCTGCTTGATGTGTTGCAGGCTTGTGGGGGGGACGTCTGGGCCCTGGCAAGCGCAGCGTGCCTGGGGAAGAGAGTGTGTGCTGGGGGTGAGCGGGTGGCACTCCATGCACGGGGCCAGGGGCAGTGGGAGGTCCATTCCGATGCTCACCCCGCTTTAGAGAGCGGCCTCCCCGCCCCAGTGCAGTCGTGGTCCAGCGGGTGCCGATGCTTCAGGCAGTAGTTCTTGTGGCACTGCTCGCAGATCACCTTCATCATCTCCTTCTGCTTGCAGCCGGGCTTCAAGCACTTGTTGGTGAAGATCTACGAGCGGCGGTGGCACTGAGCGCCGACCCGCGGGGCACCACCCGGCGCCATCCCCCGGCAGAGCCTTCCCCAGCCCCCTCCCCACAGCTCGGATCTCCCGGCCGCGGGTCCCGAGGTCCCCACCTTGCGCTGGCGCTGCGCGGGGTCCGACCTGCAGTCGCGGTCGATGTGCTCTCCCACCACCACGTCGGGCATCTCGCCCCGCCGCACGGGCACCGGCGTGTTGCACAGCGGGCACACGGGCACCTGCACGTCCTGCGGGGACGGGAGAGCGGCGGGAGCGCCGGGCTTCGGGATGCGGGGCTTCGGGATGCGGGGCTTCGGGGGGCAGCTCACCTTCTTGTAGGCGGAGGTGCACTCGTGCTGGGCGTACGCGACGTGGTCGGTGCAGAAGATCCGCTCGCAGGCGTCGCACTTGAGGGGCAGGAAATCTGCGGGACGCGGGGTCGGCGCTCAGCCCCTCACCGCCCGCACGGCCCTCACCCCGCCGCGCCCCGGTCGGCGCTCGCGGCCGCGGCTCCGCCCCGCGCTACAGCCGAGCCCCGCGGATCCCGGCCCTCACCCAGGCGCTGGCAGGCGGCCCACGAGCAGTGAGCCCCCAGGTCCGGGAACTCCATGGCGGCCCCTCTCCCGGCCGCCCGCGCCGCGCCCGTTTCCGTCCCGGCGTCACGCGGGGCGGGGACGCGGCCGGCACCACCCCCGCGGCGGTCACGGGGCGGCCCCGCGGAGCCGACGGCGCCCGGAGCGACGACGCCTCTTCTCCGCCTTCTCTTCTCCGCCTCCCCGCCGGCAGCGCGCCGGTCCCCCCGCATTCCTCCCGTTCCGGATCCCCCATCCGTACCGCTCCGCCCGCTGAAGGCGAGTTGGCGGAGCCCCGCGCGGCCCAAACTCAGAGGCAGCCCCCCACAGTTCACGGCTGCGAACCCGGAGAGCCGGGCGTGGGGGACGCGATGTCCTGCCCGGGCCGTGCTGCGTGCTGGTCCCGCGACCACGTGCTAAGAGATGTGTCCCCCCCGCCCCGTCACCCTCCTTCCCCTGTCCCAGCAGTGAGGGACGGACCGCCGCCTCCCTCCCCAGCCGTCGAGCAGACCCGAAGTGCTGGCCCGCCGCCGTGTAACAGAGCTCCCAGCCCTCTTCGAGGTGCTTCGAAGTTTTCCGGTGCCCCGCCGCCATTCCCAAGGAATACGGGCAGAGCCGAGCGCTGCTCGGCCCCCTGGCAGCCTGCAGTTCGAGGGACGTGCGGCACGGCCGCGGCAGGAAGACACGCAGAACAGGGCCAGGAGTGAACTTCATTGATTGCAAAAACTCCACAGCCACTCAGTAGCACAACTCCAATCAGACAGGGAAAAACAGGTATCGCCCGACACCGTGTTCCAGCAGCCACGTGAAAGATGCCGAAGGGTTGCATAAAGGGGTTCTTTGTTTGTTGCTCAGGACCCATCTGCTCGTGTCCCCTTACTCCCTCCCTCCCTCCCCAAGAGCCCCAGCCTACCCCCTGCCCCCAGAGCTGTGTCTGACTGCGCTCCCCTCCCCACCCCGCCCCCAGACGAAACCGATGAAAGTTAAAATTATTTACACTTTTAGCCATTTAAAAACCCAATAAAATAAGATTGCATATGTCCTACTGGGGATTTGGGTATTAGCAGCAGCTACAGCTAGCTCAGTACTCGGCGTGCAAAACGAAAGACAAACAGAAGACAGACCAAAATACCGCACCATTACTAGGAAGCATTTGCAGGGGTTGGTGCTCCATTGTGGCGTAAGGCTTCCAGGAGCCGGCTCCTCCCCAGCGGCGGGGCAGGGCCGTCTCCCGCTCAGCCAGCAGAGGCCGGGCTCTAGAAGGATGGAAAGGATTTGTTATTCCAAACACAGCACATTAACACTGACGCGTTTCCATCCCAGTCAACACAGACATCTAAAACCCGCTGCGCGTTCGCCACGTGAATTCTCCTTCTTTCCAGTGACGACGGAGATTGAAGGGGTGCACGAAGAAGACCTAAGACATAGATGCCGCTGTCATCGCTGCCTCCTCATCTCCTTGCTTTGGCAGCTCGGCAAGCGCAGGAGAGGGGGAAGCTGGAGCCGGAGTGGCAGGAGACTCTTGCCCTTCCTGCTCCTCCCCAAGGCCCAGCTCTACATCCATTTGCTCCAGCTCCCTCTGATCCAGTAGCTCAAAGTCATCGGCTTCCTCCTCATCCTCTGGTGAAACTGCTGCCTCTGCCTCCACCACTTCGGTCCCTGACAGCTGTGCTTGGAAGCTCAGTTTCTCTTCGGGCTCGGTGGGGAGGAACTCAGAGAGGGAGGGTCCCTCGCTGGCCTCTGAGGACCGCAGCAGGGCGGAGAGGGTGTTCTGCACTGCTGTGGTAATGGCAGTGGTGACGATCTCCTCGCTCAGCGTGTCGATACAGATGCCCATGCCCGGTGCAGGGACAGTCTCTGGCTCCATGCTGCCTCCTGCCACCTGCCCACTCCCGTTGAAGTGCGTATTTACAAAATGGAGAGGAGACGCTAAACGAAGGATGGAGAGGTCAGAGTCCGCAGCCTCCTTCTCTGCTGAGTCCAGCTCATGGGCAGCATGGGCAAGCTCAGGACCCAGAGGCACACCAAATGCGTCTTCATCACTCTGTGGTCCCAGATCTCTGGAATGATATTCTTCCACGGAGGGAAACTCTGCCAGGTCTTTGGAAAATGACTCCTCCGGCTCACTGTGCAGGCTCTGCTGATCCAGGTCTGGAAGGCACCAGCATTAACATCAACATTAAGGCACGGGTTACCTTGCCTCGGCCCAGAGTGCTGACATCTCCCATCCACTTTCTCCCAGCTGACACACCATTGCTCCCTTCTAGGTCTTCTCCCAGTTTTGGGAGCACAGGCATTTGCAGTTATTCCCTTCTCCCAGTGGCACTACTCACCTAGTGTTCCCTTTCCTATTCTGCTCTATGCACTCTGTGCTCTGAGAAAACCAACCTTCCTTTGTTCTTACTGCTCACAGCACTCCCTCTCTGCCTGTTCTTCCCCAGACACTCAAGCAACCACATCAGAGCAATTATCTTTACACCAAGCTTGTCAGTTGTAGTGGAAATGCTAAGTCACGGCGTGGAACAGTGATTCCCCTGGTTGGAAGGCAGGGCCAACCCAGGGCAGCTCAGGTGCATGCAATGCATTGAGTGACTGGAAAGGGTGGAGCCAGGATCCACCTCTTCCCAGACCTCATTTAAGGGTGGGCAATGGAAGTGAGGGCTGGAGGCCTCTGCCTACCTGAGGCTTTCTAGAGGTAAGCAGGCTTTCTTTATCTGTGTGTCTGTGGATGGTGCACGGGGGCTTGTTCTCATTTCTTAAAGCCTAGGATTGTACCACGCCAATGTTACTGCTGTACTTTCCATCACATTATTGCATGACATGAGTCTGGCAGGGTGAGCTGTCTGAGCTGTTCCAACCAGCATCATACAGTGGTGTATGACCATACTATGCCATTATTTTTGTGGGTCTTCTCTACTCTTGTATCCTCTGCCATTTTGCAGGGATTCTGTGGATGGCCTTCCTTTCTGGAGTGATGAGGAAGCACTGTCTTATGGGACAGTTATCAGAAGCCTACCTCCAGTCCTGACCAACTCTGTACCACCCATAAAGCCAAGGCATACTGTGTTGCCACTTCTGCTTCCTTCTTTTAATGTTCTTCCCCCTGTAAATAGCTGAGTTCTCTCTGTGTTGTCCCACTTAGAAGAGCATTACTCTGGGCAGTAATTTAGTAGAGCAGTTACACTCCAGGTAAGGGAGGCAGCAAAATGTCGCATTATGTACCTTCAGAAACATCTGTCAGCTGTGGGGTGGTAGCCCTTGAGACAGAAAAGCCCCCGCTCTCCAGGATGGAAGCCTCTTCATCAGAGAGCTCAGAATCCGTGATTGACAGTGCCAGGGCAGTTTTCTTCACATCCACCTGCATAGGATGAAAGCAGAGCAACAAGTTTCTGTATGTCTGACTACCAGTGAAGCATCTCCACACAAACCAGTGTCCAGGCAAAAGTCTTTCTCTGGAGAGAGTGTGTAGGGGCATTATGAAAGCAGAAGGGATGTGACAAAGTGCTTACTGCACTGCCAGTGAAGGACAGTCACAACTCACTGGCTTTCCTGACTGCTGCAACTTTGCCTCCTCTCAGTGAAGAACCTGAAAGAGCCAGTACAAGGTGAGATCAGTCTGCAGGAGTCTCACAGGACTTTAATCCTTCTTTTGGGAACATCAAGGAGCAATTCATCCCTTTCCTCTTGCTATCACACAAGGCACTAAGAAGCCTTCTACATGTAACTGATAGGAAGTATCTGCATTGCTTTTAAGTTAAAGCTTCCCACTTCACCCCATGAGCCTAGCTCCATGCTCAGGGCTCCTTTAAAGGCAAACACTTGCACCATCTCTGTGGTGCATGCACAGAAGAGTCTCACCCTGTCTGACTGAGGGCAGGAGGTCAAGGTAAGAGACACTAGTACTACTCATCTTTCTTTCCTAGCTGTGAGCAGAATGGGATCTTCCTGCACATTGTACCAGCAAAGCTAAGGAGACTTTTGTGTCCTCTGAGCACACAGCATAAGCATCAAAGCAATTCTGCAGGTCAGCTGGTGGCTGGGGCTTGACTCTTCCCATCCTGCCTCACCAACTCTGAATTCTTAATAACCAGACTGGTTATTAAGCAGCCTTCAAAGAGATATTCATCAAACAGGTACACTTCCTGCCTGGGATTCTGTAGTGACTTGCTGGTGTACTGTTTACCACTATGGCTGTACTCATACCACCTGTGGTTCTCAAGATGCCACAGAGAGGAAGGACTGGCTCCTGTATAGGTCTGCTATGCTCTTACCACTGGGGAGAAGCCTGACAGCTCTGCCTCACTCTCACTCTCCGTCTCTGCTGTTGGCTCATCACCTGCTGCAGGTTCACTCTTCACTTGTCGCTCTATGAGTAAAAAAAAAAAAAAAAAAAAAAAAAGGTTTACTTGAGACTGAATGAACTTTATTCTTTTATGCAATACTCATCCAACACTTCTACCTTGAAAAACCACACAGGTTTACCAGAACATACAAGTTTTCAGAGACAACTACAACCAGTTGCTTTTGTTTGCTATATCAAGGAGAAGCCCAGCTTCTCTCTCCCAAACCCTCAGGTTTTAGTCTGTTTCTCCCTGCTCTGTCACAGCAACATACTGTTTTCACATACTCTTCCCTTGTGCTTCACCCTGGAGTCAGGAAGAAGGTAAGTGCTTACTCTTCTTCTCGTGCTTGTGGTGCAATGTCTCTGCCTTCATACTGTAGTCCAGTTTCATCAGAACAGGCTCCAATCGTGTGTACATCCTCTGGATCAGCTCATGGTAGACCACCAGTGGCCAGAGAAGAATGCTGAGCACTGCAATGAACATGGTGAAAGGAGTGTAAGAGGAAGAACAGGCACCATTGCTCTGTGTCAAGGGAAGTGCAGCTGAACTGAATGTGCTTTCCATTTGACAGCTTAAAGTCCTAACCCTTGGTTATTCTTACTCATTCCAAATTAGTCAGGTTTTCCTAACCAATGTCTGTCCATTTTCATGTTTTGATATAGATTTATGTTAAAACGAAACAGAAGCCCCCCGTTTCAGCTACTGTGTCCCAGCCCCAGCATGCAACAAAGGCCCTAAAATGAGGCATTCAGATAATAGAATATAAACCAAAAATAACTGAAACTTCTAGAAAGGTAACAGCACAGAGACATGCCAGCAGCAAAGCACCTGAACTACCTCTGGAGCCAGCAGGGACTCAATGCAGTTAGAAAGCCTTATTTGCTAAACATGTGCTTTCTTTAATAACTCTCTCAAATAGATTATAGGAACTGAAAAACTGCAGCTCTCTGCTTCTCTGAGACCTCACCAGCACAGCCGCAAGGATAAAAGAGGAAAGCAACGTTTTAGTGATGGCTCCCTCTCCTGACTTTGCAGTTGCACTGCACACACACACTTAAAGCAAGAATTCCCACACTTAAAGCAAGAACGCTGCTTGTATTGATTTATTATCTAGCAGATAACCCTGCAAAAAACAAAGCAAAACAAAAAAACACACACAAAAAAAAAATCACCAAAACCACACATGCTTCTACCAGTCTATCAACAGCACAGCTAGGTCGCGTTTCTGCGTATGTCATGAGAGCTGCTTATACTCACAAATGATGTAGGAGATCATTATGCCTGGAACATAGTGTCCAACTATAGCCAGAATCAGGCAGCCTGAACAGACACTCATGCAGAACTGAAGGAAGAGAGGAACAAACAGAAGTGACAAGAGGCAGAGATACATTTATGCAACCAGTGCAGGCAACCCAGTTAGAACAAAGAGAGGGATATTCCTACAAAGTTCAGTACACAAGCCCTCCCCTCCTGCCCTCTCCAAAAGCAGTATAAGTATTTATTTTCTTGCTCAGCTTTGCACTGAGGACATTGAGATGCTGATGGTCGCAACTCAAGACAGGTTGGTTGGGTTGAGCTGTAAGCATTAGAGGTTCAAGCACAGGAAGACCAAGGTAACTGAAGACCCCATTCACAAAAATGAATCAAAACTTCAGTGGATGGTTTTTTTGAACAAAATGATGTTCCTTAAGGATGGGATACTGCACACTGCCATTTTTGAGTACATCTTCTCTGAAAAGTTCAGCATTTTAAGAAAAGCTCGTACTGTCCTGACAGAGACTGAAAGCTGCTTGAGTCACTAGATGATGTGCCACTGCTCTGCAATAAACCGACTGGTAACAGCAGTAGAACCCACGCTCCCACTAGGCCAGGAGATTCCTCCTCTGGAGAAAGTGAAAGGACAACGGTGTAGCCCTGATGGTTTGTCCTGAATTTTCCTGGGGATGAGGGAAGGTGAGAACAAGCACCCTGCAAACCAGGGTGTGGGTTAAGAAACTGACTACATCCAGCAATGAAGAGCTTTGTTTGTAACACAGGGGCCCTACAAAAGCTAGAGTCTTCTAAGGGTTTTGTTTCCAGTGGTTCTAGTCCCCTACAGTCTACTGCTGGGACAGTGTTTTAACAGAAGAATAATCAGCAGTGACAAAAACCCACTCCTTTTGGCATGCTGGACCCAGCAAGCCTGATGTGACCTTAGCAGCCAGTCTGTCCTATCTTTGTGGTGCTGAGGTAACTCCTGCCTACAAACCTTTCCTAAACAATGTCACAGCCATTAGAACATAGCTTTTGACATACACTCAGGAACACCGCTGTGTTTAGACTTAGCTAGCTACAAACTGCAAGATAGATAGAATCACCTTAAAGGGTTGAACAGAGCCTGTGAATGGGGCAGAGCCTATAGGCTCTCTTTTTCACTCTCACTACCAATCTAAGAGCTTCCTTTGTACACTAAGCAATAAAACTAAGTACAGCTAGTTATTCACAGAGAACAGTAAGTTCAGGTCCTGTTTACAAACTCTAGAAGCCAATCACTCATGAACTAAGCTTCCTGGGGCAGAGTCTGAAAGGAAGGAACAGCAAGTGTTAAGCAGGAACAGCAATTGTAAAAACATTGATTTGACATTCCTCCATCTCCTAGGGCCATTAGCAATGGAAAGAAAAGCCCCTGCAGGGAAGAGTAGGTATCTCCAGCTTACCTTGGCAGGATTTTGCCTCTTGTACTGTAGCAGTTCCTGCAGGTACAGCCTGAAGGTGACCCAGCTCTCTGCCAGACAGTGGCACAGCTCAGGGACACTGAGCAGGTGAGGCTGTGCCCCTGAAGTCACCCCCTCACTAGAGACAGACAAGAGTGAGAAGACAACCTTTGAACACAGTCTGCTTGGTTTCGGGGTACAGCTGCACGGGGACGTGTAGGTCCCTACCAAAGGCTTGACAATTCTGACTGCATCTGCAATCAAGCTCCGGAAGACACTTGATTTGTAGACATTTTTTTCTTATAAGCAGGAAGAGAGCCAACAGACAGCTGAGCCAAGCAGCAGCAGCAAATACATGTCACAGCATTCCCATGCCACAGGCCCAAGATGCAAAGCAGTTTGCCCAAAGCCACGCAGACAGAAGTGCTGGAGGTGGAGCCAGTTAGGTGGCCCTCTCTGGCAACAAGTCCCAGGTCAGCAGAGCGCAGTGCTCAGACCTATAACCACAGCTGAGCATGGAATGCCAGCCACGCTGCCATAGGCAGCACATATGGCTTGCAGAAGTCGGTCTCAGTGATTTCTTGGTCTCTTATTCTTAAAACAGTTCAGGACGTGTCCAGGGAAGAAACCTGAGAGTTCCTAACATCAGAAGCACCTGAGCTTTATTGCTGCTCCAAGAACATTAACTTTCCCCAGTCTCTAACTGTGGCTCCCAAGCTGATAAACAGCTGTCAGTGCACAAGAAACTGCTACCAAGGTTTCACAGAAGGAGCCATGCAGTCTACTGACAACAACAAAGAGGGCAGGCGAAATCAGCACACTAAATGAAGGCATCCCCACTCCCCTCTTCCACCAAGGAGCATGTTACTGAGCTTACCTGTCCCCTCCTGGCTCCTCTGATGGCTGAGCTGTAGAACAGAGAACAGAGAACAATCAGCCAAGTGAAAAATAAAACTTGACATTTTTGCCACTCAAATAGAGCACATCTGGAAACGTATCATCTTCAGCTCGGGATGCACCCCGGGGACTTATCTGTGCTCTCAAGCAAGCAGGAATCACTGGCTTGGAGTTTGTATTGTGCAAGCTCCAGTGAAGGCTGAAGTCCCATGTGCCTGGGCAGTACCATCCCCACGGGTCGTGGAAGCAGCCCAAAGACAATCACAACTGCCCAGCCCTTGTCACTCACCCAAGACTGCTAGCACAGTCCCTGAGCTGGGCAAAGCTTCAGCTGCTCCCTTGGAACTCAACATAGTACTAGCAGGTCTGAGCTGCATCTCCATGAGACCAGACCACAGCTCCTGGCAGGATGCTGTGTACAAATGCCAGAGATCTCGCTGCTGTCTCTGCCCTTTCCCATGGAATTAAGTACGAAATAGCAGTCTCATGCATAATTATCTAATTTTAGGGCTCTTTCATGCCTCCTGACAGCCCTTTGTGCCAGCAAAGCACATATATAACTACACTGCTAAGCCTGGATAAAAACAAGGCATAGCTTCTGCCATTCCTCTCTGCACCCAACCCAATGACAATCGAACAGGGACTCCACACAGTTTTGAAGGCAGGAGCTGTGCTTCAGTGGCAGAGGTCACAGAGGTCAATGCTCTAGCCAACAACAAACTTTATTCAGGCTGTCCAAGAGGTTCTGAAGATTGGTGAGACACTGTCTCGCACACCACGTGTCACCCCAAAAGCAGGACTGAAATAATGGAACAGAGTTTATGTTCAGTGTCAAGTCACTTGCTAGAAATGCGCTTAAATGAACAAAAAGGGTTTTGAAGCCTCTCCGGAGTCATCAGCCAGGTGCAAGGCCCAAGAGTGGCAGTGACTTCCCCACAGAAAGCAGCCTTGTCACCATTCTCCTAAGGCAGGGAACGCTGGGCCAAGTATGTCAGACTCCTCCTACCACCGCAGGCACCACAGCAGTGCAGTGGAGCGGGAGGCCATCCGCAGAGGGGAGGAGGCAGTTCTTTGAGAGCATGACCCAGATTTCCAGTAATCGGGCCTGACAAGAGGAGTCAACTGCTCTCAGCCTGGGCTGCCCACAGCCGATTGGTGTGGCTGCTGGGGCAGCAGGAACTCAGGCCGACCGCCTCAGCGTGAGAAAGAAGTGTTATGGACGCAGTTGTACCCCTGGGGGACAGCTGCTTCTCTTTCACAACTGCTGCTGTTGTGTTTTGTTATTGTGTGCAGACATCTAAAGCTGCTTAATCACAGATTGCAGAAATCCAGCTGTCTCTCAAAGCATCATCTTTTATCTGCAATGAAGCACCAAAAAAAATGTATGTGGCATCAGCCCCTCTGTGATTGCTGGCTGTACCAGCTACCAAACGAGGCACTGGGACGATTGCCACATTCTTTGGACAGATGCATCAGCAACACAGTGAGCAGGGTGGCACGGGAGCTCCTGTCCTCTCAGATCAGCTGTCTATGTCCGAGCCACCAAGAACACGCCAGCAGAGGGAGTGAAACAGCTCTCCTCAGCTGCTTCTGAAGGCTTCAGAGACTTTTGGGAGCTGCAGAACACTTCAGCAGGCTGCAGTGTGTCCACGTGACTTAAGCTCTCTGGCAAAACAAGGGCTGTCTTTAAACCAACAGCAGCTTGCTTCCTGTGGTAGTGCAGTCTGCCTGCTGTCCATCCCAATGCACTGGAGCCTTACACCAGCTGGAGGAACACTGCAACCACACTAAATCCAGAGAGCATTGCTGACAGGACATGCTGGCTTAGGTAAGGCTTAACTCTAACCTGTGCTGCAATACTGCCTAGCCCGAGTACAATTAAGCCAGCAAGAACACCCAGCTGGCCTCACATCATTAAGAATGAGCTGAAATCTTGCTGCCAGCATTACACACCCGACGGCGGATTAATACAAAATGTTTGACATACAGCAGACTCTTCTGAGAGAGCAGGCAGCCACACAAGAGTTTAGGTTACATGCTGGTACTGACAAATTATCGCTGATGGATTCCTTGGCTCTTACAGGTTTTCAACACTTCCCCAAGAGGCATTCTTCATCTGTGTATAAACTTCAGCTGGAAAGTAGGGGCCCTTTTTAAGGAATACCAGCATTCAATTGCAACCATCCCAGAATGTGTTTAAAATCCATTTGGATGTGGTGCTCAGGGACATGATGTAGCAGTGGGTTGTTAGAGTTAGGGTAGTATGGTTAGGCTGTGGTTGGACTTGATGATCTTGAAGGTCTTTTCCAACCTGAGCAACTCTGTAATTCTATGACTCTAATGCAGCTGTTGCTAGAGGAGTTCTACACTAAACTGTGACCAAAACACACTGCTAAACAACAATGCCACTAAAAGACATTGCTACTCAACAGCTATTTAAGGAAAAAAACGAGGTGCTTCCCAAGTCCTTACACAACATTTAAATGGAATCCACACAGTGGCAGTTACATACAAAGAAAATACCTGCACTCATGATAAAAATATGCTGTACATTCTGACAGGGCCTGAACCAGTGATTGAGCACCTGGTGGGAAGGCAGGGCCAACCCAGGGAGCCCAGGTGCATGCAATGCACTGAGTGACCAGAAGGGGTGGAGCCAGGATCCACCCCTTCCCAGACTTCATTTAAGGGTTGGCAGGGGGGAGTGAGGGGGTCTTACTGGAGATCCCTACCAACTGGAGGACTTGTAGAGGTAAGCAGTTTTTCTTTCTCTGTGTCCATGGCTGCTGTTGTGCTGGGGCTTGTTCTCATTTGCTGCAGCCTAGGATTGTGCTACTCTGCTATTATTTATGTTCTTTCCATCGCATTATAGCATTACAAGACCTAAAAAGGTTGTGCATCTCTGTGCTATTAGTGCGTCCCTGATCACAGTGTGTGAGTAACTGCAAAATACACGCTGAGGCTTTAGCATTCCTTCAGAAATGATGCTATAAGCAGTCACCTCAGACAGAGAGAACTGCCACAAGCTGAGGTTTGTGTATGTATTTGCTGATTTGTAAAGGTGTGGTACTGACCTACTTCCAAAAGCTCCTAGAAAGGCTTACAGCACTGAGGAGGAAAGCCACAAAGCTACAGCTCTGCTCCAGCAGGAAGCGAGAGCCACACAAGAATCCTAAGCATTCAGCAGTGTGAAGTCAACAGGAGGCCCCTAAAGAACACAGAGCACTGCTTCTTCCTTGTAGAGGCTGAGGAAATGTGGTCCAGTGGACTATGTCAAAATCAGAGCTGTGACCTAACCAGGAATACCAGAGAGGTGGCACTGTTCCTGATTTTCAGTAGCTGGGAAGCATTAGAGGAGTGGAATGCAGGGAGGAACAGTGCTGAGGAAGAGCTCAGTGGGATGAGATCTGACTCTGTACAGAATGGATGACACAGGGTTATCTAAACTCCTGGGCTGTGAGTGGTTTTTCTTTCCCATGCCTTGCTATTCTGTATTACTCAAATTGATTTCAGTATGGATTTCCCACTTCCTCTGCAACAGCACAACTTTTACAAGCCTGGTACTTTCTAAATAGATTCCACCTTCCCTGTCCCCCCACCTGCCTCAATAACACCATTCTGCATTGGACACCAAGCCTTGGTGTTTCTGGACATGTTTCAAGTGAGATGTTTTGGGTTGGTTTTAAACTATTCCCTAAAAAAAAAAACCCAATGTAAATAAGCAGGAAATTAAATTGGCCAGTCCAGTTTGGCTGCCTAGCTACCTGAACCACCCAAAGCAAACAGTTTTGGGACTACAGCTAAAACATATCTAATCTTATCAGGACTTCTGTGAAAGCACCCTTTAAGCCAGTACCCTTACAGGTCAAATAAAGGGCACCCTACAAACACACATATATATATAAAGGCTTTCATTGAGAAACCCTCCTTAGAGCAGGAGGGCCCCAAGCTCCCTTTGAACTGCAGCAGTGAATGCAGAAGGCAGATTTGGGTGCAATCATCTAAAATTGAATTCTGGTGAAGAAGCCGCTCAAAGCAGATAGCAGCCTTCCATCCTGTCATGGTTATAAGACTGCTCTCCCTGTTGCTTTTCTGTCTGATGTTAACAAAGACCCCTCAATAAATGGGTAGCTCAGCCAAGTGATGGAGGTTGCTGATTAGCTGCAGCCCAGCTGCTGCTCTGGACACACTATGTGAACTGTCCCTGAAGCCACAGCTTCCCACCTTCTACCAGCTGCACAGAGAGGTGGCTTTTGTCTGCTCTGCCTCTTCTAGGGTGTAAGCCTATGCTAGGTATAACTGAAATCAATTCAAACTCCCGTTTCTTCCTGCCATCTCAGATCTGAAATGATTCTTCTCAGTAAGACCTGAAGGAAAGAAATGATGCAGCATAAACACTGCATCATCCCTCTCCCAAGCTTCCCTGCTGAGCTGGCTTGGACACCCTTAGTCACTCTCCCCATGAACTCCTCACAGCATCCCTCAGCACCGGGAGCAACTGTGTCAGTCCTCGAGGATGCTGCTTGCTGCAAAGGCTTGCTCGGGGTACTTCCTGGTACCCGGACACAAGCAGGCAGAAGGCAGCAGTGCAAAAGCCTGCAGTTACAGTTGGAACAGGGCTGACACAACCTCTGGTAAAGCCGAGCTGTGGCTGCTGGAATTGTGCCAGTAGGTCCAGCACCACCCATCACGTACCTGGGAAGTCAAACAGGAACCTGGGCTTCCATCTCTCCAGCAAGAGGATGCCAAGGAGAGACATGCTGAGGAGAAAGAGGGGTCTCAGGGAAGTGGAGGAAAACAACCTAGAAATCAGACGAGAAATCGTTAGCTGGGGGCCGAGGCGCTGAGCTACCGCTCCGGTGAGAGGAGGTGGCCGAGCACAGGGCAGCGCAGACGCATCCGACCGCTACGGGACAACGCGGCACGCTGCGGGCGCCCGCCCCGGGCACGCTGTCAAATGGCGCCGGCGCCCGCGGGCGGACAGCTGCCCGCCACCGCCCCGAGCTCCTCCTCCGGTTGTAAAGCGGGGCCGGCGCTCCGTGCGCCAGCGCGAGTCCCCGACATCCCGCAGGTGGAGAACTGAAATACCGGCCGCGCTTCCCCGCGGCTCAGAGCGGTCAGGCCGTGAAACGGCGCCGGGGAAACGCGCTCCCCGCTCCCTCTCCGCTACGGAGGGCCGCGCGCCGACCGGCTCCCGGGGCCGCGCCTCGGCGGCGGGCCCGCGACCGGCCCGGCCTTCGTCCCCCGTCACGGGACGGCAGCTCCGCACGTCGCTCCCCTCCTCCCCCCGCCGCGGCCCCCTCGCTCACCAGAGCGCCCCGCCGAGCGCGGCGGCGGTCACCAGGCTGTGCAGCGGCCTCTCCCACACCAGCAGCCGCTGCGCCGCCGCCAGCGCCGCCTCCCAGCCCCGCAGCCGCTGCCGCAGCGCCGACGCCAACCGCTCCGCCGCCGCGGCCGCCGCTTCCTCCTCCTCCTCCTCGGCCGCCGCCGCCGCCGCCTCCTCGGCGCGGGCGGTCGCGGCCATGGCTGCGCGCGGGCGGGGCGGGGCGGGAGGGGGCGCTGTCGCCGGCGCCGGTAGCGTTAGCGGCGCTGCGGCGGGCCCGGCCGGGCGGCACCGCCTGACGGGGACCGGCGGCCGCTGGCGCCGTGCGCGTGCGCGGCCCGGCCCTCGGCGGAGACGGGAAGGCCGCGCGTGCGCGGTGAGCCCGGAGGCGGCGACCCCCCGCGCGCACGCGCGGCCGCCGTGCCGGAAGCGGAAGAAGGCGGCGCGCGGAGCGGGGCGCGGCTCTTCCTCTCGCGACCCCTGCCGAGCCTCGGCCTCGCGGCCCTCGCTTCGCCGGCCCCTCGTCCGCGCTCTCGGGGCAGCCGCTCGGCATGGACCTGCGCGGGTTCCTGCTGGACGAGGAGGGCGCCTTTTCCCTCGGCGGCTTCCAGGAGTTCACGGTGAGGCCCCGCCGCGGCGCCCCGGCTCCGATCCCCGCCGCTCCCGGGGCGTTTCCCGGTCCCCCCCGGCCCCCGGAGCGCCCTCGGCCGCTCTCCTGGCGCCCGTGAGCCGGCCGGGGCGCACCCCGCCGCCTGCGGGCCCGGCGTTGTCACCGTCGGCGCTTTTCTGAACTCCTTCCCCTCTGCTCGCAGTTCCTACCCCGGCACCAGCAGCTGAGCGAGCGGGTGCGGAAGCGGCTCTACTATGGCTGGGACAAGGAGTGCACCCTGGATAACCTCTCCAGCCCCGTGGCGGGTGAGTGACCGGCGTGCCCAGCCGGCACTGCTGAGTCAGGGCGGCTGGAAGTGGCCCAAGGGCCGGTAGCAGCACGGCAGCTGCTTCCCCCAGCGCCAAATCCCTCCCTGCGTGGCCTCCTGTCTGTGTGCTGTGCCGCGGGCTGGCTGCCAGGGCCTCGCATCTCTGCTCTGTGTTTTATTGCTCCGTCTGGCCTGCTGTTGTGTTTTTGGCACCTCGCTGCTGCGCGGAGTCCTTTGGGTCGCTTGTAAATTGCAGTGGGAGCTGTATCCTTTCCCCTTACAGGAGGCGTCTTGGACAATTTCTTGTGCTCACTTAGCATAGTTGTGAACACTGAGGGGATAAATGCTTTCTTTTTGTGTGTTTTTTCCTATTGGTTCAGCGGTGCTTGGGGGAGCAGATGGGTGCTGCTGGGTTGAGGTGCAGGTGATGAGGAAGGGGAGCTGTCAAGGGCTAGTAGTAGTTGGTTAGTGTGCCTTCATAACACAGCTGTGTTGTTGTTTCTATTAGCTATATGCTCATGTCGTTTGCAGGAGCAATGGAGTGGGTGGGGAGGTGTGCCTGTGTTCTGTGCTTTGATGGTCTTGAGGGAAGCAGTCTGAAGTCCCGCAGAGGCTATGTGAAATTCATAGCTGCTCACCTAACCTCTGTGATCTTTGTTGGAAGCTGTCTGTCCTGGCTGCTCACAGGGAGCTGGCAGTGAGCTCCCGTTGGAGCCTGTTGGCTGTTATGGGCTTCAGTTTTGATAATTGGTACCTACGAAGCCAGGCAGGAAATGAGATGTACCTAAACTATGCTCCTGACTGAAGTGAGCTCTGATGCAGTTAGGACTTGGTGACCAGAGGCAGCTGGGTGTGTGTGTGGTTACACCATAGTGCTACTTCCATGCTCTGCTCATCCCTGTACACTCAAATGAACACGCTGTCCATCATCATCCCAGGTGTACTGGAGCTGACGTGGGGAGGAAGCTGGGTCGGCACTCATCCGCTCTCGAGGAGTAGGGCATTGTTTGGAAGGGAGCACAGAACGGGGTATATCTGGTGTCAACATCAGACCCCCAAAACCTCATAAAAAACAATCAGGAGGGGCTGTCTGGGGTCCTGTGGGGTGAGGGAGGGTGTTAGCCTCTCTGTGCAGCTGGCTGCAGGTAACTCCCCATGACGCAGCGTGCTAATCTGGATCTGGCACTGCTGCTGTGCGTTGGATACATACATACTCTTCCTGCTTTGGTCTGGTGCTCTTCTGCGTGCTTGTTTGTATGCCTCAGCCCTGATGTCTGAAAAGCCTGTCCTAGTTTGAATGAAATGAGGGGCTGTGAGCAAACACTGAGACTCAGTGATCTTGTAGGTAAAAAGGTGGGGATGTGCCACATAGGACTTACCCTTTTTTTGTTATTTTTCTGTCCTAGATATTGCTGTGGAGCTGCTGCAGAAAGTGGCTCCCAGCCCTATCCGCAGACTCCAGAAGAAATACGTGTCTCATGTGTCTCGGTAAGAAACAAAACCTGTCCTTCATGTCCCACATCAAAACTGAGAGCTCTGGTCTCACCTGTGACTCTCTTCTGTCACCCGGGCTGGCACTGACATTGTGATTAGTCATTGATTAGTGTCAAAAAGGAACTGGGGGCAAGCAGCAAGGCCAATCAGGCATGATGTCAGGTTGGTCCTGCTCTGTGGATGCAGAGATACTCTTATTAATGGGACTTTACTGGCTTGGGATCAGCAGCTGAGCAGTGTTCATTGTGAGCCAGCTCTGAACCTTGGCTGAAGCCTTTATAGCATGCTTGACTACAGGCAGAGGTGCTCTTTGGAGAACCGGCTGTGCCCAGAGAAAGAGCAGGCAAGGCTGGATTGTGCTGCAGTCTAGCGCTTAACTGTTTGCTGAGCCTCCTGCACTTAACTACAAGGGGAGAGAGCAGTAAGCTGTGCTATGATGACATGCACATAACCTTTGGGATGGCTCCTGTGTCGTTCTCACAGGGAAGCTTGTATCTCACCCTGCTCCATGATGCTGGCGCTAGTTTATATTGAGAGACTCCGGCACCGGAACCCTGAATACCTCCAGCAAATCTCATCTTCAGACCTCTTCTTGATCTCCATGGTGAGCATTGTGTGCTAGAAGGTTACTGAGTTGGAGGTTTGTCTGGAGGGGGCTGAAATTCTGTCCTTTATGCTATTTTTAGATGGTTGCAAGTAAGTACCTGTATGACGAGGGTGAGGAGGAAGAGGTATTCAATGATGAGTGGGGAGCAGCAGGGAAAGTGGATGTCCAGACCATGAACACGCTAGAGATGAACTTCCTGAGTGCCATTGTAAGTGAAGCCTGGATTTCTGCTTTCTCCTTCATGTACCCCCATGAGGGAATAAAGAAGGATGTGTACAGGTGCTGGTTTGGTCTGGACTGTGTTGACTTGTCACTGCTGTCCCTGCAGGACTGGAGCCTCTACACAGACCCCCGGGAGCTGTTTGAAGTGCTGAGCTGGCTGGAAGGACGGTAAGTGTGTATGGGGAGGCCTTTTCATTCCTCCTGCAACCTTGTCTCTCCCACTGCTTGGAGCTATCTCTGCTGCATTGAAATAAGAGCTTGGGTGCCCATGGGCCCTTCTTTAGGCTCTGCAGCTCCCTTCCACAGCCATGGTGCCTTGAGTGGGGTTTTCTGTAGAAGTGAGGAAGGTCCATGCCACAGCCACCCTTCTTGGTGTGTTTTTTTTTTTTTTTTTTTTTTTTTTTTTTTTTTTTTTTTTTGCAGTGTGGCAGAGAAGCAGGGCACGTGGCGCGGCTGGTTCACCTACACGGATCTGTGTGTCCTCATGGAGCAGTCCATGTGGCAGCAAGCACTGGGCCAGTTCTACCAGCAAGTAGTGAAGGTATGGGCATGGGAGAGCAGCTGCTTGCAAGAACGGAGAGCCCAGCAGGCCATGAGTTTAGAGTAGGGCTTTCTTTTCTGCTGTGAACTTCTGCTAGACTTATTCTCTGCTGAAAAGGGAAACTCTCAGAAGCTAAACCGTGCGGATTTGCAGCTGTCCTGCTTGAGATACTGCAGCCTAGTGTTGAGCTAATCTGTGTGCTGTGTTGAACCACTGTTCCACAGGTGCATGGACACAAGGGCATGCTGGTGGCATGGAAGGAGGTGGGTGCTAGCTGGGCATTTAAACAGGAACTGTTAGGTTTTAGCCAAGGCATTCAGTCCCTGCTTTGCATGGACTGTTTGCTACTTGATGTTAGGAGCATGGCTGCTTGCTCCCTGGCCTTCAGCTCTGTGCTGCTGGAGCCCTTTGCCATCGTGGCTCTTGGGTTGATGTGTTGGGGAGAGTGTGGGATGTGGTCAGCTACAGGGAGTGTACCAGTAGTCTGAGCTAACTGTCAGCTTCTCTGCAGCTGGCCTGCCTCCTGGGTGTGGTGTACCTGACTGGCTTTGCAGCTGTCTTCACCTCCATCGCCGTTGTACACCGGGCTGTGTGCATGAGGAGCACCAGCAGTACAGCCATTCGTCCTGCACTAATCCCTGTGGAGGGTGGCTGCCAGCTGGGTGCTCAGCCAGCCCTGGTTCCTGAGCAGCCCCAGCCCAAACTGCCTGATGTCTCCTCACCCAGCAGCACTCATTGCTTAGGGGAGAACGAGACGGCTGAGGAGCTACGTCGTGGGGGTGTCACAGCGACTGCACTCTACCTGTGGGGCAGTGTGATGACAGCTCTGACCTACGTGAAGGCACCTGACATAATCCTGCACAAGAGCCCTCCACAAGTTCCCCTTCGGAAAGTACCCACCGCCTGTGAGAGATTGAACCGAACTGCTTCTGCCACAGCCCCCAACCAGCCTGGCCCCTTTGGACTTGCTGTGCTTCTGGCCCCTCCGACGCTCCACTGCCATGCCTGCTCAGCTGCTGCCAGGTCCACGTGGGATGCCACCCCCAACCACAAGGACTGGCTAGACCCCCTGGGGCTGAGGCAGTGCTTCTTGCACACAGCCCTGGATCTTGGCAGAATCAAGAACTTTATTTTTCCCAGCTAGGAGCAGAGGACAGCGCCTTTCCCCTTCCCTCCTAGTGTGGCACAACTCACTTCCTTGCACTTCTGGGACCTCTGATCCCTGGGACAGCGCAGGGCTTATGACCTTGCATTATTTCCAAACCAGCATTTGTGTCCCCCACCCACTCGGGGCAGGGGTGTTCTTTACTTTGGGTGCTGTAAAGCATTGGGGCTGCAGGGACAGGATAGGGCAAGTTTGGCTAGCTGGAGAGTAGAAGTGGGATGTTGTTTGGTTGGGATACTAGGCTAAAGGGGAGTGTTTTACCACTTCCAGCAGCAGATAAGTGTCCTTTGGTGTTGATGGGCAGAGGTGGTATGTGGCATGTAGTATGCTGGGGCAGTGTTTGCTGGGGTTGGGGCAGTGACCCCAGTGAGAGTGCAGAGTGCTTTTGTAGGAGATGGGGTGCCTGGGAGAGGAGGTAGAAGAAGTGGGGAATGAGCAGCCTGACATGGCTGGCCTTTGCAGCTATTCCCAGTGGAATACCAGACCACTTCTCAGGAAGTACTACAGTCGCACCAAGAAGGGACCCCTATGTGGCTGTGTTCCAGGGAAAGGATGTACCCTACTGGATTTGTAGGTGAAGTGGTGAGTGTTTAGCTTCCTTATCCTGCCTGACTTGGGCACCTGGGAAGTAGGCTATTCTTGAACCCCAGCTTGAATCCCACTGCCTGCAGTTGTGAGGAGCGGTGCCTGACTGCTCCATGGGGTGGGGAGATGGCACCTTGTCTTGCTGACCAGCTCTACCCATTGTGCCCCTTCTTTTTACTGTGGATTTTACACCTGTTTTTTCACTCTTTTGTAGATGCAACTCTTCCAATAAAAGTAGTTCTTGCTGTGCCCCTGCTTTTGTCTGCTGAGCCACTCCATGCTGACAGCAAGCATACCCACATGCAGCTGTATTGATGTGTGTTTGCAGTTACACCAGGCAGAGCTTGCTCTCTGATTCAGGGTGTAAGGCAGATTCTAGGTGCCAGCAACGAGCCCAGGAGCACTAATCCCTGTCCTGTTGGGCTTGGGAAGGACCAGGCTCTCTGGTGGTGGGGGACAGAAATGACCTTGGGGCTGGTGCCTGGGGAAGGTGGGGCAGTGACAGTGGAGGTTCCCCATACATGGGAATGCAGGGAATGTGTGACCTCCCCTGTTCTTTGCTCCCTGTAGGCTGTTCAGTTAATGAGTGAGCTCTGACAGGAAGGGCTTTACGCAGTCACAGTTGTGGTCACTGCCCTGTGAAAAAACACAGGCATTTCCTGCCCGTGGTGCCTTGGGAAGCTTCCCACTCAGAGAAGCAGCTCTCATCCCTGCCATCCTTGTCCAGGTTGCAGGATTTAGCATCAATACTCCTACCAGCATTGGGTATGTGGTAGTCCTATGTCAGAGACATCCGTGGCATGGACACATTGCCTATGGATGGGAATGTCAGGACCTGGGGGCACCTGTGCAAGTGTTAATGGGGCCCTCATTCTGACCATTGACATCAGAGTATGGGTGTGTTGGCTGAGGATCAGCAGCTGCAAGGAATGCAGATGATGAACTTTCTCCCTGCCAGCAAATGTCAAATCCCTAAACATTTAACTCAGTTAATGTCTATTTGCCAGCTAGCAAACACTGTGAGCAGCAGAGCATAGATTTGAGCTCAGTTTCTTTTCTTCCTCGAGTAATGCATGCGTAGTGAGATAGGATTGCTTGTTTCCATTGCATGTCTTTTCATTTGCATTTCAACCTCACAATATTATGTATCAGTTTTACTATCCTCATTTGAAATGAGGATAGTTGGGGTTCTTAAGAGAACTCTTCCTGCTGTTAATTATCTTAGCTGGATTTTGCCTAGATTCTCACAAAATATTCTTCTCTTGTCTACGTTCTTCCATCTACTCTCTCATGTTGGTCTCGTTTGCACACTCATGTCACAAATTACAGGAACACATCTTTGTAAGCACAACCTTTGGGTGGCTTGTTGCAGAGAAAAGGATGCTGTGGGACTAACTCATTGATTTAGAGTGTTCAGTTTGTCTCATTAAAAAGCATTTGGCCCCCACTGGTCCTAAATAAATGGTTAATTTTTGTAATGGAATTTTATAGGAGGTTTCTTTGGCAGATGTTTTTATTTGTGTGTGTTCTTATTTTCTGGGTGTAGCAGAAATGCTGAGCCACTGCTTGAAGCAGTGATTGAGCACCTGCTCAACCCAGGGGAGCTCAGTTGCATGCAATGCAGCTGAGTGACCAAAAGGGCTGGAGCTAGGATCCACCCCTTTCCAGACATCATTTAAGGGTTGGCAGTAGAGGTCAGGATTTCTCTCTGGAGTTCCTTGTGTAGCTGAGGTCTTCTGAGGATGAGTGAGTAGGTTCTTTTCTTTGTTTCTGTGGTTGTCGTGTTTGGGTAAATCCTTGCATGTTGTAGCTTGGTGCCTTGCTATTCTGCTGTCATTGCTGTACTTGCTATTGTGCTGTACTGCAATGCTGTTGGATCTTTAACCTTGTTTTTAAAGCATTGTAATTGGAGATTTTGAGTTATCCTTGAAGATCCTGGGAATTGACAAGCATGTATCAGTTTCACTGAAATGAGAGCTGAGGTGTTTTTTTTTTTTAAAAAAAAAGCAAGTACTATAATATTTCACATATGTTTTTAACTAGAGATCCCCAAGTGGTCTATAATGGTGAGTGCTAGAGGGCAAATGCCTGCTGCTTGGGGAAAATAATCCTGCTTCCACAAAAGAATACAGTCATGGGAAGGCGTCACACATGGGTGAAGCACTTTACAAAGATTTAATCTTCCTATATTCACAGCTCTAGCTCTAAGACAAAGGATAACAACTCCTCATGGATAGAGAAGGATTAAAAGGGCTTGGGTTTTGGACAAGGCAGTAATGTTTTGTAAATGAAGATGTAAGAACCATCTGTAGGCTGGGGATTCTTTTCTTGCTGTTTATATTTTCTCCCTGACTTACAGGTGGGCCTTTCTACACGGACTTATTTATTTCTTTGTATTATGCGCCAAAGCCCTATTTCAAGTCAGGATGGTGTGAAGCTACCTGCTGCAGAGAGGAGTCTTGCTTGAAAGGGCTGACAGGTGACTTGTGTGAATCTTAGCCTCTAGTTCAATTGTTTTACAGTGTCTGTGGAGATAATTTCTCGCTTATATGGACAGAATTGATGTGATAAGCAGACTAAAGTTTGCTCTTTGAAAACATGTAAGGTTTGTTCCCATGATGTGACATGCATCTAGCTACTCAGAAAAGCCTTAATAGGGTATTTAATGGAGTTAAGTCCAGCCGGCGACCAGTTTCAAGTGGTGTCCCCAAGGGGTTGGTACTGGGGCCTATCTTGTTTAATATCTTTATTGATGACCTAGATGAGGGGATTGAGTGTACCCTCAGTAAGTTTGCAGATGACACCAAGTTGGGAGGTGATGTGGATCTGCCTGAGGGTAGGGAGGCCCTTCAGAGGGATTTAGATAAGCTGGATCGCTGGGCTGAGGTGAACGGGATGAGGTTCAACAAGGCCAAGTGCCGGGTCCTGCACTTTGGCCACAACAACCCCATGCAGCGCTATAGGCTTGGGGACGAGTGGCTGGATGACTGCGAAGAAGAAAGGGATGTGGGGGGTGTTGGTTGATGCTCTGCTGAACATGAGCTGACAGTGTGCCCAGGTGGCCAAGAGGGCCATCGGCATCCTGGCCTGCATTAGAAGCAGTGTGACCAGCAGGAGCAGGGAGGTGATCATCCCCCTGCACTCAGCTCTGGTGAGGCCGCACCTCGAGTATTGCGTTCAGTTTTGGGCCCCTCACTACAGGAAAGACACTGAGGCCCTGGAGCGTGTCCAGAGAAGGGCAATGAAACTGCTGAGGGGTCTGGAGCACAAGTGTTATGAGGAGAGGCTGAGGGAGCTGGGATTGTTTAGTCTGGAGAAGAGGAGGCTCAGGGGTGATCTCACTGCACTCTACAACTTCTTGAAGGGAGGTTGTGATGAGGAGGGGTTTGACCTCTTCTCCCAGACAACAAACAGGACCCGAGGAAATGGCTGCAAGTTGTATTGGAGGAGGTTTAGGTTAGACATAAGGAAGAACTTTTTCTCTCAGAGAGTGGTCAGGCACTGGAATGGCTGCCCAGGGAGGTGGTGGAGTCGCCGTCCCTGGCAGTGTTCAAGAGGCGTCTGGGTGAGGAGCTGCGAGATCTGGGTTAGTGCTTGTGGTAGCAGTGGTAATGTGAAGACAGTTGGACTAAATGATCTTATAGGTTGTTTCCAACCTTGTGATTCTATGATTTCTGTGTGCTGCGTACAATTAAATATAATTGTAGTGAGTTTCCACAAGGTAAGAATCATACCTGCTAAATCATGATAATTTTTGACACATAACATACTAAAGAAAACAGTGTGTGATCATAATGGGGTTTGAAGGCTATATATGTGTTATGAGAAGTTAGAATGTTAGGTTTATTTTTTCCACTTGGTTTAACCTTCTACCGTATGGGCCTCTTGTCAGTAGAGACTGAGGCAAGCTAGACTTTCTCCCTGAGTGGACAACTTGTTTCACCAGAGTGTGTGTACACTAATAACTCAGTTCTACTTGCTGTCCTTTAGTAATGGTAAGCAAACCAAGCACTATTTAATAATAAAGACCCCTGGCAATGGGATGCTGCATGTACTGTGTTCAAGAGTTCCTTGCTGGAGGTAACCTTGTTAAAAACATTTTCAGATGTGTTTGAGAATGTGAATGGCTGTCAAAGGCAGAACCTGCAACAGTGGAAGTCTTCAATGAGGCTGAAGCTGTGGAACAAGTTCTGTTCTGCCTTTTAGTTGTGGTGCTCTCTGGGTATGAGACAACATCAACAGTTCTTTTTTGTCTTCTGAACTTTTGCTAATCAGTACAATCCAGATCTTAGCAGAGAAAGAAGGGAACTTGGACAGTTTTCTGACTGCTTTAGGAATCCTCCCTTCTACGGAATCTTGCATAACTGTTTTCCCCTCTTCAATTATAATGTTAATGGTTATGTATCTGTTCTTCCCGCCTCTCTAGATAAAATAGTGAAGCATGGATGAATGCTAGAACTCTACAATTTCAGATGGTAAATGTCAAATTCTACTCTTCTGTTCGTTGTCACCTTAATGTAGCCTCCTTTACTTGAGCTGTATGAACTCAGTGCAGCCTCTTTCTGCTGTATGCACTCTGTGTCTACAAATCAGATCAAGATCATTAGCTAACATACTAATGTTGTGTGGCTTAAAAAAAAAAAAAAAACAAAACTCACTGTAAAACATTTGGTTCCATATGCATTTGATTTGGCTAGAATGAGTACAGAAAGAATCGAATAAAACAGTGTTAAGTGGAATATTTGGGATTGGGAACTTTTATCTGGTCCAGTGATAGAAGAGAAAATTGGGCAGCCTTTAAAGTATTTTGGATTGAAAACGGGAATATTATCCTGCAGCCTTTGATTAGAAACTCTGTATCCATCACCTGTGGAACAAGGAAAACCATCAGGTTGCAAGTAGACAGTACAACTAAGAGGCTGTTTTAGGTCCAAGGCAAGACAACCTTGCACCAAGAACAAAGATATCAGGGAAACCTAATTATTGACATTCTGATATAGTACTACTTGATCCAGGAAAGAAGAGGAGACTTCAAATATTTATTGGGGGAAAAAAATCTCAAATCATAAGAATGATGGACTTTGCACTGGGGAAAAAAGCAAAATGTCTTAAGTTCAGAGCTCAGATATTGAGTTCTTGCTTAAAACTTAAGCAGGTGTCTTTTTTTTCCTACATCATCCAGCTCCCTTAGGTATAGGTGGACTTGTATTTAGGTAATCATGGTGGGGTTTTTTTTGAGGTGAAGAGCTTTGTTTTGAAATGGCACTTTACATGTTATGTTATTGCAATGTGTAATTTCACACAGCAGTCTATGTTCCACTCTGTGGGCAGTTGAATGTCATCTCTGCATAGAATCGTAGAATCACAAGGTTGGAAACAACCTATAAGATCATCTAGTCCAACCATCCTCCTATCACCATTACTTTCCAATAAGCTACTAGTTGCATCTCACCCTAGGGAGTGAGTAGTTCATTGGCTGTGCCATGCGATCATATCACAAAAGCCTTGGGGATTGTTGTTGTTTAATCTGCCCTTAATGAAGCCTGCCAGATCAGCTTACAATGTTTGTCACTGTTTTCTGGCCTGGCTGCCTGAGCTTTGGCAAATATTTCTGCTTCTAAAACAAGAAAAATATAGGCCTTCAGCTGGGAGTGTTGATTGAAATTGAAATCTATGGGACACTCAAACAGAAATCCACCTTTGATCTGTATCCTGTGTGTTCTAGGCTAGATGCGGCCGGATTGGTTTTAATTCCCATAATGACCGTTTCCTTGCTGAACTTGGGCAAGAATCCATGCTGGGACTGAGATCAGGCACAGGACCTACCTGCTCTCTGGGGTAGGCTAGTGTTCAGGAGCCCTTGCTAGTAGAGTTGCTTATTGAATCTTTGAGTACTGAAGTTGCCTCTTGTCACTTTGCCAGTCAGCCTTTGTGAGAAAGGATAGGTGTAGGCAGTGAATTCAAGATAATGGGTATATTTGAATTTCATCTGGGGAGAGTATTTTCTTGTAACCCAGATGAGGATGCCAAGCTCGTGGAGGGATGTCAAGATTTCATTCTTGGTATTCCCCACTGGCAAGTCAGACAGCTCTCTGCTAATGTGGTGGCTTTTGTGAGTGTCATCCCTATGAATTACTTAAGCACAGAAGTCTAGACAAGGGGATCTGCAGGCTGCAAGTCACGCAGTTAGAAATTGACACCCTGACCCCCCTGCCTGTTTCTCTGTGAATCTATCTCTCCCTTTATTTTCTGTTAAGGTTTTTTTCCCCATCCAAATCATGTCAATCCAGGTAGATAGAAAAAGGAGCTTTTCTTGATAAGAGGACTATGGGAGGAAAGAGACTGTTGTATCAAAAGCAGTACATCTGATAAATGGTCAGTGTTCTGGGATTATATGTTGCTTGTCTATGTAAAAGCCTAGCATGAAATGAATTTAGATGGCATGTGAAATAGAGATGTATCTGGAATAAGGAATGTAATTTTGTACAAGCATTTCTACTGACGCTTCTCCCTACCTTTGAGCAAGGCCATTTGTAATACTGTGTTATTTGTAATATTGTTATTTTTTCATAGGGCTGATGTAATGTCATGGGAAAAGATAAGGGAAATGTATAATAAATACTGCTGATATACCATTTTAGATAACCACTGGAAGTCTGCCTTTCTCAGCTGTAGGATAGCTGTCATGTTCCACATAGTGGACATGTGCCAAACAACATCCAGATCACAATAGCTCAATTCCATGTTTTCTGAGCTTAGTCTCTGAGAGACCATTACTGCACATCCTGAGCTGTCAAGTAAGCTTGTACTCCTGGGGTGAGATAACTCTGTGCTGGATGGAAACAGCAAGTTCACAAGTGACAGCTGCATCTCTGTATGCTTGACTCCTGCTGTATATGCAAATCTGTCTTTTGTTAGTCTAGCTGCCTTCTCAACAATATCTCAGCCAGGTCACTTGTGAGATCAGAAATCTGTGTAGCTTGAAATCCCCAGGTAACTAAATAAAGTACACTGGTGGTAGTGAGATGCCTAATGCCCCTACACCCTATTATATGCTTGAGGAAGCAGCGAGTGACCACAAATTAAATATTTGCATAGGTAAGTGGAGAGGGATCCAAATTCATGCTGCTTCCATGCTGGGCTGGAACTTAACTTGGTCTATTGCTGTGCTTAAGCTGATAATCCATGCTGGGAGAACTGATACAGCTATGAGAATGATGTGAGCTTTCTCATTTTATGTCAAATGTTTGCCTTAAAAAAAAAAAAAAAATTATTAGCTTCACTTCTTTCCCATCGTTTGTTATAATATTCATTTCTTAATTTATCCATTTTGCTGTCTTTGTAGAATGTACTCTGAAGTTCAAGGTTTTACACAGCAAAATGTCAGAAGTACATGTATTTAAGGATCAGCTTAGCTCTTTCTAACCTGATCACAGAATCTTTTCATTTTATTGCTTTTCTTTTGAGTATGCTGTCTTTCCTAGGACACTAAGTGTTTCAGTAGATGTTGTCTAATTACTATGTAATTTGTACGTAGGATTAATTCAGAAGGGGAAGAAAGTTATTTCTAATTGCTTTTTTATTTTAGAAAGCAAAGGATAGTTTGTAATATACTGCGGTGTGTGTGTCCTCTGCATAGAACATGAGAGTTCCCAGTTAGAGAATTCCTGCTGTAGGGGGCTTGGCTTAGAGCATATTTCAGCCACTCAAGTCAGCTATTGCTTTTTTTGTGATCCCCTGGACTTGGTTCCTGAAGAGCTGCTTGGAGAAGCAACATCCCAATCAATATCTGCTTTCAGGCAGCATGAGTTGTCCTTGTACACAAGACAAGAATGTAAAGGTTGTGTGGTTTGAAGCAATGCTTCCTGCCTCCGTTGCCCATCTACAGTGAGTGTCCCTTTGCACAGTGCAGTACAGGAGAATCTTAGTTAAGCTTTTGGAAAATATTCTGTAGGCAGGCTGTTCTCTCTTGTTCGTCTTTTGAGTACGTATAGAAGAGGAAAATCAGTGCCCACGTGTATTAATGCATTTTATGCTAATATAAGTTGTGAGATCGGCAGGTCTGAAGAGAGTGACCCACTGAGTCAGAACGCACGTACCTCAAAGGTAGAGCTGTACTCGTTTTCCTGTCTTTGTATCAACTGGGATGGAATTGTTTTCTTCAGAGTATCTTCTGTATTGGTATGCTTTGGCTCTAGAAGAAAAACAATGTTGATAACACACTGATATTTATAGTTGCTGCAAAGCAACATTGTATGGAGCCAAGGCCATTCTCATCAAAGGGCTCAAACAGTTGGGAGGGAATAGATTCAGGAGAGCCAACTGAAACTGGCCAAAGGGATATTCCATATCATATGACATGTGGAAGGACTTTTGAACTGGGGAGTGCATTGGGCTCTCTTCTGCTGCTTGAGGGGTTGGCTGGGTATAGGTCAGGGGGTGGTGAGCAATTGCTTTGTGCATCACTTGTTATATTCATTCATATATATATCCATAAATTCTTAATTGTTATCCTTTTACTATTCTCTAAGTAAATAGGTTTGTCTCAACCCAGGAGTTCTACTTTATTTTTTTTTTTCCTGATTCTTCCACTCAACCTGTTGGGAGGCGAGGGGAGTGAAGCTGTGTGGTGCTTAGCCACCTGCTGGGTTAAACCACAGCACTTGCCCAGCAATATTTTTCAAACTGAAGTCACTGATTTTTGCGTAAAGAGGTAGCTCTGATTCCTTAACCATTTGACTTGTGATTTCTCTTGCCAGTAAAGAGGCTATCTGCAGGTGTGGCTGGCAGGGAGGCATAGTCCCTTCCTGCTTCACAGGGCTCACTAACCATCTGTTACATGACCACCTCTTCATGTCATTCCCAGCCATGCATGTCTTCAGCTGCTGGCTCAGAAGGCAAAGCCCTTCTCAGCTTGCACAGCCCCAGTACCAGGGACCTCATCTTCCCATCTCCCAGAGAGAATCACTGAATGGCCTGGGTTGAAAAGGACCATAAAGATCATCCAGTTTCCATTTCCATCCCCCTGCTACATGCAGGGTTGCCAACCACCAGACCAGGCTGTCCAGAGCCACATCCAGTGGCCTTGAATATATTCAGGGATGGGGCATCCACAGCCTCCTTGGGCAACCTGTTGCAGTGCTTCACCACCCTCTGAGTGAACAACTTCCTCGTAATATCTAACCTAGACCTCCCCTGTCTTAGTTTAAAACCATTTCCTCTTGTCCTATCACTATCCACCCTTGTAAAAGATAGGATCTGATAGATCTGCTCTCCCTGCAGTGGTTGTGGATAGGTTTGTCTTCTCTGAGCTGAGAGGAAAGCCATATAGGCAGCAATTTGCCTTTTAAGGTTTTGCTTCACTGCACACCATGCCTCACTGACTTGTACAGCTCCTTTCAGGCACTTCCTCAATGTGACACCATTTCCATAATATGTAATAAACACCGCTGAGGCTGATAGTTCAGTTTTGAACAGAGAAGATGTAGTGAGATCCCTGTTGCTGGAAGAATAACGAGGCTGAAAAATCCTCTGCACTTCAATATGCACTATTGCTTGCTGCACTGTGCCATAATGTCAGCTGAATGCCTTCCTTCCTCCTCACTTCCTACACAGTAACACTTTATCTGAGGGGAAAACCAACCGTAGTTACTGCAGAAACCACTCCCAGCTGAGACAGGTGCCTCAGGGGAAGTGAAGAGAATAGAAATGAGAGAGAGAGGTGCATGGTTGTCATATGATCTCTGCAGCATCCCTGCACTGTTGCAAATTCAGCCATACGTTTCTGGGCTTATGTTAAGTTTGTGGATTTGGACTGTATGACTGGCACCTTCTCTTGGCATGTTAGTTCTGTATGCCCCTCCCTTCCACAGAGCTGGTTGTGCAGATGGAGGTATGGAAATGCTCTGTGTTAGCAGTGAAATGGCCACATCTGATAAGGAAGTCCTGAGCTCTAGGAACTGCTGTACATGGGAGGATTTAAATGGTAAGTGAGAATTTCCCCCTTTTATAAACTCTGCTTTTCTGAAAGAAGTCAGCAGAGACAGGTATGGAAATAATTCTTCTGGAGTGTTCTCGACTGATTTGTCAGCTAATGATTCTGTTCTTTTGGGGTACAAGCACATGTTGCTTGGCAAAATATGTAATTAAAGGTCAGGATGTTTTGAGGAAGAATTAACTCAAGCCCTAGGATTTGTTAGTTGACGATAGAAAGAGTCATTTCTTTAATGTACTTTAATGTCACTGAAGGAAATTATGGATTCACATTTCTGAAATCCTTTTGCACATTTCTTTGCAAATGGTGTTGACTGATTTTATTTTTTTTCTTAAAGGGCGGTAAAATGATGTTCGTTCAGAGCTTAATGTGACCATAGCTACAGATTAACACACTGGGAGCATCTTCATCCTGCCATCTCTCTGCTGCTCTATGGGATTATTAAATCTGGCAGCTGTGTTGTGTGCACACGGGAAGCAAGCAGAGTACAGCATATAGAAAATCAGTAGCTTTCAGAAAGAAGCCTTCCATTCACTGCTACAAGGCTTGAAAGGCAGGCTAAAAAGCTTTCTCCTTTTGTAATCGCCAGTTGCTGGGACAGTGTGCAAATACTACAAATATAGTGGCAAACGTAAGTATTCTTTGCCTGTGTGGTGCTTTCAGATAGCTAATGGGGGATTTCTACCTTGGTGTGCTGCTTGAAAAAGCAGAGGGTTGAAAGCTGAAGCCATCCTGAGAGTGAATGGTTCTCTGCAGTTTGTTTTGGCTTTCAGTGGAGGAGCTGCTGAGGGAAGTGGATGTGTGTAAGTTGTCCAAAACAAATAGTTTGCAGTTGTGTTTATTGATTTTTGGGGACATCTGATCACCACTTTGTGAAGAGAGAAGCCAAGCAAATGCAGGAGGTGCTTCTAGATGGTTTTCTGCCTGTTAGATAATACTAGGTATGCAGTGAGAGAAAAGCTAAAATTGGATTGTCTGCATAAAGTACTGAGTATGCAGTTTTAGAGGAATGTAATACTGTGTCTGGACACATGAATTCATACAAAAACAAAGGCACAATGTATGGTGTACTGGGAGAGATCCTTGAACCAACAATGAAAATTGGACAACTGTCTGTATGAAGTTCCAAAGTTCAGCTAGCCTAGTGTCCTATGCCTAACTGCAGCCTACAGCAAATGCTTGTCAAACAGGACCAACTTCCTATGACATTACTGGAAATACAGTAAATGGATTGATGACTTGTTCTTAAATCTTATGCGTGGATACTTAAATCTGCAAATTGAAGATAACACTTTCAATTTTTTTCAGTTGCAAAATTACATTCCTGCTAATCTATACACAAACTGTGAAAACACAAGGGCTACCCCATAAGTAATGGCAAGGTAATGGCTGTTTTAGTGAAGACCTCACATGGATCAACTACAACAAGGGATCCTGGGGAGAGGTAAACAGAACCAACCCCCAAAACCGCGGTGATTGGTCAGCATGACAGCCCCCCAATCCCCTCCCACCCCATCCTGGTTATGCAGGAGCCGTGCTTGTGCTGCTGTGGTGTGAGCGGAGCTGGGAGTGATGGCAGCCAGTGCCCTGCCTGTATAAAAGCAGCTCCCCTTATGGAGCACCGCAACACAGGAGCATTACAAGCAGGCTGTGCAAACAGGGTGCGCTTGGCAGTTAGCACAGGCAGTTGTCATGGGGCAGGGAGGGTGAGTAGAGAGAGTCCTCTCCTCTCTTCCCCTCTTCTTCTCCCCTCCTCTCTACTCCTTTGAGAACTTTAGGGTGCTGCTGCCTCTTACCATGGTGAGCACCTGTCACAGCAGCTGGGCTGAGGCAGCAACCCAGACCAAGGGGACACAGCCTCTCTGGTCTCATGTGAGCATCTGGGTGGACGTTCTGAGGGAGAAAGGACACTCCAGACTGCTGACTGGGGGGAGCTCTGGTATCTGGAGTTTCCCTTGAGTCCTGAGAGAGGAGAGGGCTGTCATGGGTGCAGGTATGTGCACGTATGCTGAGGGAGCTGACAGGTGATTGCTGAACTGTTCTCTGTCATCTTTGACAGGTCTTGGAGAACAGAAGAGGTATCTGAAGACTGGAGGATAGCAAGTGTCACTACACAAAGGGCAAGAAGGAGGATCTGGGAAACTACAGGCCAGTCAGTCTCACCTCTGTCCCTGGGAAAGTGACAGAACAGCTTGTTCTGGATGCACCTCCAAGCAATTGGAAGAAAAGGTTATCAGGTGTAGTCAGCATGGATTCACCGAGGGGAAATCATGCTCAACCAACCTCGTATTCTTTCATGATGGCATCTCTGGCTGGGTAGATGAGGAAAGAGCTGTGGATGTTGTCTACATTGACTTCAGCAAGGCTTTTGCAACTGTCTCCCGTGTCATCCTGATAACAAAGCTGAGAAAATGTGGGATAGCTGAGTGGACAGTGAGGTGGGTTGAGAACTGGCTGACTGGCTGAGCTGAAAGGGTGGTGATCAGTGATGCAGAGTTCAGTTGCAGACCTGTGACTAGCAGCGCTCCCCTGAGAGTCGATGATGGATCTGGTTTTGTTTAATATATTCATGGATGACCTTGATGAGGAGATAGTGTCCACTCTCAGCAAGTATGCCGGTGATACAAAGCTGGGAGGAGTGGCTGACACCTGATGGTTGTGCTGCCATTCAGCAAGACCTGGACAGGCTGGAGAACTGGGCAGTAAGAAACCAGATGAGGTTTGACAAAAGCAGGTGTAGAGTCCTGCGCCTGGGAAGAAATAACTGCAAGCATCAGTACAGGTTGTTGCATGACCTGCTGGAGAGGAGCTCTATGGAGAAGAACCTGGGGGTCCTGGTGGACAAAAGTTTGGCCATGAGCCCTTGTGTATGCCCTTGTAGCCAAGGCTGCCAGTGGAATCCTGGAATGCATTAAAAGGAGCATGGCCAGCAGGTCAAGAGAGGCGATCCTCCCCCTCTACTCTGCCCTGGTGAGGCCTCACCCGGAGTCCTGCATCCAGTTCTGGGCTCCCCAGAAAGACAGGAAAAGAGTCCCCTGCAAAGTGTACAGTGGAGGGCCACAAAGATGATAAAAGTGCCTGGAACACTTTTTTTATTCCTTATGAGGAAAGGTTGGGTGACCTGGGTGTGTTCAGCCTTGAGAAAAGAAGACTGAGAGGGGATCTGATTAATGTTTATAAATATCTGAAGTGTGAGAGAAAAAGGGACATAGCCAACCTCTTTTCAGTGGTCTGTGGGAACAGAAGAAGGGGAAATGGCCGTTAACTGGAGCGTAGGAAGTTCTGTGTCAATATGTGAAAGATGGAGGGTGATGGAGCACTGGAATGGGCTAAGCAGAGAGGTTGTGAAGTCTCCTCTGGAGGTGTATTTGTGCAGTCTGCTGTAGGAAGCCTGCTTTGGCAGGGGGTTTGGACACAATCTCTAGAGGTCCCTTCCAACCCCTACAGTTCTGTGATTGTAGACATCAGGTGAGACAGTGATGTGTGAATTGCAGAAGGTATGAGGCTTCTTCCCCAGGTATGTTTGAAGTTTCTGAGACCAATTTGAGATTATTTTGGATTTTGCAATAGAACCTATGTATCCAGTATTTTGCATCGTGTTTCTGTATGCATCTGTTAATAATGTCTTAGTGAGTTTGAATAATCTTCAGCAGGCTCCTATACTCGTAATCAATCAATGTCAGCTTGAAGAAAATCTGTCTATACTAATTCTGACATAGGGCTGTTTCACAGTATCTACATACTGCTGTTGAAGTATTATTGCTGAAGCTTAGAAGAAGACTTTTCTGCATTGCAGTCCTTTTCAATCAATTTATGTAATTACAAATTAGTAAATGGGTTGAGAACTGGTGTGTTGTGGATACCTATCAGTGGCTCACACCACCACTTGCTAAAGTAGTGCAGAAATTGCCTCTACTTAAATGTGTAAGATTGAGATGTGCTGGACCATGTAGCATTTGTCTTGACAGATATGACTTTGAATGCTAAGCAGAGGACTGCATAGTAGTACAAACAATCTCGGTATGGTGATGGTCTTCTCTTTCTGTGTTTTGATAGGACTGTATGCTGGCTGGGACCTGCTGGACTTCTTGGTGCTTCCTCCATTTTGCCTTCATGTTGTGCAGTGGTAGTTATGGACCTACTAGATTGTCAAACAAATGGGATTTTTATTTGAAAACTTGGACCTAATTTTCATTATAGATAATTTGCTCGTTCTATGTATTGTGCAGCTTTTTTTTTTTCCAAATTAGTCTTGAAATGAAGTAATTTATCTCAGTATGCTCTCAGATCAGTGCACCAGTGACATTAAAGACACAGTGTTTACATTCTGAGTACATGCAGTATGCTGAATATATCCTTACGGCACCTTTTATCCTAAGACTCATTCAGATCTTCTCAGAGAGGAATGCCCTTAAAGCAGTGGTGTTGAGAGAGTATATTGGTTTTGTACGGGTTGTTTACAATTTAGTGATCTGCCAAAGAATTCTCAGGAAGTTTTAATTTTTGAAATGTAGCTCGGTGCCCTGCTATGCTCTTGAAATGCCACCGATGAGTTATTGCTTTGGTGATACATATAGATACTTTATTCAGTCACTGTGATTACTTTATGAAGTCTTTTAGACTTGTCTGATAAATAATAGCAATCAATGAGATTTTTTATTACTTTGGTTGCAGATGCTGAAATATTATTTTATATATATATTGTTATAATATATATTATAAGTTGCATGAATGTTAACAGTCATACGCGACAGAATTAACATGGGTAGAAATTGCTCAAAGTTACCTTGCATAATTAAACCTTAAAATAACTGTATTGCTGAAGAGAAAAAAACAGGCAGAATACTACTTAATTTATGCTACTTACTGTGCTTTGGTCAGTATGTCTGGAATTGGATTTGTTTAGGATGAAATTAAACTAGGAGACAAACTCTTGGGGTCTCATCAGAGCATGAATGAGTGAACTTTGGAGTAAAATAATAGTAATAAATGTTGCATTTTTAGTTTCTGACTGTAACGCATACAGAACTGAAAAACAAACAAAACCAAACAGCAGCAACATCAAGACACCTGCACAACTGAAAATAGACATTGTCCAAAAGACATTGCTGGAGCTCTGAAACTAATCATTAGTGCAATAATCATTAGGATGTTATTCTTTCTTACAAATATCAAAGATATAACTGTCTGCCAGGTCTTGGGAACAATCAGGTGAATGTGACCTTCTGTCTCAATCTGTGATCATCTTATCAGGAATAATAACTAAATACTTCATTTTGTCACTTACTTTCTATTATTGTTTAGCTGTAAGAACAAAAAAAAACCTGCAACTCTGATGTGACTTTTGACTCCAGACGTTAGAAAAACCAGCAAATTGTTCCTACCAAACATCTAGAGTCTTTGCTGCCAGAAGCTATGAATTGTCTTAAGACAGACTCTTTAAACTCTATTGATTCCAATGGGAAATCTCACTGCAAACTAGAAGAAGCCTGATTACATTGCCCTCATTACTTTTTGAGTCTTGCAAGCCAGACAGTTCACAGGAAAGGGACAAAGAAGAGATGTAAAAGGATTTTATCATTTTTCCAAGTTGCTCTTAGTTATGCTTAAGGCAATATATCCTATCATTAGCAACTGACTTTATCATTCCCTGAAGATTCATCTGAAGATGTACTTGTGTTGCACAACAGATAATAGCACTGAGGTTTTGAAATGCCTGTTCTTCTTGCCCATAATTTAAGCGGTCTTAGGAGGAGCACAAATGTCTTGTGACATTTTGTGTATACTGAAAACCTCTTTAAAGGTGAGTAACCCAACTACTCTATTTTCAGAGCGTAAACAGGTTTGAGCAGCAGGACCGGGTGAATCTCGTGAGGTTTAACCAAGTCAAGTGCAAGGTTTTGGACCATGATCATGCTGACTCTTGCTATCCCTAAATGCCAGGGGACTAAAGGATTGTGCACAGCCATGTGGAAAAGGATCTGGGGACACTGCTGCACAGCAAGCTGAAAGTGAGCCCGCAATGTGCCCTCACAGCCTGGAAGGCCAACTGTGTCCTGGGCTGCATCCAAAGAAGCGTGACCAGCAGAGCAAGGGAGGTGGTCCTGCCCCTCTGCTCTGTACTGGTGAGACCTCACTAGGAGTTCTGCATCCAGACGAGGAATCCTCAGTACAGGAGAGAAATGAGCCTGTTGAAGCACATCCAGAGAAGGGCCACAGAAACAATCCAAGGGATGGAACACCTCTATACAAGGACAGGCTGAGAGCCTGGAGAAGGGAAGGCTCCAAGGTGACCTGATAGCAGCCTCTCAGTATCTAAAGCAGGGCAACGAGAAATGAGGGGACTGTTCTTCAGTGTCAAACTGTGGATGAAAAGGGGGTAGTACGGTCTTTTCTTGTGACTTTTCCATAAAACTCTTTTACTTGAGCTCAGGTAAGGGTCGTTTGAGCGAACTACTGATACTACAGCTCTGAGAATGATTTCTCTGCTTTGAAGTGGAAATAAGGCTGGGGCATGCCCTTCACAAAAAGCATCTCTGTGGTAAGTAGGCAATGAGTGCTACAAGAGTGTGTCCAAACATACCTTTAAGAGCTAGGTTACTGGTTAAAGCAGCAACATATTCTAAAAGTTTTCTGAGCAGAAGTTGAGCTAGTCTATGTGACAGTTAAAGACTTGAACAGTCTTGAGTACTGTATATTCATGCAGAGTGAAAGCAGACCTTGTTGAATAACCTGCTGGTACCAACAAGATTCATTTTAAGAACATATCAATCTATGTTTCTTCTAAATCACTGTACTAAAATATTAAAATAAACTTTTCATGCATACTGTATTGGATACGTTCCTTTGTATATGCACTTTGGAGTGCTTGCCCCAAACTAGCAATGGCAGTTACAGCATACAACTACTTACTGACCCCTATAAGCATGCCTGGAAGTATTGTGTCTGAATATTTAGGTGACATCCAAAGTTACTGGATGCTTCAGCAGCTGAAATAGAAATGGTGTTCTTCTCTGGACCATGCCTCTAACAAGATTAGTGCACTTGCATGTATTGTTGAACTACAGTAGGGCAGGACAGTGACTAAAATAGTGAAGCACAGTGCAGTGTCTCTCCTGGAACGTATATTAAATGTGGCATGAAATATAAATGGAAATGAGATGACTTTTCTACAGCTCACCTTAACTAAGTGATATCCCCATGGAAATTAATTTGAATATTAAAAGCATGTATAAACATTGTCTGAACTTTCTCTCAGTGCCTAATCCAAGCCCAGCTGTGCTGGCCTGAGTCTGTTAGCTCTGAGTGTTTACAAACTTTCCTATTCATCTAGCTGGCTGTCACTTTGTATCTTGAAAGTGTTTAACAGCAAATTCTGTGGACCGAAAGAGTTAAGTTTTAGTATCTTTCCAAACAGGTGCCAGCCAGCGTACAAGTACAGCGTACCAGTCTGACAAAAGGCTTTTGAACTTCATGCTACTCCAGTGGATTCTGCTATTTTTTAATTAAGTTAAGACTGTAGAATACCATGATTTTGCTGGCCCATTGTTTTACTTTGGTGTGTAATTGCCCTGAGCAGTGAAGATCAGCGTATTTGTTCTAACAAGTCGTCGTCTTCTTTATTAAAAAAAATAATAATAATAAAAAAAAATTATTTATGTGGATTTCACATAGTAGTGGCATTGACAGTTGACGATTTTGTGATTTTTATATCCCCTTGGGAGAATTGATATTGTCAGAGAAAACCTGTTCAATGTTGCAGTTTGCAGGTAAAATGACAGGAGGGTGATACTAATTATTTGAAAATAATATAACAATTGCCATATGCTAAGCTTTAGAAATGCACCACATCCTTTATCTTAAGCTGAATAACATCACTTAACAAAATCTGTGTACAGTTTTGTAAGCGTCAAATCTGGAGATGTTTCTGCATGTTTTTCTCTCTCTTAGGGGAGATACTTGTGCTAGCTTTAGGAAACACCTACAATTTTCCAATTTTGATCTGTTTATACAGATATGTAAATTGCTTTTGCACCACAGATTCCAGTGGTTTTGGTTTTTGTAGTAATTATTGCTTCTGAAGTCATGCTCTGTGCTATGAAAACGCGCTCTGCTTAAAGGAAGAAAAACAGTTTGCATAGGGCAAGGAGTCTTATATACAGCTTGTACTTTTAAATGGCACTTACAAAACATGTGGCTTTTCTTCTGTAAACAGGTAAGCTATAGAATAAATTGTCAAGGAAGTTTCTACAATTTTTGGCCTTAATGCTAGATAAGGTCAAGGTAAGGGGAAACCAAAAAGGGTTTGGGACAAAGAAATCTCTAGGAGCTTCTAACAGTTTGGTTAGCTGCTATTGACCCCAAGGTGCTTGCAGCTATCAGTGCAGCTTGGCCCTTATTCAGGAGGCTTGAACAGCCTTTCATTTGGTGCTAGAGAGGCCTGTACATAAACACAGTGTGCAGTGCAGCTCCCAGACAGATGCAGCAGTTTCAGCTGCGGCTCATGCTTGTTGTTGAGCAGGTGTCCCTGTCAGGGAAGACCAAAAAGGGACCCAAAAGGAAGACCAAGTGAAATGTGGCTCTGTTACTAATTGATGTGGGGCCCTTGTGACACAGGACAGAGAAAGCGCTGAGTACTGAATGCTTTCTTCACTCAGCTTTTTACTTTGCAAGGCAGACATCTAGAAATGATCTCAACGGGAGTAAACAGGGAAGAGAAAAAGTAAACCTCTTCCATATTTCTTTATACACGGTGGTGTTGCTCTAGTAAAATGCTGTCTGTTGCAAGCCTTCCTTTACAACTTATTTCACAAACACAAAATAATGTTTAGCTGTTATGTATATACACTCTTGTCTCAAGCTGTGCAGAATTTCTGTGAATGTTTTCAATTGGGTATGAAATTAAGTAGATGAGGAAAAACACACCGTATTCACATTGATCAAATTGATTTAATAGTGCCAGTAAGAGTCTGTCTGAGTACTGTATATATTACGTGTTGTTGCCATGTGACAGATGGCAGCAGAAAAGCACTCTGACAAAATGGCACCTGACATCCAGGAAGTCTGTATGAAGCAAAGATGTGTCACTGAATTCCTCTGTGTGGAGAAAATGGCACCCACTAGGTGCTTGCTGAATGCAAGCAATGCAATGCTAGGTGGGTGTGATCACAGAGGGGCAGTGTGCAGTGCATGTCAGCAGTGATGTCAGTGACTGTGGGTCACCTGTGCTGGCACAGATTTTGATGAGCACAACATGCAGTCTCATATTTATTGCCAACTATGCAAAAAGGCATAGCTAATGGTGGTGGCTATGTTGGAGAACGGCGCCATGCAGCTGAGGATTTGCCCTATCAAGCAGAGTTACTGCGCTCATTTTACCTGTTGCAGTTTCCATGAAAATGAATAGGAGGCATTGCTTTTACAGCAAATATATGTGGCCCAGGACAAATTGCCTTCACTCAGTGTGACCTAGGCAAACCAATAGGCTGGACAGTGGTGCTATACACAAGGTCCCTCAGGTCCTGGGTGTCTTTCTCCTTCAGGGTGTTCCGTTTGCCTGGGTTACATGCCAGGAAAAGATGCCCTGGAGGGAACCTCTTACTCAAAGCTGAGTCATTGCTGCTGCTACATTGTGTTTTGGCTTTGGTGGAAGCAACAGATATTCTGTACTCTCCATTTTGTCTCTCCCACAGTCCTAGTTTGTAACATTGCTGCAATGAGAAAGAATGTAGCTGAGGACAGAAGGAAAGGAACTGAGCAAACGCTGCAGTGCACGGTGATGAGGCGAGCATTTCCAACCACGGTGTGTAAATGAGTTACCAAATACAAGCAGCTCTACAAAACAAGAGGGGCCTGAGCTGACAAATAAATGATATCCTTCATACAGCAGCTGTCAGCTTGTTTCACCCTTTTCCCTTAGAAATGGTATTTCTGAGGGATTTTTGCTGTAGGGGCAGAGAGGGGAGGTGTCACTGGGAAGAATTCCTTAAAAAGATATAAATGTATACTTTTAATTACGTTTGTGGGCATCGGTAACTCAGGAAGGAGCAGCTAATGTGTATATGACTGTTAAAAGAAACACTGAAATGAAAGGAAGGAGTTCTGCACAGCCCGCTCTGCCGGGCTCTGGGGCTGCGAGCTGAGATCACCTGCGGGGCGGCTCTGCCCTGAAGGGGCGGACGGCAACACCTGTGAGCGGGGCCGTGACCGACAGGTGACCCCGGCCGTGACCTTCAGATGACCCCGGCCCGGCCTCCGTTAGGAAGAAAGGGCGGGAACGTGGGAGGGGCTGAAGAGAGAGCGGCGGGAAGAAAAGCGCGGGAAGCCGCAGCGGCGTTCAGGGCTCCTATTGGCTGGCGGGCTGAAGGGACAGCTATAAAAGGTGCGCGCGCGGGCAGGTGAGTGAGACGTTCTCCACAGCGTGTGAAGAGAAGCGGGGTGCTGTGAGGGAAAGGCGGCGACAACGATGGCGACGGCAAGCGGTCTCCAGAGCCGAGGTGCGGCGGGGCAGGGGTGCGACGGATCCGAGGCGAGGCGTGGCGGGGCTGGGGCCGAGGCGGGGGCGGGGTGGGCTGGGGCGGGGCGGGATGCGGTGCGGCGTGCGGTGCGGCGTGCGGTGCGGTGCGGCGTGCGGTGCGGCGTGCGGTGCGGTGCGGCGCGGTGCGGCGTGCGGTGCGGCGCGGCGCGGCGCGGGACGCCGCCACTGCCGCGCGGGCTCCGACGGATAACAGCCGAAGCCGGGGCTGCCGCGCGGGCACCGGTAGCGGGCGGACCGAACCGGGGCTGGAGCCGCTCATTGCGCTCCGATGGCGGGAGGAGGGAGCCGGGCCTGGAACCGCCTCTTATGCTCCGATGGCGGGCGGACGGAGGGGGGGTCTCCGAGCGGGCTCCCAGAGGAGGGCGGAGGCGCGACAAGCGTGGCGAGTTGACCTGTGGAAGAAGACGCTTCGAGGCAACAGCGAGCGGCAATAATAAAGCAATAGAAACTGCTATCGTAGTGTTCAAACGCGCGGCTTTTTTTCTCTTCTCAACAAGAGGGGGGTGGGAATGGGGAAGGACACGAGAGGTGCACTGCACTGAAAAGGGGGAAGAGGTAAAGCAGTGCTGCGGTGTTTAATACTATAAGACTGTTAAAGAAGCTCTATAGGAGGGAAAGGGGGGATGCTCAGAGAAAAAATTATGCTTCAATGCCAAATTTTGTATTCTACTTTAAGACAATCCATGGGAGTAGATGTTACAAGTTGGAAATCTTCCTTGTAACTTCACACGGTGTTATTGCTATGAACTGTTGAATGACAAATAAGATGAATTCATACGAACCAGAATCTTAAATCAACCAGAAGAGGAGCGAGCTGGAAGAGGATGCCGAAGCGTGCAGATGCGGGGGGGAAGGAGAGAGGCACCCTGGGCAAAGCCCCAGTCCCGTTAGCGGGGCCGCAGAGTTTGAGTTAGAGTTTGAGCGTTGCCGGTGCCTTGGGTGACCAGGCCGGCTTTGTGCTGGGCGACCTCCCTGTAAGCAGGGCTCGGGTCTTTGCTTTTGCTGTAGTTGGCCTTTTGCCTTGCTGCTCCTTTGGCTGCCTGGGGAGCGTGGCCCCCTGTAACGGAGGGCGAGAGCCACCTCTCCGCACCTGAGTGGGAAATGGAGCTCGCCGGACCCCGAGGCCACCCTGTAAGCAGGGTAGTGCTGTTTCCCCGCCCCTCTTCCTCCTCCGGCCCCTCGGCATCGTTGCCTGGTGGTGGCCTGTCGATGCGACGGCCCCGTACTCGGGGTGTGCGTCATGGCATCTGACCTTTGGCTTTAGCTGGGAAGCCCCCTTGGCACGTTGAGGTCTGTGGCCTCCGTGCAGGCTAGGGACAGGTCACAGGCTCTTGTCTGTTGCTCGCGGTTGTGGGTTTATTCCCAGGGTTTGGCTGCGCTGCGTTGTCCTTCCCTTCTGGAAAGTCGCGCCTGTGTGTGCGCGTTCCCCTTCCTGTCCTTGTTTGTGTTTGTGGAGTGACGGAGCGACTGAGCTTTCCCTTTAGGCCCCCACAAAGATGGCTGCAGCCTAGCTTCGACTTCCCTGGGGGGAACGGAGGACTTTGGTGCACGCCGCAAAAGGGGCGTTCCCTCTCAGTCCCGCGAGCGCAGCGAGTGTCCTGTCTTCCTCCATATTATTTAGTGTTGATCAGAGCCACGTGGTAGTTCTGTGGCTGAGGCCGCCCTGTAGCCAGGGCTTGGGCCTGTCCTTGCATGGGCGCCTGTTCCGCTGGCGGCGTGACAGCCCCGTACTCGGGGCGTGTGTCCCAAGCTGCGGAGCCCTCTGTCCCCCGAGCGGCCCGCCCGCCCTGTAATCAGGTGTGGGGCGGCTGCAGCATTGCAGCCGGCTGCTTTAGCCATCCAGCTGGTGGGAATGACCCCTCCCTGTCCCGTCAGAGGGTGCAGGTTGAGGTGCTCCTTTTGTGTGTGGGGTGACCTCCCCGCTCGGTGGGTCGAGGTTGCTCCCTGGGTTCCCAAAGACGAGAGTTTGGTGATGTTCTGCTGCTGCCGGGCGGGCCAGCCTGTAGCTCAGGCGTTGGCGGGAGCCTCGTGCTCCGCGGGGCTTCTTGGTGAGGGTGGGGTGTGGGGGTACCGTCCTGTAGGCAGGGCTGTGCGTGCCCCCCGTGTGTGCTTGGTGAGCTGGGTTCTGAGAGACCCCCTGTACTCAGGCGGGAATGTGGCCCTGGCCTTTCAGAGGCACGGGGCCGCGAGATGCGGGGTTGGGCTTGCGCCCTCCCTGGAATCAGGGCTGGGATCCCGACCGCGGCATTTGGCCGTGTCGCCCCGCTGCCTGGCGGCTGAGAGTCGCTCCCGCCGCTGGGGGGGAAACCGAGCTCCGTGGCTCCAGGGGTGTTGTCCACCCGCCTGTAATCAGGGTCTGGGTGCGCGAGCGTTTGTGCTCAGTTGGCAGCCTGTGTGGGGTGACCGCCCCGTTAGCGGGGTGCGGGTCAAGGTGCCCCTGACTGGGAGAGAAGGAGCCTCCCTCGGCCGCTAGGGATGGGGGCTGCCCTGTAAGCCAGGGAGCAACAGTGCCCCGGAGTCCCAGGCCCTTTGCAATGGATGCAGTGGCTGGGGGTCCCCTGTAATCAGGGAAGCTGACTCTTTGGCCGCTGCTGTGTGCGTGCCCAGCTCCATTTGCCCAGTCTGCCCGCCTCTGTGATCCCCCGCAGCACCGGCTGGACGCGCGTCGTGCGTCAGTGAGGTGAGACAAGCTGCTCAAAGTTTTTTTATTTTTCTGGGCTGAACTGGGGAGGGGGGATGCAAGGCCTTCCTTGGCTGGGTGGTGGTGTGCCGAGTTCCTTTGTGATGTTGGGTTTCCCTTTTTGTTCAGGTGGGGGGCTTGCCGCTCCGCAGGTCTAATGGTGTCCCCGCTGATGTTTCAGGAGCTGCTGCAGAAGAAAGAAGAAGAAGCGGCGTGGGAACACGGGAGGCAGGAGCGAGAGCTGGAAGAGGATGCCGAAGCGTGCAGATGCGGGGGGGAAGGAGAGAGGCACCCTGGGCAAAGCCCCAGTCCCGTTAGCGGGGCCGCAGAGTTTGAGTTAGAGTTTGAGCGTTGCCGGTGCCTTGGGTGACCAGGCCGGCTTTGTGCTGGGCGACCTCCCTGTAAGCAGGGCTCGGGTCTTTGCTTTTGCTGTAGTTGGCCTTTTGCCTTGCTGCTCCTTTGGCTGCCTGGGGAGCGTGGCCCCCTGTAACGGAGGGCGAGAGCCACCTCTCCGCACCTGAGTGGGAAATGGAGCTCGCCGGACCCCGAGGCCACCCTGTAAGCAGGGTAGTGCTGTTTCCCCGCCCCTCTTCCTCCTCCGGCCCCTCGGCATCGTTGCCTGGTGGTGGCCTGTCGATGCGACGGCCCCGTACTCGGGGTGTGCGTCATGGCATCTGACCTTTGGCTTTAGCTGGGAAGCCCCCTTGGCACGTTGAGGTCTGTGGCCTCCGTGCAGGCTAGGGACAGGTCACAGGCTCTTGTCTGTTGCTCGCGGTTGTGGGTTTATTCCCAGGGTTTGGCTGCGCTGCGTTGTCCTTCCCTTCTGGAAAGTCGCGCCTGTGTGTGCGCGTTCCCCTTCCTGACCTTGTTTGTGTTTGTGGAGTGACGGAGCGACTGAGCTTTCCCTTTAGGCCCCCACAAAGATGGCTGCAGCCTAGCTTCGACTTCCCTGGGGGGAACGGAGGACTTTGGTGCACGCCGCAAAAGGGGCGTTCCCTCTCAGTCCCGCGAGCGCAGCGAGTGTCCTGTCTTCCTCCATATTATTTAGTGTTGATCAGAGCCACGTGGTAGTTCTGTGGCTGAGGCCGCCCTGTAGCCAGGGCTTGGGCCTGTCCTTGCATGGGCGCCTGTTCCGCTGGCGGCGTGACAGCCCCGTACTCGGGGCGTGTGTCCCAAGCTGCGGAGCCCTCTGTCCCCCGAGCGGCCCGCCCGCCCTGTAATCAGGTGTGGGGCGGCTGCAGCATTGCAGCCGGCTGCTTTAGCCATCCAGCTGGTGGGAATGACCCCTCCCTGTCCCGTCAGAGGGTGCAGGTTGAGGTGCTCCTTTTGTGTGTGGGGTGACCTCCCCGCTCGGTGGGTCGAGGTTGCTCCCTGGGTTCCCAAAGACGAGAGTTTGGTGATGTTCTGCTGCTGCCGGGCGGGCCAGCCTGTAGCTCAGGCGTTGGCGGGAGCCTCGTGCTCCGCGGGGCTTCTTGGTGAGGGTGGGGTGTGGGGGTACCGTCCTGTAGGCAGGGCTGTGCGTGCCCCCCGTGTGTGCTTGGTGAGCTGGGTTCTGAGAGACCCCCTGTACTCAGGCGGGAATGTGGCCCTGGCCTTTCAGAGGCACGGGGCCGCGAGATGCGGGGTTGGGCTTGTGCCCTCCCTGGAATCAGGGCTGGGATCCCGACCGCGGCATTTGGCCGTGTCGCCCCGCTGCCTGGCGGCTGAGAGTCGCTCCCGCCGCTGGGGGGGAAACCGAGCTCCGTGGCTCCAGGGGTGTTGTCCACCCGCCTGTAATCAGGGTCTGGGTGCGCGAGCGTTTGTGCTCAGTTGGCAGCCTGTGTGAGGTGACCGCCCCGTTAGCGGGGTGCGGGTCAAGGTGCCCCTGACTGGGAGAGAAGGAGCCTCCCTCGGCCGCTAGGGATGGGGGCTGCCCTGTAAGCCAGGGAGCAACAGTGCCCCGGAGTCCCAGGCCCTTTGCAATGGATGCAGTGGCTGGGGGTCCCCTGTAATCAGGGAAGCTGACTCTTTGGCCGCTGCTGTGTGCGTGCCCAGCTCCATTTGCCCAGTCTGCCCGCCTCTGTGATCCCCCGCAGCACCGGCTGGACGCGCGTCGTGCGTCAGTGAGGTGAGACAAGCTGCTCAAAGTTTTTTTATTTTTCTGGGCTGAACTGGGGAGGGGGGATGCAAGGCCTTCCTTGGCTGGGTGGTGGTGTGCCGAGTTCCTTTGTGATGTTGGGTTTCCCTTTTTGTTCAGGTGGGGGGCTTGCCGCTCCGCAGGTCTAATGGTGTCCCCGCTGATGTTTCAGGAGCTGCTGCAGAAGAAAGAAGAAGAAGCGGCGTGGGAACACGGGAGGCAGGAGCGAGAGCTGGAAGAGGATGCCGAAGCGTGCAGATGCGGGGGGGAAGGAGAGAGGCACCCTGGGCAAAGCCCCAGTCCCGTTAGCGGGGCCGCAGAGTTTGAGTTAGAGTTTGAGCGTTGCCGGTGCCTTGGGTGACCAGGCCGGCTTTGTGCTGGGCGACCTCCCTGTAAGCAGGGCTCGGGTCTTTGCTTTTGCTGTAGTTGGCCTTTTGCCTTGCTGCTCCTTTGGCTGCCTGGGGAGCGTGGCCCCCTGTAACGGAGGGCGAGAGCCACCTCTCCGCACCTGAGTGGGAAATGGAGCTCGCCGGACCCCGAGGCCACCCTGTAAGCAGGGTAGTGCTGTTTCCCTGCCCCTCTTCCTCCTCCGGCCCCTCGGCATCGTTGCCTGGTGGTGGCCTGTCGATGCGACGGCCCCGTACTCGGGGTGTGCGTCATGGCATCTGACCTTTGGCTTTAGCTGGGAAGCCCCCTTGGCACGTTGAGGTCTGTGGCCTCCGTGCAGGCTAGGGACAGGTCACAGGCTCTTGTCTGTTGCTCGCGGTTGTGGGTTTATTCCCAGGGTTTGGCTGCGCTGCGTTGTCCTTCCCTTCTGGAAAGTCGCGCCTGTGTGTGCGCGTTCCCCTTCCTGTCCTTGTTTGTGTTTGTGGAGTGACGGAGCGACTGAGCTTTCCCTTTAGGCCCCCACAAAGATGGCTGCAGCCTAGCTTCGACTTCCCTGGGGGGAACGGAGGACTTTGGTGCACGCCGCAAAAGGGGCGTTCCCTCTCAGTCCCGCGAGCGCAGCGAGTGTCCTGTCTTCCTCCATATTATTTAGTGTTGATCAGAGCCACGTGGTAGTTCTGTGGCTGAGGCCGCCCTGTAGCCAGGGCTTGGGCCTGTCCTTGCATGGGCGCCTGTTCCGCTGGCGGCGTGACAGCCCCGTACTCGGGGCGTGTGTCCCAAGCTGCGGAGCCCTCTGTCCCCCGAGCGGCCCGCCCGCCCTGTAATCAGGTGTGGGGCGGCTGCAGCATTGCAGCCGGCTGCTTTAGCCATCCAGCTGGTGGGAATGACCCCTCCCTGTCCCGTCAGAGGGTGCAGGTTGAGGTGCTCCTTTTGTGTGTGGGGTGACCTCCCCGCTCGGTGGGTCGAGGTTGCTCCCTGGGTTCCCAAAGACGAGAGTTTGGTGATGTTCTGCTGCTGCCGGGCGGGCCAGCCTGTAGCTCAGGCGTTGGCGGGAGCCTCGTGCTCCGCGGGGCTTCTTGGTGAGGGTGGGGTGTGGGGGTACCGTCCTGTAGGCAGGGCTGTGCGTGCCCCCCGTGTGTGCTTGGTGAGCTGGGTTCTGAGAGACCCCCTGTACTCAGGCGGGAATGTGGCCCTGGCCTTTCAGAGGCACAGGGCCGCGAGATGCGGGGTTGGGCTTGCGCCCTCCCTGGAATCAGGGCTGGGATCCCGACCGCGGCATTTGGCCGTGTCGCCCCGCTGCCTGGCGGCTGAGAGTCGCTCCCGCCGCTGGGGGGGAAACCGAGCTCCGTGGCTCCAGGGGTGTTGTCCACCCGCCTGTAATCAGGGTCTGGGTGCGCGAGCGTTTGTGCTCAGTTGGCAGCCTGTGTGAGGTGACCGCCCCGTTAGCGGGGTGCGGGTCAAGGTGCCCCTGACTGGGAGAGAAGGAGCCTCCCTCGGCCGCTAGGGATGGGGGCTGCCCTGTAAGCCAGGGAGCAACAGTGCCCCGGAGTCCCAGGCCCTTTGCAATGGATGCAGTGGCTGGGGGTCCCCTGTAATCAGGGAAGCTGACTCTTTGGCCGCTGCTGTGTGCGTGCCCAGCTCCATTTGCCCAGTCTGCCCGCCTCTGTGATCCCCCGCAGCACCGGCTGGACGCGCGTCGTGCGTCAGTGAGGTGAGACAAGCTGCTCAAAGTTTTTTTATTTTTCTGGGCTGAACTGGGGAGGGGGGATGCAAGGCCTTCCTTGGCTGGGTGGTGGTGTGCCGAGTTCCTTTGTGATGTTGGGTTTCCCTTTTTGTTCAGGTGGGGGGCTTGCCGCTCCGCAGGTCTAATGGTGTCCCCGCTGATGTTTCAGGAGCTGCTGCAGAAGAAAGAAGAAGAAGCGGCGTGGGAACACGGGAGGCAGGAGCGAGAGCTGGAAGAGGATGCCGAAGCGTGCAGATGCGGGGGGGAAGGAGAGAGGCACCCTGGGCAAAGCCCCAGTCCCGTTAGCGGGGCCGCAGAGTTTGAGTTAGAGTTTGAGCGTTGCCGGTGCCTTGGGTGACCAGGCCGGCTTTGTGCTGGGCGACCTCCCTGTAAGCAGGGCTCGGGTCTTTGCTTTTGCTGTAGTTGGCCTTTTGCCTTGCTGCTCCTTTGGCTGCCTGGGGAGCGTGGCCCCCTGTAACGGAGGGCGAGAGCCACCTCTCCGCACCTGAGTGGGAAATGGAGCTCGCCGGACCCCGAGGCCACCCTGTAAGCAGGGTAGTGCTGTTTCCCCGCCCCTCTTCCTCCTCCGGCCCCTCGGCATCGTTGCCTGGTGGTGGCCTGTCGATGCGACAGCCCCGTACTCGGGGCGTGTGTCCCAAGCTGCGGAGCCCTCTGTCCCCCGAGCGGCCCGCCCACCCTGTAATCAGGTGTGGGGCGGCTGCAGCATTGCAGCCGGCTGCTTTAGCCATCCAGCTGGTGGGAATGACCCCTCCCTGTCCCGTCAGAGGGTGCAGGTTGAGGAGCTCCTTTTGTGTGTGGGGTGACCTCCCCGCTCGGTGGGTCGAGGTTGCTCCCTGGGTTCCCAAAGACGAGAGTTTGGTGATGTTCTGCTGCTGCCGGGCGGGCCAGCCTGTAGCTCAGGCGTTGGCGGGAGCCTCGTGCTCCGCGGGGCTTCTTGGTGAGGGTGGGGTGTGGGGGTACCGTCCTGTAGGCAGGGCTGTGCGTGCCCCCCGTGTGTGCTTGGTGAGCTGGGTTCTGAGAGACCCCCTGTACTCAGGCGGGAATGTGGCCCTGGCCTTTCAGAGGCACGGGGCCGCGAGATGCGGGGTTGGGCTTGCGCCCTCCCTGGAATCAGGGCTGGGATCCCGACCGCGGCATTTGGCCGTGTCGCCCCGCTGCCTGGCGGCTGAGAGTCGCTCCCGCCGCTGGGGGGGAAACCGAGCTCCGTGGCTCCAGGGGTGTTGTCCACCCGCCTGTAATCAGGGTCTGGGTGCGCGAGCGTTTGTGCTCAGTTGGCAGCCTGTGTGAGGTGACCGCCCCGTTAGCGGGGTGCGGGTCAAGGTGCCCCTGACTGGGAGAGAAGGAGCCTCCCTCGGCCGCTAGGGATGGGGGCTGCCCTGTAAGCCAGGGAGCAACAGTGCCCCGGAGTCCCAGGCCCTTTGCAATGGATGCAGTGGCTGGGGGTCCCCTGTAATCAGGGAAGCTGACTCTTTGGCCGCTGCTGTGTGCGTGCCCAGCTCCATTTGCCCAGTCTGCCCGCCTCTGTGATCCCCCGCAGCACCGGCTGGACGCGCGTCGTGCGTCAGTGAGGTGAGACAAGCTGCTCAAAGTTTTTTTATTTTTCTGGGCTGAACTGGGGAGGGGGGATGCAAGGCCTTCCTTGGCTGGGTGGTGGTGTGCCGAGTTCCTTTGTGATGTTGGGTTTCCCTTTTTGTTCAGGTGGGGGGCTTGCCGCTCCGCAGGTCTAATGGTGTCCCCGCTGATGTTTCAGGAGCTGCTGCAGAAGAAAGAAGAAGAAGCGGCGTGGGAACACGGGAGGCAGGAGCGAGAGCTGGAAGAGGATGCCGAAGCGTGCAGATGCGGGGGGGAAGGAGAGAGGCACCCTGGGCAAAGCCCCAGTCCCGTTAGCGGGGCCGCAGAGTTTGAGTTAGAGTTTGAGCGTTGCCGGTGCCTTGGGTGACCAGGCCGGCTTTGTGCTGGGCGACCTCCCTGTAAGCAGGGCTCGGGTCTTTGCTTTTGCTGTAGTTGGCCTTTTGCCTTGCTGCTCCTTTGGCTGCCTGGGGAGCGTGGCCCCCTGTAACGGAGGGCGAGAGCCACCTCTCCGCACCTGAGTGGGAAATGGAGCTCGCCGGACCCCGAGGCCACCCTGTAAGCAGGGTAGTGCTGTTTCCCCGCCCCTCTTCCTCCTCCGGCCCCTCGGCATCGTTGCCTGGTGGTGGCCTGTCGATGCGACGGCCCCGTACTCGGGGTGTGCGTCATGGCATCTGACCTTTGGCTTTAGCTGGGAAGCCCCCTTGGCACGTTGAGGTCTGTGGCCTCCGTGCAGGCTAGGGACAGGTCACAGGCTCTTGTCTGTTGCTCGCGGTTGTGGGTTTATTCCCAGGGTTTGGCTGCGCTGCGTTGTCCTTCCCTTCTGGAAAGTCGCGCCTGTGTGTGCGCGTTCCCCTTCCTGTCCTTGTTTGTGTTTGTGGAGTGACGGAGCGACTGAGCTTTCCCTTTAGGCCCCCACAAAGATGGCTGCAGCCTAGCTTCGACTTCCCTGGGGGGAACGGAGGACTTTGGTGCACGCCGCAAAAGGGGCGTTCCCTCTCAGTCCCGCGAGCGCAGCGAGTGTCCTGTCTTCCTCCATATTATTTAGTGTTGATCAGAGCCACGTGGTAGTTCTGTGGCTGAGGCCGCCCTGTAGCCAGGGCTTGGGCCTGTCCTTGCATGGGCGCCTGTTCCGCTGGCGGCGTGACAGCCCCGTACTCGGGGCGTGTGTCCCAAGCTGCGGAGCCCTCTGTCCCCCGAGCGGCCCGCCCGCCCTGTAATCAGGTGTGGGGCGGCTGCAGCATTGCAGCCGGCTGCTTTAGCCATCCAGCTGGTGGGAATGACCCCTCCCTGTCCCGTCAGAGGGTGCAGGTTGAGGTGCTCCTTTTGTGTGTGGGGTGACCTCCCCGCTCGGTGGGTCGAGGTTGCTCCCTGGGTTCCCAAAGACGAGAGTTTGGTGATGTTCTGCTGCTGCCGGGCGGGCCAGCCTGTAGCTCAGGCGTTGGCGGGAGCCTCGTGCTCCGCGGGGCTTCTTGGTGAGGGTGGGGTGTGGGGGTACCGTCCTGTAGGCAGGGCTGTGCGTGCCCCCCGTGTGTGCTTGGTGAGCTGGGTTCTGAGAGACCCCCTGTACTCAGGCGGGAATGTGGCCCTGGCCTTTCAGAGGCACGGGGCCGCGAGATGCGGGGTTGGGCTTGCGCCCTCCCTGGAATCAGGGCTGGGATCCCGACCGCGGCATTTGGCCGTGTCGCCCCGCTGCCTGGCGGCTGAGAGTCGCTCCCGCCGCTGGGGGGGAAACCGAGCTCCGTGGCTCCAGGGGTGTTGTCCACCCGCCTGTAATCAGGGTCTGGGTGCGCGAGCGTTTGTGCTCAGTTGGCAGCCTGTGTGGGGTGACCGCCCCGTTAGCGGGGTGCGGGTCAAGGTGCCCCTGACTGGGAGAGAAGGAGCCTCCCTCGGCCGCTAGGGATGGGGGCTGCCCTGTAAGCCAGGGAGCAACAGTGCCCCGGAGTCCCAGGCCCTTTGCAATGGATGCAGTGGCTGGGGGTCCCCTGTAATCAGGGAAGCTGACTCTTTGGCCGCTGCTGTGTGCGTGCCCAGCTCCATTTGCCCAGTCTGCCCGCCTCTGTGATCCCCCGCAGCACCGGCTGGACGCGCGTCGTGCGTCAGTGAGGTGAGACAAGCTGCTCAAAGTTTTTTTATTTTTCTGGGCTGAACTGGGGAGGGGGGATGCAAGGCCTTCCTTGGCTGGGTGGTGGTGTGCCGAGTTCCTTTGTGATGTTGGGTTTCCCTTTTTGTTCAGGTGGGGGGCTTGCCGCTCCGCAGGTCTAATGGTGTCCCCGCTGATGTTTCAGGAGCTGCTGCAGAAGAAAGAAGAAGAAGCGGCGTGGGAACACGGGAGGCAGGAGCGAGAGCTGGAAGAGGATGCCGAAGCGTGCAGATGCGGGGGGGAAGGAGAGAGGCACCCTGGGCAAAGCCCCAGTCCCGTTAGCGGGGCCGCAGAGTTTGAGTTAGAGTTTGAGCGTTGCCGGTGCCTTGGGTGACCAGGCCGGCTTTGTGCTGGGCGACCTCCCTGTAAGCAGGACTCGGGTCTTTGCTTTTGCTGTAGTTGGCCTTTTGCCTTGCTGCTCCTTTGGCTGCCTGGGGAGCGTGGCCCCCTGTAACGGAGGGCGAGAGCCACCTCTCCGCACCTGAGTGGGAAATGGAGCTCGCCGGACCCCGAGGCCACCCTGTAAGCAGGGTAGTGCTGTTTCCCCGCCCCTCTTCCTCCTCCGGCCCCTCGGCATCGTTGCCTGGTGGTGGCCTGTCGATGCGACAGCCCCGTACTCGGGGCGTGTGTCCCAAGCTGCGGAGCCCTCTGTCCCCCGAGCGGCCCGCCCACCCTGTAATCAGGTGTGGGGCGGCTGCAGCATTGCAGCCGGCTGCTTTAGCCATCCAGCTGGTGGGAATGACCCCTCCCTGTCCCGTCAGAGGGTGCAGGTTGAGGTGCTCCTTTTGTGTGTGGGGTGACCTCCCCGCTCGGTGGGTCGAGGTTGCTCCCTGGGTTCCCAAAGACGAGAGTTTGGTGATGTTCTGCTGCTGCCGGGCGGGCCAGCCTGTAGCTCAGGCGTTGGCGGGAGCCTCGTGCTCCGCAGGGCTTCTTGGTGAGGGTGGGGTGTGGGGGTACCGTCCTGTAGGCAGGGCTGTGCGTGCCCCCCGTGTGTGCTTGGTGAGCTGGGTTCTGAGAGACCCCCTGTACTCAGGCGGGAATGTGGCCCTGGCCTTTCAGAGGCACGGGGCCGCGAGATGCGGGGTTGGGCTTGCGCCCTCCCTGGAATCAGGGCTGGGATCCCGACCGCGGCATTTGGCCGTGTCGCCCCGCTGCCTGGCGGCTGAGAGTCGCTCCCGCCGCTGGGGGGGAAACCGAGCTCCGTGGCTCCAGGGGTGTTGTCCACCCGCCTGTAATCAGGGTCTGGGTGCGCGAGCGTTTGTGCTCAGTTGGCAGCCTGTGTGGGGTGACCGCCCCGTTAGCGGGGTGCGGGTCAAGGTGCCCCTGACTGGGAGAGAAGGAGCCTCCCTCGGCCGCTAGGGATGGGGGCTGCCCTGTAAGCCAGGGAGCAACAGTGCCCCGGAGTCCCAGGCCCTTTGCAATGGATGCAGTGGCTGGGGGTCCCCTGTAATCAGGGAAGCTGACTCTTTGGCCGCTGCTGTGTGCGTGCCCAGCTCCATTTGCCCAGTCTGCCCGCCTCTGTGATCCCCCGCAGCACCGGCTGGACGCGCGTCGTGCGTCAGTGAGGTGAGACAAGCTGCTCAAAGTTTTTTTATTTTTCTGGGCTGAACTGGGGAGGGGGGATGCAAGGCCTTCCTTGGCTGGGTGGTGGTGTGCCGAGTTCCTTTGTGATGTTGGGTTTCCCTTTTTGTTCAGGTGGGGGGCTTGCCGCTCCGCAGGTCTAATGGTGTCCCCGCTGATGTTTCAGGAGCTGCTGCAGAAGAAAGAAGAAGAAGCGGCGTGGGAACACGGGAGGCAGGAGCGAGAGCTGGAAGAGGATGCCGAAGCGTGCAGATGCGGGGGGGAAGGAGAGAGGCACCCTGGGCAAAGCCCCAGTCCCGTTAGCGGGGCCGCAGAGTTTGAGTTAGAGTTTGAGCGTTGCCGGTGCCTTGGGTGACCAGGCCGGCTTTGTGCTGGGCGACCTCCCTGTAAGCAGGGCTCGGGTCTTTGCTTTTGCTGTAGTTGGCCTTTTGCCTTGCTGCTCCTTTGGCTGCCTGGGGAGCGTGGCCCCCTGTAACGGAGGGCGAGAGCCACCTCTCCGCACCTGAGTGGGAAATGGAGCTCGCCGGACCCCGAGGCCACCCTGTAAGCAGGGTAGTGCTGTTTCCCCGCCCCTCTTCCTCCTCCGGCCCCTCGGCATCGTTGCCTGGTGGTGGCCTGTCGATGCGACGGCCCCGTACTCGGGGTGTGCGTCATGGCATCTGACCTTTGGCTTTAGCTGGGAAGCCCCCTTGGCACGTTGAGGTCTGTGGCCTCCGTGCAGGCTAGGGACAGGTCACAGGCTCTTGTCTGTTGCTCGCGGTTGTGGGTTTATTCCCAGGGTTTGGCTGCGCTGCGTTGTCCTTCCCTTCTGGAAAGTCGCGCCTGTGTGTGCGCGTTCCCCTTCCTGTCCTTGTTTGTGTTTGTGGAGTGACGGAGCGACTGAGCTTTCCCTTTAGGCCCCCACAAAGATGGCTGCAGCCTAGCTTCGACTTCCCTGGGGGGAACGGAGGACTTTGGTGCACGCCGCAAAAGGGGCGTTCCCTCTCAGTCCCGCGAGCGCAGCGAGTGTCCTGTCTTCCTCCATATTATTTAGTGTTGATCAGAGCCACATGGTAGTTCTGTGGCTGAGGCCGCCCTGTAGCCAGGGCTTGGGCCTGTCCTTGCATGGGCGCCTGTTCCGCTGGCGGCGTGACAGCCCCGTACTCGGGGCGTGTGTCCCAAGCTGCGGAGCCCTCTGTCCCCCGAGCGGCCCGCCCACCCTGTAATCAGGTGTGGGGCGGCTGCAGCATTGCAGCCGGCTACTTTAGCCATCCAGCTGGTGGGAATGACCCCTCCCTGTCCCGTCAGAGGGTGCAGGTTGAGGTGCTCCTTTTGTGTGTGGGGTGACCTCCCCGCTCGGTGGGTCGAGGTTGCTCCCTGGGTTCCCAAAGACGAGAGTTTGGTGATGTTCTGCTGCTGCCGGGCGGGCCAGCCTGTAGCTCAGGCGTTGGCGGGAGCCTCGTGCTCCGCGGGGCTTCTTGGTGAGGGTGGGGTGTGGGGGTACCGTCCTGTAGGCAGGGCTGTGCGTGCCCCCCGTGTGTGCTTGGTGAGCTGGGTTCTGAGAGACCCCCTGTACTCAGGCGGGAATGTGGCCCTGGCCTTTCAGAGGCACGGGGCCGCGAGATGCGGGGTTGGGCTTGCGCCCTCCCTGGAATCAGGGCTGGGATCCCGACCGCGGCATTTGGCCGTGTCGCCCCGCTGCCTGGCGGCTGAGAGTCGCTCCCGCCGCTGGGGGGGAAACCGAGCTCCGTGGCTCCAGGGGTGTTGTCCACCCGCCTGTAATCAGGGTCTGGGTGCGCGAGCGTTTGTGCTCAGTTGGCAGCCTGTGTGAGGTGACCGCCCCGTTAGCGGGGTGCGGGTCAAGGTGCCCCTGACTGGGAGAGAAGGAGCCTCCCTCGGCCGCTAGGGATGGGGGCTGCCCTGTAAGCCAGGGAGCAACAGTGCCCCGGAGTCCCAGGCCCTTTGCAATGGATGCAGTGGCTGGGGGTCCCCTGTAATCAGGGAAGCTGACTCTTTGGCCGCTGCTGTGTGCGTGCCCAGCTCCATTTGCCCAGTCTGCCCGCCTCTGTGATCCCCCGCAGCACCGGCTGGACGCGCGTCGTGCGTCAGTGAGGTGAGACAAGCTGCTCAAAGTTTTTTTATTTTTCTGGGCTGAACTGGGGAGGGGGGATGCAAGGCCTTCCTTGGCTGGGTGGTGGTGTGCCGAGTTCCTTTGTGATGTTGGGTTTCCCTTTTTGTTCAGGTGGGGGGCTTGCCGCTCCGCAGGTCTAATGGTGTCCCCGCTGATGTTTCAGGAGCTGCTGCAGAAGAAAGAAGAAGAAGCGGCGTGGGAACACGGGAGGCAGGAGCGAGAGCTGGAAGAGGATGCCGAAGCGTGCAGATGCGGGGGGGAAGGAGAGAGGCACCCTGGGCAAAGCCCCAGTCCCGTTAGCGGGGCCGCAGAGTTTGAGTTAGAGTTTGAGCGTTGCCGGTGCCTTGGGTGACCAGGCCGGCTTTGTGCTGGGCGACCTCCCTGTAAGCAGGGCTCGGGTCTTTGCTTTTGCTGTAGTTGGCCTTTTGCCTTGCTGCTCCTTTGGCTGCCTGGGGAGCGTGGCCCCCTGTAACGGAGGGCGAGAGCCACCTCTCCGCACCTGAGTGGGAAATGGAGCTCGCCGGACCCCGAGGCCACCCTGTAAGCAGGGTAGTGCTGTTTCCCCGCCCCTCTTCCTCCTCCGGCCCCTCGGCATCGTTGCCTGGTGGTGGCCTGTCGATGCGACGGCCCCGTACTCGGGGTGTGCGTCATGGCATCTGACCTTTGGCTTTAGCTGGGAAGCCCCCTTGGCACGTTGAGGTCTGTGGCCTCCGTGCAGGCTAGGGACAGGTCACAGGCTCTTGTCTGTTGCTCGCGGTTGTGGGTTTATTCCCAGGGTTTGGCTGCGCTGCGTTGTCCTTCCCTTCTGGAAAGTCGCGCCTGTGTGTGCGCGTTCCCCTTCCTGTCCTTGTTTGTGTTTGTGGAGTGACGGAGCGACTGAGCTTTCCCTTTAGGCCCCCACAAAGATGGCTGCAGCCTAGCTTCGACTTCCCTGGGGGGAACGGAGGACTTTGGTGCACGCCGCAAAAGGGGCGTTCCCTCTCAGTCCCGCGAGCGCAGCGAGTGTCCTGTCTTCCTCCATATTATTTAGTGTTGATCAGAGCCACATGGTAGTTCTGTGGCTGAGGCCGCCCTGTAGCCAGGGCTTGGGCCTGTCCTTGCATGGGCGCCTGTTCCGCTGGCGGCGTGACAGCCCCGTACTCGGGGCGTGTGTCCCAAGCTGCGGAGCCCTCTGTCCCCCGAGCGGCCCGCCCACCCTGTAATCAGGTGTGGGGCGGCTGCAGCATTGCAGCCGGCTGCTTTAGCCATCCAGCTGGTGGGAATGACCCCTCCCTGTCCCGTCAGAGGGTGCAGGTTGAGGTGCTCCTTTTGTGTGTGGGGTGACCTCCCCGCTCGGTGGGTCGAGGTTGCTCCCTGGGTTCCCAAAGACGAGAGTTTGGTGATGTTCTGCTGCTGCCGGGCGGGCCAGCCTGTAGCTCAGGCGTTGGCGGGAGCCTCGTGCTCCGCGGGGCTTCTTGGTGAGGGTGGGGTGTGGGGGTACCGTCCTGTAGGCAGGGCTGTGCGTGCCCCCCGTGTGTGCTTGGTGAGCTGGGTTCTGAGAGACCCCCTGTACTCAGGCGGGAATGTGGCCCTGGCCTTTCAGAGGCACGGGGCCGCGAGATGCGGGGTTGGGCTTGCGCCCTCCCTGGAATCAGGGCTGGGATCCCGACCGCGGCATTTGGCCGTGTCGCCCCGCTGCCTGGCGGCTGAGAGTCGCTCCCGCCGCTGGGGGGGAAACCGAGCTCCGTGGCTCCAGGGGTGTTGTCCACCCGCCTGTAATCAGGGTCTGGGTGCGCGAGCGTTTGTGCTCAGTTGGCAGCCTGTGTGGGGTGACCGCCCCGTTAGCGGGGTGCGGGTCAAGGTGCCCCTGACTGGGAGAGAAGGAGCCTCCCTCGGCCGCTAGGGATGGGGGCTGCCCTGTAAGCCAGGGAGCAACAGTGCCCCGGAGTCCCAGGCCCTTTGCAATGGATGCAGTGGCTGGGGGTCCCCTGTAATCAGGGAAGCTGACTCTTTGGCCGCTGCTGTGTGCGTGCCCAGCTCCATTTGCCCAGTCTGCCCGCCTCTGTGATCCCCCGCAGCACCGGCTGGACGCGCGTCGTGCGTCAGTGAGGTGAGACAAGCTGCTCAAAGTTTTTTTATTTTTCTGGGCTGAACTGGGGAGGGGGGATGCAAGGCCTTCCTTGGCTGGGTGGTGGTGTGCCGAGTTCCTTTGTGATGTTGGGTTTCCCTTTTTGTTCAGGTGGGGGGCTTGCCGCTCCGCAGGTCTAATGGTGTCCCCGCTGATGTTTCAGGAGCTGCTGCAGAAGAAAGAAGAAGAAGCGGCGTGGGAACACGGGAGGCAGGAGCGAGAGCTGGAAGAGGATGCCGAAGCGTGCAGATGCGGGGGGGAAGGAGAGAGGCACCCTGGGCAAAGCCCCAGTCCCGTTAGCGGGGCCGCAGAGTTTGAGTTAGAGTTTGAGTGTTGCCGGTGCCTTGGGTGACCAGGCCGGCTTTGTGCTGGGCGACCTCCCTGTAAGCAGGGCTCGGGTCTTTGCTTTTGCTGTAGTTGGCCTTTTGCCTTGCTGCTCCTTTGGCTGCCTGGGGAGCGTGGCCCCCTGTAACGGAGGGCGAGAGCCACCTCTCCGCACCTGAGTGGGAAATGGAGCTCGCCGGACCCCGAGGCCACCCTGTAAGCAGGGTAGTGCTGTTTCCCCGCCCCTCTTCCTCCTCCGGCCCCTCGGCATCGTTGCCTGGTGGTGGCCTGTCGATGCGACAGCCCCGTACTCGGGGCGTGTGTCCCAAGCTGCGGAGCCCTCTGTCCCCCGAGCGGCCCGCCCACCCTGTAATCAGGTGTGGGGCGGCTGCAGCATTGCAGCCGGCTGCTTTAGCCATCCAGCTGGTGGGAATGACCCCTCCCTGTCCCGTCAGAGGGTGCAGGTTGAGGAGCTCCTTTTGTGTGTGGGGTGACCTCCCCGCTCGGTGGGTCGAGGTTGCTCCCTGGGTTCCCAAAGACGAGAGTTTGGTGATGTTCTGCTGCTGCCGGGCGGGCCAGCCTGTAGCTCAGGCGTTGGCGGGAGCCTCGTGCTCCGCGGGGCTTCTTGGTGAGGGTGGGGTGTGGGGGTACCGTCCTGTAGGCAGGGCTGTGCGTGCCCCCCGTGTGTGCTTGGTGAGCTGGGTTCTGAGAGACCCCCTGTACTCAGGCGGGAATGTGGCCCTGGCCTTTCAGAGGCACGGGGCCGCGAGATGCGGGGTTGGGCTTGCGCCCTCCCTGGAATCAGGGCTGGGATCCCGACCGCGGCATTTGGCCGTGTCGCCCCGCTGCCTGGCGGCTGAGAGTCGCTCCCGCCGCTGGGGGGGAAACCGAGCTCCGTGGCTCCAGGGGTGTTGTCCACCCGCCTGTAATCAGGGTCTGGGTGCGCGAGCGTTTGTGCTCAGTTGGCAGCCTGTGTGAGGTGACCGCCCCGTTAGCGGGGTGCGGGTCAAGGTGCCCCTGACTGGGAGAGAAGGAGCCTCCCTCGGCCGCTAGGGATGGGGGCTGCCCTGTAAGCCAGGGAGCAACAGTGCCCCGGAGTCCCAGGCCCTTTGCAATGGATGCAGTGGCTGGGGGTCCCCTGTAATCAGGGAAGCTGACTCTTTGGCCGCTGCTGTGTGCGTGCCCAGCTCCATTTGCCCAGTCTGCCCGCCTCTGTGATCCCCCGCAGCACCGGCTGGACGCGCGTCGTGCGTCAGTGAGGTGAGACAAGCTGCTCAAAGTTTTTTTATTTTTCTGGGCTGAACTGGGGAGGGGGGATGCAAGGCCTTCCTTGGCTGGGTGGTGGTGTGCCGAGTTCCTTTGTGATGTTGGGTTTCCCTTTTTGTTCAGGTGGGGGGCTTGCCGCTCCGCAGGTCTAATGGTGTCCCCGCTGATGTTTCAGGAGCTGCTGCAGAAGAAAGAAGAAGAAGCGGCGTGGGAACACGGGAGGCAGGAGCGAGAGCTGGAAGAGGATGCCGAAGCGTGCAGATGCGGGGGGGAAGGAGAGAGGCACCCTGGGCAAAGCCCCAGTCCCGTTAGCGGGGCCGCAGAGTTTGAGTTAGAGTTTGAGCGTTGCCGGTGCCTTGGGTGACCAGGCCGGCTTTGTGCTGGGCGACCTCCCTGTAAGCAGGGCTCGGGTCTTTGCTTTTGCTGTAGTTGGCCTTTTGCCTTGCTGCTCCTTTGGCTGCCTGGGGAGCGTGGCCCCCTGTAACGGAGGGCGAGAGCCACCTCTCCGCACCTGAGTGGGAAATGGAGCTCGCCGGACCCCGAGGCCACCCTGTAAGCAGGGTAGTGCTGTTTCCCCGCCCCTCTTCCTCCTCCGGCCCCTCGGCATCGTTGCCTGGTGGTGGCCTGTCGATGCGACAGCCCCGTACTCGGGGCGTGTGTCCCAAGCTGCGGAGCCCTCTGTCCCCCGAGCGGCCCGCCCACCCTGTAATCAGGTGTGGGGCGGCTGCAGCATTGCAGCCGGCTGCTTTAGCCATCCAGCTGGTGGGAATGACCCCTCCCTGTCCCGTCAGAGGGTGCAGGTTGAGGAGCTCCTTTTGTGTGTGGGGTGACCTCCCCGCTCGGTGGGTCGAGGTTGCTCCCTGGGTTCCCAAAGACGAGAGTTTGGTGATGTTCTGCTGCTGCCGGGCGGGCCAGCCTGTAGCTCAGGCGTTGGCGGGAGCCTCGTGCTCCGCGGGGCTTCTTGGTGAGGGTGGGGTGTGGGGGTACCGTCCTGTAGGCAGGGCTGTGCGTGCCCCCCGTGTGTGCTTGGTGAGCTGGGTTCTGAGAGACCCCCTGTACTCAGGCGGGAATGTGGCCCTGGCCTTTCAGAGGCACGGGGCCGCGAGATGCGGGGTTGGGCTTGCGCCCTCCCTGGAATCAGGGCTGGGATCCCGACCGCGGCATTTGGCCGTGTCGCCCCGCTGCCTGGCGGCTGAGAGTCGCTCCCGCCGCTGGGGGGGAAACCGAGCTCCGTGGCTCCAGGGGTGTTGTCCACCCGCCTGTAATCAGGGTCTGGGTGCGCGAGCGTTTGTGCTCAGTTGGCAGCCTGTGTGGGGTGACCGCCCCGTTAGCGGGGTGCGGGTCAAGGTGCCCCTGACTGGGAGAGAAGGAGCCTCCCTCGGCCGCTAGGGATGGGGGCTGCCCTGTAAGCCAGGGAGCAACAGTGCCCCGGAGTCCCAGGCCCTTTGCAATGGATGCAGTGGCTGGGGGTCCCCTGTAATCAGGGAAGCTGACTCTTTGGCCGCTGCTGTGTGCGTGCCCAGCTCCATTTGCCCAGTCTGCCCGCCTCTGTGATCCCCCGCAGCACCGGCTGGACGCGCGTCGTGCGTCAGTGAGGTGAGACAAGCTGCTCAAAGTTTTTTTATTTTTCTGGGCTGAACTGGGGAGGGGGGATGCAAGGCCTTCCTTGGCTGGGTGGTGGTGTGCCGAGTTCCTTTGTGATGTTGGGTTTCCCTTTTTGTTCAGGTGGGGGGCTTGCCGCTCCGCAGGTCTAATGGTGTCCCCGCTGATGTTTCAGGAGCTGCTGCAGAAGAAAGAAGAAGAAGCGGCGTGGGAACACGGGAGGCAGGAGCGAGAGCTGGAAGAGGATGCCGAAGCGTGCAGATGCGGGGGGGAAGGAGAGAGGCACCCTGGGCAAAGCCCCAGTCCCGTTAGCGGGGCCGCAGAGTTTGAGTTAGAGTTTGAGCGTTGCCGGTGCCTTGGGTGACCAGGCCGGCTTTGTGCTGGGCGACCTCCCTGTAAGCAGGGCTCGGGTCTTTGCTTTTGCTGTAGTTGGCCTTTTGCCTTGCTGCTCCTTTGGCTGCCTGGGGAGCGTGGCCCCCTGTAACGGAGGGCGAGAGCCACCTCTCCGCACCTGAGTGGGAAATGGAGCTCGCCGGACCCCGAGGCCACCCTGTAAGCAGGGTAGTGCTGTTTCCCCGCCCCTCTTCCTCCTCCGGCCCCTCGGCATCGTTGCCTGGTGGTGGCCTGTCGATGCGACAGCCCCGTACTCGGGGCGTGTGTCCCAAGCTGCGGAGCCCTCTGTCCCCCGAGCGGCCCGCCCACCCTGTAATCAGGTGTGGGGCGGCTGCAGCATTGCAGCCGGCTGCTTTAGCCATCCAGCTGGTGGGAATGACCCCTCCCTGTCCCGTCAGAGGGTGCAGGTTGAGGAGCTCCTTTTGTGTGTGGGGTGACCTCCCCGCTCGGTGGGTCGAGGTTGCTCCCTGGGTTCCCAAAGACGAGAGTTTGGTGATGTTCTGCTGCTGCCGGGCGGGCCAGCCTGTAGCTCAGGCGTTGGCGGGAGCCTCGTGCTCCGCGGGGCTTCTTGGTGAGGGTGGGGTGTGGGGGTACCGTCCTGTAGGCAGGGCTGTGCGTGCCCCCCGTGTGTGCTTGGTGAGCTGGGTTCTGAGAGACCCCCTGTACTCAGGCGGGAATGTGGCCCTGGCCTTTCAGAGGCACGGGGCCGCGAGATGCGGGGTTGGGCTTGCGCCCTCCCTGGAATCAGGGCTGGGATCCCGACCGCGGCATTTGGCCGTGTCGCCCCGCTGCCTGGCGGCTGAGAGTCGCTCCCGCCGCTGGGGGGGAAACCGAGCTCCGTGGCTCCAGGGGTGTTGTCCACCCGCCTGTAATCAGGGTCTGGGTGCGCGAGCGTTTGTGCTCAGTTGGCAGCCTGTGTGAGGTGACCGCCCCGTTAGCGGGGTGCGGGTCAAGGTGCCCCTGACTGGGAGAGAAGGAGCCTCCCTCGGCCGCTAGGGATGGGGGCTGCCCTGTAAGCCAGGGAGCAACAGTGCCCCGGAGTCCCAGGCCCTTTGCAATGGATGCAGTGGCTGGGGGTCCCCTGTAATCAGGGAAGCTGACTCTTTGGCCGCTGCTGTGTGCGTGCCCAGCTCCATTTGCCCAGTCTGCCCGCCTCTGTGATCCCCCGCAGCACCGGCTGGACGCGCGTCGTGCGTCAGTGAGGTGAGACAAGCTGCTCAAAGTTTTTTTATTTTTCTGGGCTGAACTGGGGAGGGGGGATGCAAGGCCTTCCTTGGCTGGGTGGTGGTGTGCCGAGTTCCTTTGTGATGTTGGGTTTCCCTTTTTGTTCAGGTGGGGGGCTTGCCGCTCCGCAGGTCTAATGGTGTCCCCGCTGATGTTTCAGGAGCTGCTGCAGAAGAAAGAAGAAGAAGCGGCGTGGGAACACGGGAGGCAGGAGCGAGAGCTGGAAGAGGATGCCGAAGCGTGCAGATGCGGGGGGGAAGGAGAGAGGCACCCTGGGCAAAGCCCCAGTCCCGTTAGCGGGGCCGCAGAGTTTGAGTTAGAGTTTGAGCGTTGCCGGTGCCTTGGGTGACCAGGCCGGCTTTGTGCTGGGCGACCTCCCTGTAAGCAGGGCTCGGGTCTTTGCTTTTGCTGTAGTTGGCCTTTTGCCTTGCTGCTCCTTTGGCTGCCTGGGGAGCGTGGCCCCCTGTAACGGAGGGCGAGAGCCACCTCTCCGCACCTGAGTGGGAAATGGAGCTCGCCGGACCCCGAGGCCACCCTGTAAGCAGGGTAGTGCTGTTTCCCCGCCCCTCTTCCTCCTCCGGCCCCTCAGCATCGTTGCCTGGTGGTGGCCTGTCGATGCGACGGCCCCGTACTCGGGGTGTGCGTCATGGCATCTGACCTTTGGCTTTAGCTGGGAAGCCCCCTTGGCACGTTGAGGTCTGTGGCCTCCGTGCAGGCTAGGGACAGGTCACAGGCTCTTGTCTGTTGCTCGCGGTTGTGGGTTTATTCCCAGGGTTTGGCTGCGCTGCGTTGTCCTTCCCTTCTGGAAAGTCGCGCCTGTGTGTGCGCGTTCCCCTTCCTGTCCTTGTTTGTGTTTGTGGAGTGACGGAGCGACTGAGCTTTCCCTTTAGGCCCCCACAAAGATGGCTGCAGCCTAGCTTCGACTTCCCTGGGGGGAACGGAGGACTTTGGTGCACGCCGCAAAAGGGGCGTTCCCTCTCAGTCCCGCGAGCGCAGCGAGTGTCCTGTCTTCCTCCATATTATTTAGTGTTGATCAGAGCCACGTGGTAGTTCTGTGGCTGAGGCCGCCCTGTAGCCAGGGCTTGGGCCTGTCCTTGCATGGGCGCCTGTTCCGCTGGCGGCGTGACAGCCCCGTACTCGGGGCGTGTGTCCCAAGCTGCGGAGCCCTCTGTCCCCCGAGCGGCCCGCCCGCCCTGTAATCAGGTGTGGGGCGGCTGCAGCATTGCAGCCGGCTGCTTTAGCCATCCAGCTGGTGGGAATGACCCCTCCCTGTCCCGTCAGAGGGTGCAGGTTGAGGTGCTCCTTTTGTGTGTGGGGTGACCTCCCCGCTCAGTGGGTCGAGGTTGCTCCCTGGGTTCCCAAAGACGAGAGTTTGGTGATGTTCTGCTGCTGCCGGGCGGGCCAGCCTGTAGCTCAGGCGTTGGCGGGAGCCTCGTGCTCCGCGGGGCTTCTTGGTGAGGGTGGGGTGTGGGGGTACCGTCCTGTAGGCAGGGCTGTGCGTGCCCCCCGTGTGTGCTTGGTGAGCTGGGTTCTGAGAGACCCCCTGTACTCAGGCGGGAATGTGGCCCTGGCCTTTCAGAGGCACGGGGCCGCGAGATGCGGGGTTGGGCTTGCGCCCTCCCTGGAATCAGGGCTGGGATCCCGACCGCGGCATTTGGCCGTGTCGCCCCGCTGCCTGGCGGCTGAGAGTCGCTCCCGCCGCTGGGGGGGAAACCGAGCTCCGTGGCTCCAGGGGTGTTGTCCACCCGCCTGTAATCAGGGTCTGGGTGCGCGAGCGTTTGTGCTCAGTTGGCAGCCTGTGTGGGGTGACCGCCCCGTTAGCGGGGTGCGGGTCAAGGTGCCCCTGACTGGGAGAGAAGGAGCCTCCCTCGGCCGCTAGGGATGGGGGCTGCCCTGTAAGCCAGGGAGCAACAGTGCCCCGGAGTCCCAGGCCCTTTGCAATGGATGCAGTGGCTGGGGGTCCCCTGTAATCAGGGAAGCTGACTCTTTGGCCGCTGCTGTGTGCGTGCCCAGCTCCATTTGCCCAGTCTGCCCGCCTCTGTGATCCCCCGCAGCACCGGCTGGACGCGCGTCGTGCGTCAGTGAGGTGAGACAAGCTGCTCAAAGTTTTTTTATTTTTCTGGGCTGAACTGGGGAGGGGGGATGCAAGGCCTTCCTTGGCTGGGTGGTGGTGTGCCGAGTTCCTTTGTGATGTTGGGTTTCCCTTTTTGTTCAGGTGGGGGGCTTGCCGCTCCGCAGGTCTAATGGTGTCCCCGCTGATGTTTCAGGAGCTGCTGCAGAAGAAAGAAGAAGAAGCGGCGTGGGAACATGGGAGGCAGGAGCGAGAGCTGGAAGAGGATGCCGAAGCGTGCAGATGCGGGGGGGAAGGAGAGAGGCACCCTGGGCAAAGCCCCAGTCCCGTTAGCGGGGCCGCAGAGTTTGAGTTAGAGTTTGAGCGTTGCCGGTGCCTTGGGTGACCAGGCCGGCTTTGTGCTGGGCGACCTCCCTGTAAGCAGGGCTCGGGTCTTTGCTTTTGCTGTAGTTGGCCTTTTGCCTTGCTGCTCCTTTGGCTGCCTGGGGAGCGTGGCCCCCTGTAACGGAGGGCGAGAGCCACCTCTCCGCACCTGAGTGGGAAATGGAGCTCGCCGGACCCCGAGGCCACCCTGTAAGCAGGGTAGTGCTGTTTCCCCGCCCCTCTTCCTCCTCCGGCCCCTCGGCATCGTTGCCTGGTGGTGGCCTGTCGATGCGACAGCCCCGTACTCGGGGCGTGTGTCCCAAGCTGCGGAGCCCTCTGTCCCCCGAGCGGCCCGCCCACCCTGTAATCAGGTGTGGGGCGGCTGCAGCATTGCAGCCGGCTGCTTTAGCCATCCAGCTGGTGGGAATGACCCCTCCCTGTCCCGTCAGAGGGTGCAGGTTGAGGAGCTCCTTTTGTGTGTGGGGTGACCTCCCCGCTCGGTGGGTCGAGGTTGCTCCCTGGGTTCCCAAAGACGAGAGTTTGGTGATGTTCTGCTGCTGCCGGGCGGGCCAGCCTGTAGCTCAGGCGTTGGCGGGAGCCTCGTGCTCCGCGGGGCTTCTTGGTGAGGGTGGGGTGTGGGGGTACCGTCCTGTAGGCAGGGCTGTGCGTGCCCCCCGTGTGTGCTTGGTGAGCTGGGTTCTGAGAGACCCCCTGTACTCAGGCGGGAATGTGGCCCTGGCCTTTCAGAGGCACGGGGCCGCGAGATGCGGGGTTGGGCTTGCGCCCTCCCTGGAATCAGGGCTGGGATCCCGACCGCGGCATTTGGCCGTGTCGCCCCGCTGCCTGGCGGCTGAGAGTCGCTCCCGCCGCTGGGGGGGAAACCGAGCTCCGTGGCTCCAGGGGTGTTGTCCACCCGCCTGTAATCAGGGTCTGGGTGCGCGAGCGTTTGTGCTCAGTTGGCAGCCTGTGTGAGGTGACCGCCCCGTTAGCGGGGTGCGGGTCAAGGTGCCCCTGACTGGGAGAGAAGGAGCCTCCCTCGGCCGCTAGGGATGGGGGCTGCCCTGTAAGCCAGGGAGCAACAGTGCCCCGGAGTCCCAGGCCCTTTGCAATGGATGCAGTGGCTGGGGGTCCCCTGTAATCAGGGAAGCTGACTCTTTGGCCGCTGCTGTGTGCGTGCCCAGCTCCATTTGCCCAGTCTGCCCGCCTCTGTGATCCCCCGCAGCACCGGCTGGACGCGCGTCGTGCGTCAGTGAGGTGAGACAAGCTGCTCAAAGTTTTTTTATTTTTCTGGGCTGAACTGGGGAGGGGGGATGCAAGGCCTTCCTTGGCTGGGTGGTGGTGTGCCGAGTTCCTTTGTGATGTTGGGTTTCCCTTTTTGTTCAGGTGGGGGGCTTGCCGCTCCGCAGGTCTAATGGTGTCCCCGCTGATGTTTCAGGAGCTGCTGCAGAAGAAAGAAGAAGAAGCGGCGTGGGAACACGGGAGGCAGGAGCGAGAGCTGGAAGAGGATGCCGAAGCGTGCAGATGCGGGGGGGAAGGAGAGAGGCACCCTGGGCAAAGCCCCAGTCCCGTTAGCGGGGCCGCAGAGTTTGAGTTAGAGTTTGAGCGTTGCCGGTGCCTTGGGTGACCAGGCCGGCTTTGTGCTGGGCGACCTCCCTGTAAGCAGGGCTCGGGTCTTTGCTTTTGCTGTAGTTGGCCTTTTGCCTTGCTGCTCCTTTGGCTGCCTGGGGAGCGTGGCCCCCTGTAACGGAGGGCGAGAGCCACCTCTCCGCACCTGAGTGGGAAATGGAGCTCGCCGGACCCCGAGGCCACCCTGTAAGCAGGGTAGTGCTGTTTCCCCGCCCCTCTTCCTCCTCCGGCCCCTCAGCATCGTTGCCTGGTGGTGGCCTGTCGATGCGACGGCCCCGTACTCGGGGTGTGCGTCATGGCATCTGACCTTTGGCTTTAGCTGGGAAGCCCCCTTGGCACGTTGAGGTCTGTGGCCTCCGTGCAGGCTAGGGACAGGTCACAGGCTCTTGTCTGTTGCTCGCGGTTGTGGGTTTATTCCCAGGGTTTGGCTGCGCTGCGTTGTCCTTCCCTTCTGGAAAGTCGCGCCTGTGTGTGCGCGTTCCCCTTCCTGTCCTTGTTTGTGTTTGTGGAGTGACGGAGCGACTGAGCTTTCCCTTTAGGCCCCCACAAAGATGGCTGCAGCCTAGCTTCGACTTCCCTGGGGGGAACGGAGGACTTTGGTGCACGCCGCAAAAGGGGCGTTCCCTCTCAGTCCCGCGAGCGCAGCGAGTGTCCTGTCTTCCTCCATATTATTTAGTGTTGATCAGAGCCACGTGGTAGTTCTGTGGCTGAGGCCGCCCTGTAGCCAGGGCTTGGGCCTGTCCTTGCATGGGCGCCTGTTCCGCTGGCGGCATGACAGCCCCGTACTCGGGGCGTGTGTCCCAAGCTGCGGAGCCCTCTGTCCCCCGAGCGGCCCGCCCGCCCTGTAATCAGGTGTGGGGCGGCTGCAGCATTGCAGCCGGCTGCTTTAGCCATCCAGCTGGTGGGAATGACCCCTCCCTGTCCCGTCAGAGGGTGCAGGTTGAGGTGCTCCTTTTGTGTGTGGGGTGACCTCCCCGCTCGGTGGGTCGAGGTTGCTCCCTGGGTTCCCAAAGACGAGAGTTTGGTGATGTTCTGCTGCTGCCGGGCGGGCCAGCCTGTAGCTCAGGCGTTGGCGGGAGCCTCGTGCTCCGCGGGGCTTCTTGGTGAGGGTGGGGTGTGGGGGTACCGTCCTGTAGGCAGGGCTGTGCGTGCCCCCCGTGTGTGCTTGGTGAGCTGGGTTCTGAGAGACCCCCTGTACTCAGGCGGGAATGTGGCCCTGGCCTTTCAGAGGCACGGGGCCGCGAGATGCGGGGTTGGGCTTGCGCCCTCCCTGGAATCAGGGCTGGGATCCCGACCGCGGCATTTGGCCGTGTCGCCCCGCTGCCTGGCGGCTGAGAGTCGCTCCCGCCGCTGGGGGGGAAACCGAGCTCCGTGGCTCCAGGGGTGTTGTCCACCCGCCTGTAATCAGGGTCTGGGTGCGCGAGCGTTTGTGCTCAGTTGGCAGCCTGTGTGAGGTGACCGCCCCGTTAGCGGGGTGCGGGTCAAGGTGCCCCTGACTGGGAGAGAAGGAGCCTCCCTCGGCCGCTAGGGATGGGGGCTGCCCTGTAAGCCAGGGAGCAACAGTGCCCCGGAGTCCCAGGCCCTTTGCAATGGATGCAGTGGCTGGGGGTCCCCTGTAATCAGGGAAGCTGACTCTTTGGCCGCTGCTGTGTGCGTGCCCAGCTCCATTTGCCCAGTCTGCCCGCCTCTGTGATCCCCCGCAGCACCGGCTGGACGCGCGTCGTGCGTCAGTGAGGTGAGACAAGCTGCTCAAAGTTTTTTTATTTTTCTGGGCTGAACTGGGGAGGGGGGATGCAAGGCCTTCCTTGGCTGGGTGGTGGTGTGCCGAGTTCCTTTGTGATGTTGGGTTTCCCTTTTTGTTCAGGTGGGGGGCTTGCCGCTCCGCAGGTCTAATGGTGTCCCCGCTGATGTTTCAGGAGCTGCTGCAGAAGAAAGAAGAAGAAGCGGCGTGGGAACACGGGAGGCAGGAGCGAGAGCTGGAAGAGGATGCCGAAGCGTGCAGATGCGGGGGGGAAGGAGAGAGGCACCCTGGGCAAAGCCCCAGTCCCGTTAGCGGGGCCGCAGAGTTTGAGTTAGAGTTTGAGCGTTGCCGGTGCCTTGGGTGACCAGGCCGGCTTTGTGCTGGGCGACCTCCCTGTAAGCAGGGCTCGGGTCTTTGCTTTTGCTGTAGTTGGCCTTTTGCCTTGCTGCTCCTTTGGCTGCCTGGGGAGCGTGGCCCCCTGTAACGGAGGGCGAGAGCCACCTCTCCGCACCTGAGTGGGAAATGGAGCTCGCCGGACCCCGAGGCCACCCTGTAAGCAGGGTAGTGCTGTTTCCCCGCCCCTCTTCCTCCTCCGGCCCCTCGGCATCGTTGCCTGGTGGTGGCCTGTCGATGCGACAGCCCCGTACTCGGGGCGTGTGTCCCAAGCTGCGGAGCCCTCTGTCCCCCGAGCGGCCCGCCCACCCTGTAATCAGGTGTGGGGCGGCTGCAGCATTGCAGCCGGCTGCTTTAGCCATCCAGCTGGTGGGAATGACCCCTCCCTGTCCCGTCAGAGGGTGCAGGTTGAGGAGCTCCTTTTGTGTGTGGGGTGACCTCCCCGCTCGGTGGGTCGAGGTTGCTCCCTGGGTTCCCAAAGACGAGAGTTTGGTGATGTTCTGCTGCTGCCGGGCGGGCCAGCCTGTAGCTCAGGCGTTGGCGGGAGCCTCGTGCTCCGCGGGGCTTCTTGGTGAGGGTGGGGTGTGGGGGTACCGTCCTGTAGGCAGGGCTGTGCGTGCCCCCCGTGTGTGCTTGGTGAGCTGGGTTCTGAGAGACCCCCTGTACTCAGGCGGGAATGTGGCCCTGGCCTTTCAGAGGCACGGGGCCGCGAGATGCGGGGTTGGGCTTGCGCCCTCCCTGGAATCAGGGCTGGGATCCCGACCGCGGCATTTGGCCGTGTCGCCCCGCTGCCTGGCGGCTGAGAGTCGCTCCTGCCGCTGGGGGGGAAACCGAGCTCCGTGGCTCCAGGGGTGTTGTCCACCCGCCTGTAATCAGGGTCTGGGTGCGCGAGCGTTTGTGCTCAGTTGGCAGCCTGTGTGGGGTGACCGCCCCGTTAGCGGGGTGCGGGTCAAGGTGCCCCTGACTGGGAGAGAAGGAGCCTCCCTCGGCCGCTAGGGATGGGGGCTGCCCTGTAAGCCAGGGAGCAACAGTGCCCCGGAGTCCCAGGCCCTTTGCAATGGATGCAGTGGCTGGGGGTCCCCTGTAATCAGGGAAGCTGACTCTTTGGCCGCTGCTGTGTGCGTGCCCAGCTCCATTTGCCCAGTCTGCCCGCCTCTGTGATCCCCCGCAGCACCGGCTGGACGCGCGTCGTGCGTCAGTGAGGTGAGACAAGCTGCTCAAAGTTTTTTTATTTTTCTGGGCTGAACTGGGGAGGGGGGATGCAAGGCCTTCCTTGGCTGGGTGGTGGTGTGCCGAGTTCCTTTGTGATGTTGGGTTTCCCTTTTTGTTCAGGTGGGGGGCTTGCCGCTCCGCAGGTCTAATGGTGTCCCCGCTGATGTTTCAGGAGCTGCTGCAGAAGAAAGAAGAAGAAGCGGCGTGGGAACACGGGAGGCAGGAGCGAGAGCTGGAAGAGGATGCCGAAGCGTGCAGATGCGGGGGGGAAGGAGAGAGGCACCCTGGGCAAAGCCCCAGTCCCGTTAGCGGGGCCGCAGAGTTTGAGTTAGAGTTTGAGCGTTGCCGGTGCCTTGGGTGACCAGGCCGGCTTTGTGCTGGGCGACCTCCCTGTAAGCAGGGCTCGGGTCTTTGCTTTTGCTGTAGTTGGCCTTTTGCCTTGCTGCTCCTTTGGCTGCCTGGGGAGCGTGGCCCCCTGTAACGGAGGGCGAGAGCCACCTCTCCGCACCTGAGTGGGAAATGGAGCTCGCCGGACCCCGAGGCCACCCTGTAAGCAGGGTAGTGCTGTTTCCCCGCCCCTCTTCCTCCTCCGGCCCCTCGGCATCGTTGCCTGGTGGTGGCCTGTCGATGCGACGGCCCCGTACTCGGGGTGTGCGTCATGGCATCTGACCTTTGGCTTTAGCTGGGAAGCCCCCTTGGCACGTTGAGGTCTGTGGCCTCCGTGCAGGCTAGGGACAGGTCACAGGCTCTTGTCTGTTGCTCGCGGTTGTGGGTTTATTCCCAGGGTTTGGCTGCGCTGCGTTGTCCTTCCCTTCTGGAAAGTCGCGCCTGTGTGTGCGCGTTCCCCTTCCTGTCCTTGTTTGTGTTTGTGGAGTGACGGAGCGACTGAGCTTTCCCTTTAGGCCCCCACAAAGATGGCTGCAGCCTAGCTTCGACTTCCCTGGGGGGAACGGAGGACTTTGGTGCACGCCGCAAAAGGGGCGTTCCCTCTCAGTCCCGCGAGCGCAGCGAGTGTCCTGTCTTCCTCCATATTATTTAGTGTTGATCAGAGCCACGTGGTAGTTCTGTGGCTGAGGCCGCCCTGTAGCCAGGGCTTGGGCCTGTCCTTGCATGGGCGCCTGTTCCGCTGGCGGCGTGACAGCCCCGTACTCGGGGCGTGTGTCCCAAGCTGCGGAGCCCTCTGTCCCCCGAGCGGCCCGCCCGCCCTGTAATCAGGTGTGGGGCGGCTGCAGCATTGCAGCCGGCTGCTTTAGCCATCCAGCTGGTGGGAATGACCCCTCCCTGTCCCGTCAGAGGGTGCAGGTTGAGGTGCTCCTTTTGTGTGTGGGGTGACCTCCCCGCTCAGTGGGTCGAGGTTGCTCCCTGGGTTCCCAAAGACGAGAGTTTGGTGATGTTCTGCTGCTGCCGGGCGGGCCAGCCTGTAGCTCAGGCGTTGGCGGGAGCCTCGTGCTCCGCGGGGCTTCTTGGTGAGGGTGGGGTGTGGGGGTACCGTCCTGTAGGCAGGGCTGTGCGTGCCCCCCGTGTGTGCTTGGTGAGCTGGGTTCTGAGAGACCCCCTGTACTCAGGCGGGAATGTGGCCCTGGCCTTTCAGAGGCACGGGGCCGCGAGATGCGGGGTTGGGCTTGCGCCCTCCCTGGAATCAGGGCTGGGATCCCGACCGCGGCATTTGGCCGTGTCGCCCCGCTGCCTGGCGGCTGAGAGTCGCTCCCGCCGCTGGGGGGGAAACCGAGCTCCGTGGCTCCAGGGGTGTTGTCCACCCGCCTGTAATCAGGGTCTGGGTGCGCGAGCGTTTGTGCTCAGTTGGCAGCCTGTGTGGGGTGACCGCCCCGTTAGCGGGGTGCGGGTCAAGGTGCCCCTGACTGGGAGAGAAGGAGCCTCCCTCGGCCGCTAGGGATGGGGGCTGCCCTGTAAGCCAGGGAGCAACAGTGCCCCGGA